>OY740716.1:125229837-125829837 GCA_963513945.1 Hydrotaea diabolus | reverse complement strand
GCTTCAAATTTTGATATTTGTTGGTGTTGTTGTTGCTGTGCGAAACGAGTGGGTCTGCCTCAATAAGAAAAAATTTACAAATTTCCTATTGAAAAAAGTACAACATATGGTTTTACACATGTACGAGTACACACAAACATACACACAAACAGCATAATTCGCGCGGGCATAAGTGGGGAAGTTTGTGGTTCCCAGTCTCATACACTCACTACTCACTGCATACATATATGCCTGTGTGTGCTTGCGTACATATATCCCTACGTATGTATGTACAACAGATAGTATAGTAAGAGCCACTTAAAGATTTCTGTACGTACGTGTGGATGTATGATGTTGTTGTTGTTCTTTTTTTGCAAATAGAAGACGATCGCACACGAACACGAGGCACCACACTCTGAAGAAAACAAACACACAAAAAGAGTGAGCACTGCTGATGAAAAAGAAAACACCGAAGTAATAAAATTATTATTGAAAAAACAGCAACAACAGCCAAGAGAGTGTAGAGTATGTACACATCTGTGGGTGTGTGTGTGACTGTGTAGGGAGAGAAGCGCGCGATTCAGGCGTCGCAACGAACGGCACGACCTACCAACCGACTAAAGCCAAAGCTACGAAGCAAATTGCCAAAAACCTTGATACCGATCACCAAAATGTACAACAACAACTACAAAATATATAATCAGTAGTAAATGCTCGCACACCATCCCCATCCATCGACACAACGCCAAACGAACGGGCGCTTTTTTGGCGAGCTTAATTTCATTTTTGCAGAGAGCGAGCGAACGTGCGAACGAAGAATCGGCGTTAATGATAACATCGTTTCGTTTTCGACGACGCCGACGACCACCATGATAATGATGATGACGATGGTAAGTGACGACGTAGGCAAACCCTCTACCGCAAAATGTAGTGAGCACATTCAAAACTTCATTATGCTCAAATACAAACAAATGCCAGCAGCGCAACCAGCAACAAAGACACACTTTGCGGAGAGTAGTGAGTGAGAATTCGCAAGCGTCGTTTGCATATATTCGTAGGATAGAAGCGACCAAAAAGATCTCCCCAAACGTCAACGTTGACGTCCACTGCCAGTCTACTCCACTCTGTGTATATGTGTGTGTTGAGCACATATGTGTGTGCTTTATTTTTGGCAGCCGCAGCAAGCCCAGTCTCGCGAAATACATGCTTAGAATGCGTTAAGATGACGTTGTCTAAATGTCTAAAGCCAAGATCATGGCATACTTTATCAACTGGTTAATATGGAATGGCAAAATTAGAATACGCGTTTCAAACGATACACTTCCGGTTGCACAGACGACGGACGAGTTAGTGCAGTCCTTGAAATTCAAATAATTTGCAGAGCTTGTTTTTGCTTCTACTACAGAAGATGTCATTCTTTACGTAGAAATGCGAGATAGGTGTATTTGTTGAGTGCAGGGGTCGTGTCTCTCGATTTAGATTTCGAGGTTCTAATAGGTACATATGTATGTCTAACGATATAATCTAAGAATTGCACCATTTATTTTTCGATCAATCTATCGAGTTTTTACAATATTCGCGACTAAAATTTAGATTTTTAAAACCTATGCTCCTTTTTTTGTTTCTGAATAAACAATTTTACTTCGAAAACAAAAGCTTCCTGCTTTCAAAGTTTCCGCCGTGATTTGATGGTTAGTGTGAACGACAGTCGTACAAGCAAGCCCAGGTTCAAATCCGGGTAAAACCATCTAACATTTTTAAAGTGCGGCGATACAAGTAGATGATTATTCTCTAAACCGTGTAAAATCATCTCAGTTCAATGAATAAGTAGAGCCGGCATTAAGCAGAAGGTCCCGGACATGAAGAGAACTATATGGTGCTTAGCTCACTGAGCGGTCTTACAATATATAAGTATATGTATGTAACTTTAAAAAACGTCGATAGATTCATTTACAACTTAGCTTAAAATTTTGCTCTGAAAGTCCCAAACTATAAGAACACCTAGTTTTCGACAGAGTAACAATCGAAATATACTTAAGAATGCAATACTACAATTGAATGTAAATAATATATACACGCAGAGAAAAAATATGGTTACTATATGACACGACAATGATAGAATGTTCTCCGTAATAAAAGTATGTTCGTCGCAACCATAGTATTGTTTATTGAACTTAATTTTGACAATAGTATGATTGCCGCAATATAAATATTATTGAAATGTAACAATAGTATTATTGTCAAATTTAGAAATTAAAACATGGTTGTACCAATCATATTTGGAGTTAAATGTTAACAATAATATGATCACGGCAATCATACTGTATGATTGTAATTTTACTTCAGTTGAATATGCTTTTTATAACAATTGTTATAATAATAATAGTACTTTTTATATGGAATTTAAATTTTTTGAACACACAGTTTTGGCTTTGTTTAACTGAAATAGTTTTAATAAAAACGCTTACGTTTTTTTAAATGATTTTTTTCTACTGTTAAATAAATCACTCCTGTTATCTTGAAGTTGATGTATTTTCAGTTAATTTTCACAATTCAAAACTATTGTTGACAACTTAAATAAATAATTTTAAGGATCATAGTATAATTGTGTGTGACCATAATATGGTTGTGAGGATCATACTATGATTGTATGTGAAACATACTATGGTTGTAAGGATCGTAATATGGTTGTGGAGATCATAATATGGTTGAGTGTAAATCATAATATGGTTGTGAGGATCATAGTATGGTTATGTGTGAACCATACTATTGATAAGAGGATCATAGTATGGTTGTGAGGATAATAGGATGGTTGTGTTTGGATCATACTATTTTTGTGAGGATCATAATATTGTTGTACCACAACCATATACCTAACAATAGTTTGATGCCCTTCGAATACTGTTATCCCAACCATACTTTTTTCTACGTTTATAATTAACAATTTTTTAAACTTTATAATTTCTTGATTAACGCAAGTTGATGGAGTTTTCCGGGGAATATCAAAATGTGTTTACAGGACATGAAATTAATTAAAATATTCGAGCCTTTTTAATTGCGAAATTCGCACACAATTTTACAGACACATTTTAGATTGCAAGTCTTATATGTCACTGAGCGATATCCAAATCTGAACCTGGGTTTTTGTCGTCCGACCTTGGCCAAAAAAGTACTTCTGCCAGATTTCAATCGGATCAGACAACAATTGCGAGCTGTCGCATCGAATTAGACGTACATATAACCTCCTGTTGCATCAAATGTGGTAGGGGCATTCAATAGCCGAAGAAATTTGGACGAAACTAACGATGCTGTGTGAATCGATTCATCCATGGACTTGTTCAGTTGGCAAAATTTGTTTAATTTGAAGATATATCTTTTGTAAAAAAAACTTCAAATTTTAGAATATACAAGTATTATACATACTGTACACATGTGCGTATGCATTTAAAGATCTGTTGTCTAAAGTAGCTGGCGGCATGTGGACGAAAGGAAGGATTTGATGTAGATTTGAACATCCAAAAGGAGGAATTGAAGACGAATGACTCGACAATAGATTGCGTTCGCAATCTGCTGTTGTTGGTTGTTTTCGTCGCCATTCATATTCAGTACAGTTCAGTTCTCGTTTTAGTAACTCGTAAAATTTATTGGTGCCCAATTTATATTTTGTGTTCGAAATTACACCCAACCAACGAAACACACATACTCGTACACACACACAGACACCAACACAAAAAACACGCAAAAGAGCGCGCGCTAAAAAACACAAAACTTTAAAATGGGCGAAGCAAACCCATAAAAAAACTTTGTGCAAATTTTTTGTATTTTATTTTGTTTTATTAATTCGCTCAAAATGTTTTTTGTGTGCTCTTTTTTGTTATCGTTGTTGCTGTTGTCGTTTTAGTATTTGGCAAATGTGGATGTTTGAAGGTCAGCTTTACGACCCATAAGCGCATATTTTTTGGTGTTCATTTCGTTTGCTTTTTGTTTTTGTACTTTTTTTATACTACATTAGTTTTGTTGTTATTGTATTTTTTCGACTTTTATCAATTTTTTGTTTTGGCATATTCGGTATGGCCGTTCGTCGTCGCTGCCGAAATTAGTTATCATTTTTGTTTTTTGCTATTTGAGCGATTTCGTTAGCGTGATGACCGGTGAAGAGGGCGTTGAGGTAGGGGTGGTACGGCGGTGGGACTGCTGCTGTCGGTCGTCAGTTTTACATGTGTTCGATCGACTGCCGAGATGAGAGGGTTTACGAATGCGATCATACGCGAAGGTACATGTACATGGCAGCTCCCTCCCCACCACCTTCGTCCGCCGTATGGATCCGAATCGGAATGTGAATCTAAATCTGTATTTGCCTGTATCTGTTTAGGGCTCTTCACTTTGCACACTTGTGCAAATTTAACTTGACGTCGTTGCCGTCTTCGCTTTAGCAGCTGCTGTGATGTTGTGGCTATCGCTCGATAAAGGTTGCTTTCCGCTTTCTTCCTTCGGACGCCCTCCCACCTATCGGGCAATGCTTCCATGTTGAATGTTCTTGTTGCTGCTGTGGTCGTTTTTGTTGTACTATTTGTGCATTGAATATTTTTACAAGTAAAAATTATGAATGCGCTTATGTCTGCAAGTTATTAATATTTTAGTTGAATTACATGAAGATTTGCCAAAATCAAAGAAAGAAAGAGAAGACGCGATTCTTTTACATAATACATTTTCGAGCAAATTCAGTCAACAATGCCCATGGTCGTGTTAAGAAGTGTTTCTTGTAATTTGCGCCTCACTACTAATTGAATATTGTTGTTGTTATCCATATCTTAGGGGGACCCCTTTGACGCGTGGACAGCGTTTCATTCGCTATTTGGTGAATATTCAATTTGGTTACTACACTGGCCAACACGAAGCGGAAGCTTCAAACCACAAAACAACAAAAATGCATGTTACGGACAGATTAGAGGATTCTGTTTAAGACGTTTCTTAATATCGTGTTTAAAATATATTGGTTTAATGTGTTTAAATTTGAATATATCTATCTCGAGTAAGGGTCATGCTAGAAGCTTCTTTAGAGAAATCATTTTGTTCGAATTCAGTCTAACAAAAACAAAACTTTGACTATAAAATTTTTCAAAATCGAGTTGTGATATTTTTCTATATAAAAGAAAGATTGAGTCTAAATAGCAGGGTTACCATAAGTCCTTCTTTCAAAGAAGAGTGGACCACTGTCCACCCTCCTATTTCCAAAAAGTGACATTTTTTCTCCTATTGCTACTTATATTGCTTGTAGTGTAATTCATAATTTTTTAGAAAAGTATAATACTAAAAAATGCATTTTTCACATTTTCCTGCTGTAATTTACATCAAAAATTTGAGATTTAATTTTATAACAATGTGTAATGTTTCCCCATAATTGGCGTTGTTGCAAGTGCCTAAAAGCCCTAGACGCCAATACAAATGGGGAAATGTTGAAAAACATTTTCCTGTATTATTAATTTCGAAAGAGTTGTGAACTATTTAATAAGGAATAGTTGTTCTAATGATTACTTCACTGATGTTTTCAAAGTTTGGCAGCAAATTCCAATTGGTTTAAGCGATCTTGCCGTAGATACAAGTAAAAACGTGGTTATGTTCGGCCAGGCCGAACTATATACACCTTTTACTGTTCCTACGTTAATAAAAGAAAATGGTATTTGTTTCGGGCCATTTCAGCAATACAAGTTGCAAAGGGAGTAAAAAATTTGTCCATGAGGGACGTTTTTGGGTCACATAAGCCGACAACTCCAGTAACTATGCCTTTTTTTGGCTGATTTGTTTGACCTCTTTCGTGCTTTTAAGAGACAGGCGGACATGTTTAGATCGACCTAGAATTTCACGAGGATCAAAAATATATTTACTTTATAGGGCCCAGATCAATATTTCGCAGCGTTGCAAAAGGAATGACAAATTTAATATACCATCCATCCCTCGGAAAAATCAATTTTTTGGCCAAAGTATACATAAGGCCAAAAAATCCGAACAGCAGCTAAACCAGCAAAACCCAAACGGGTTTACCTTAAGTTCGATACGAACTTCGAAAACGATGTGTGCGCATTTTATGTGTTGCACTGTATTCAAAATTTAAATTACTGCGAGTATCAACTGTTTTTCTTCTGCAATTAAGGCGGTCAAAATGTAGATAATAGGTGAAGCCATGGTAGAAGTAAACAAAAGAAAAATCTTTGACATTTCTTTAATTTTAAACCTTGAAATTTTTTTATCGCAAGTGGAACAAACATCGACACGACAGCCATTTTGATAGAAGAAAAGTAATAAAATAATTCGTTATAGCCCTTTAATACGTAGCCTCGACAACTATCAAGTATCAGCCGCTATCCAAGTTTAAAACATTTACAACAAATTATTTATCTAATTCTTTGACATAAACAAAATTTCCACGTTTTATAAACTAATGACAATTGCGTTTTGCAATCAAGTCTTACTTACAGAGGTTTAGCAAAGACATCACTATTATAACCAGACATCACTATTATAATAAGACATCACTATTATAACCAGATGTTTTCTTGCACAAGTTGTAGAATCAACATCTAAAAAATCGACAATGTAGATAAAAAGATATTCGATTAACGGGCAACATCGTAAATGATACACTTTTTGGGCGGTTTTAGGAAGTAAAATAGGATCCCTAGTGAGTAAACATGAAACTATCTAAAAGCATGCTAAGTCTATATCATATGAGGATAAGATGTACTGCTGATTCAAAGAAAGAATGTGGACTATGTGTAGGTACTAGCAATTGTGCGTGTATGTTTTTTAAGCGGCGATTCACCAATAAACTGCTTTGTATATAATTACGAGGATAACAATTGTACATTTTTTATACGGCATAAAAATTATGATTGGCGTTTGTCTCAACCTTTTCATTTGTTTTAAAGTGATCATGTTTTAAATAACGGCCGTGTTGCTTATCTGCAGCAGCCGAAAAGATTATCTGCGAAATATTTGAAAACATCCCAATTTGATTTCCTTATTTTAAATTAAAAGATTTTTCGACACTAACTCCAACTGTCGGCACAGACGTACATACATATTTACATGCGTATGTACATAACGCTGTCAATCGTTGTAAAATTATTACCTTTACGGACATTCGCACTTGGCAATTATGCTAAAGATTTTCGCTTTCGGTAACTGTTGACACTTCTACAAGCTTAGTTAAATATATATTTATGAACATAAATTGAACATACTTATATTTAATGTATTACAATTACAGATACGAATTTATAATGTTTTTAAGCCAAATCGAAATTGCTGCTAGTTTAGTTGGTTAGCAACTTGTCACACTCGGTATTTGTTTAACTGATGACAATATACGATCGGTCACACATATTTCGATTCTTCTTCTCTTTCTCGCCGTTAAAATTATCGAATCGCATAAGGAATCCTCATATTCAAGGCCCGGTTTGACTATATCATTGTTTCATTCTGAGTGCCGTTTAATGGAAACAGTCTCTAACGATATCAGCAGTCCACGTTTAAGAAGAGTAAAATTGCTTGCGAATTTGAGTTTTTTGTTTTGTTGCTTGCGAAAAAAAGTGATCAAAACAGCGCACAATTTGCACTACTAACAAACGATTACTCAATAGAATTACACCGCACGCCGATTAGAAAAGAACTGAACGCAATCTTCAGGCGGCCAAATAAAGTTCTTGATTACGACGACTAACTAAAAAAAACAGCAACAAAACAACACAACCTATTCAAACCAAACACGCCAGCAACAACAAATGCCATACTAACGACAACGGCATCATCATGGCAATCATCATCATCGCCATCAACAGCAGCGACGTCAAAGAAACAGCAGCTGCTGCTGCCGCTACTGCAACAACAATATCAAATTATTTAATAAACAACATATACGAGGCAGCAGCAACGACCAAACAACGAAAAAGATATGTTGTGCAAAAAAGCGAAAATCGCAAAACATTAATTTGAGAGAACATACCAGAAAAGCGTGCGTGATAGAGGGAGAGAACGAGAGAGAAAGAGAGAGTGTGTGCAAAAAACACTTACTCGCACTCACATACTAACCAGATCGGTAGGGAGAAGAATGCCGAACACCGAAAAGATTTGAGAATGATTGCAATCGAAAATAGAAAGATAAATTTAAAGAGCTCACAAATGTATCTACATATGTATGTTTGTAGCTGTATGCACATACATAGATATATACGCATGTATCTACATATATATTTGCACCGTCGTTCGTTATTGCCGTAGAGTCGAGAATCTAAACATCGTAAACTGAAACGCACATTTACAGACTCGGAATTATTATGTATGCGACGCGACGTTGCCTCTGCCCCTTCTGCCGTCGCACCCGACATACGATAGTGTAAATAAAGCGCTACAACGTGAATACAAAATTAGGACACGATCGGCAATAAAGTAAGTGCTCGTACCCCAAAGTCCGACGTAACTGAGGAGTTACTTTAACAACAGAATCCAACCAACAACACACACTACACAACTTGGCCGCAGCAGCAGCGACGACGACGACATCGATGATCTACAACAATGTAGTGCTACATTCGTAAATTTGCGTGTAAGTGTTTGTGCAAAAAAGCGAGAAGAGCTTTTTCCCTTCTTCGAACAGTGTGCGAATGATGGAATTAGAAGGCGCACTGCGCACTAAATGTACACAAGAGCAGCATTTTGAAACACTCACACGGAGAAACATCATGCCTAACCAAGCACACACAGGGAGAGGGAGAGTTGAGACTTGGCTATAGCGTCACGTTGCTATTGAGGAAGATCAAAAATTCCGTACATCGCCACATATACGATATGTGGCGTTTCGGCGCTTCGGTGTTTACCGTAGAGAGCCAGCCAGCAAACAACTTTCGTTTGTTTGTAGAACAAAGTCAAGCCAACGACAGCGCAACAACTCGGTGGGAATTCAACAAGAGCGAATTTATTAGAAACAATTTACAATTGTGCGAGTGCGATAAATGTTGTAGTTTGTAAATTACTTCAATTAACGCAACTCGGGGTTGCCAATCGAATTTCATTCGTTGCCCTATGCCCGCTTCGAGGGGGTTGTGGTCTGTCGTTGTTGCTGCTCAGTGAGATGACCTAACATTCTACATTCAGTAGAGAACGGATAAAAGAAAGTCAAGAAATGCCAAAAGTTTCTTTCATAATTATATACGTTTTTTATACCTTTCTTACAGGATTGAAGGTACATACGAGTATATTCACATTGTCATTCCGTTTGCAACACATCAAAATACTGGTCGAGCCCCTTAGACTACAGTAGTTATCGGTTATGTACATGCATTTAATTTTTTGCACAAATTAAGTGCTTCTAGACGAGATATGCATTTATAAAAAAACGGTTATGTGGATAGACAGTGCTTGTAGCAAAAACTCGTTAAGTTGCACAGATTGTGCATACCGAAATATAATTTTAAAAACAGAATAAGTACGCACATTGCAATTTTTTTAACCATATCTAAATTCAGTAAGTAACGGATATAAGAACATCTTTTATATAAAAAAACGCATTTAATTAATTATGGCTGTTGTTAAGAAACAAAAACATGCTTGTAGCATTTCATGACTTTCTTATATCCGTTGTCTGCTGTATTTAAAAACAAAAAAAAAACATAAATTCGACTTCATTGCTGTTCTTATAAATAAAGTTTTTATTAAAATGGGAGTTTTACAAAATTAGTTGTTATAAAGTTATGTTCATTCAACTTAAAAAAGCTTGCTTAAGCGTTTTCATTTGTTAATTAACCATCTAAAGTTTCACTCTTAAGTGACCAGTTATATTTCAAAATAAATTGTATTTATCTTATTCTTTAAATCGTTTTTCAATTGCAGCCATTTTTTCGCTGAATTGTCTCATGTTATCTGGGAATACACCCAATCTGATAACTAACTTGTATTTCACAACCTGACCTTCAATAGATGCAAAAAGATTGGAACTTTCGACTTTTCTCTTGTAATGAAACAATTTTTGTACAGATTTTTATAGTTAATGAAAATGTTAAACTGTACATATAAAAGAATTTTTTGTGTGCAATTTATTTAAACTTTGTTTATTTATTTCTTGCATAAAAGCGAATTTACATATAAACGAAATGCATATATGTACATATAAACATTTCACGTATTTTAAGTAACTTAAAAAATGTTTTAAGTTAGGGTGCATATAAGCTAGAAATGCTTATAAATACTGTTTATTTATTCTGAAATGTCGTAAAATTCTAATATGATCTAGCCTACTCAGTCTATCTGTCTGTGAAATGCAAAGTAAAGGTAGAATTATTGAAGCTATGCAACTGAAATTTTTCAGAAAGCTGAGTTGATGAGACAAAAACGGTTGGTATTGAAAATGGTCCCGATTGATCTAGAAGTAAAAATGTTGCCTCATAAGGGCTGGGCCAACCTCTAGAAAAATAAACAATCCTAAACATGAAATCACTCGTGAACTATTTAAAATAAGAGGCTGATATTGGGAAAATATGGATCGAAACACACTCCGGAGTGTGGATCGAAACACACTCCGGAGGAAAAATGGTCGGTGCCACTCCTCCATTAAAAAACGCATTTATGGCCAAACAAAGGTCCGATCGTTATACAATTCTAACTGGTTAAAAAAAATTTTCATATGTGGCCTAATTCATTCGGCACGACTTAATTTGTTCACTTGGTTTATAACAAGCAGTTATGAAAGTTTAAATGAATTGCACGGTGTTTTGCAAAAAATGTCTAATATGCGTTTATTTTCAAAAAATGTTCTTTTACTCCTTACTTACTGTACACACACACTGAAAAGAGAAGAGATGTCACACAATAATAACGACTCTGAATGATGTCAGTCTGAAATGTAAATTTATTACTCGTACCTACCACTAATGGAAAACATGGTACAATTGACCCAGCATTCCATATTGCAAACTAACGAGGTAACTAATCTACTTAGCTCAAAAGAACACGGCTATTGTTGGTGGACTTTAGTTTGGCTCTAGTCTGTCGAACTTAAAGCGTATAGAATTATACTGCCATTTTGGTACAATTACTGGTTTGTGAATTCCATCACTGATACATACCTACAGTAAGTTTCAGAAGAAAAGACTGTAAAAGTGTGGAACTATTACAAACTTAAATCCCTCAACATTGGCTTAAGGAACAATTTCATTGTTATCACACGCAGAAAAAAAGTATAAAATAAAAGTATATTCGAAGAGGATCATACTATTGTTGGGTATATGGTTGTGACACAACAATATTATGATCCTCACAACAATAGTATGATTCACACATACCCATACTATTTTCCCCACAACCATAGTATGATTTACACTCAACTATACTATGATATCCACAACCATATTATGATCCTCACAACCATAGTTTGTTTCTCATACAACCATAGTATGATCCTCACAACCATAGTATGATCCTCACAACCATAGTATGATTCACACTCAACCATACTATAATTCCCACAATTATTCATTAGGGTTGGGTAATGTTGTTATTCGAAAATAGAGATTTGTATCAAGCAAGTTATACTAAATTGCATTACAATAAGTTAATAGCCAGAATTGAGGCCATGTTTTATTGAACATTTCATTCAAGAAATACAAATATATATTCCAACGGCAGTCGAAAAAAAACAAAAAAACATACGCACACACATACATGTTTGCTCTATAAAACCTTTTTTTTCTTCTTTTTCAATTTCTTCGAGTTTTGAATCAAAGTAGACTGCTGATCCCGAGCTTCAAGCTAACAACTGCGAGTTAAGACCTTTTTCAACTGTAAGATTGGCGTTATTAGATGATAAATTTGTACCAATATTTTTTATTCCGATTATACCCCCAAAAGGAAGAAATGGGAACTCAAAAATTCACAAATTATCCAAAAGAATAAAATGTTTTCGACCATATGTAAAGTCGTACATTTAAGAAACTGTTTTTTGTACCCTCGCCCTTCTGTGTAAAAGCGTATATATCATTTTGTACAGGAAAAAAGTGGAACGCACCAAAAAAAACATTTTACTCGTAGACCCCACGCATGTTTTAAACAAATCCGTTTCATGACTTCTTTGGTCATTTGAGCCATGTCCGCCAGAGCGGCTAGTTCGCACGATAATTCTCTAAATGAGCTGCCAGTCGCATTAAAATGTTGCAAGACGTAATATTTTTGCACAACTGCCATATCGCCCCACCCCTTCTGGTGCCACCCACACAAATGTGTCATTGCGCCTAGTTTTGGTATTCTTGTAATATCGTTAACACTATTTGCTCGATCTCACTGAAACAGTAATTAGCATATAGAATATCAATTAGACTATACGAGTATAACGAAAATTTGGAGCCTTAGCCACATCCCTTCGTGCACCTACCACTAGTACTATCCGAGCGTAGATTGAAAATTGTTTACTAATGCATGAATTTCTATTGAATTTTCTTTCCTGCAATGTATTTAATTCATATTTGTATCTTTCTGTAATACTCATTGATATAGAATATTTTGAGTTTTACTATCTGTTGCAAAGATATAACTATGGGGCGGCATGGACAGACATGGCACCACTCACATTCCCAAAGTCTTTTTTATACATATTTGCAATCTGTGATAATTTATACGTATAGTTTTGGTAATTTCTTTGTCCACACTAGCATACTATGAGCATTTCAAGACGATCTGCCCATAATTATATGAATTAAATCGATTTTGAAAATGACCCCGGTGCACAGCCTACTTTTCTCCCGAATTTGTATCATTACACAATAGAGCGCCCATAAAACAAAAAGTGTTATTTTTTCCGCTCCCCGCTGATTTTCTAGTATATTGGGCATCAAAAATAATATCCGTGCAAAAATTGTTTCAATCGGATGGAAACCGGCCAGTCACGACTTTAAGCCCTAAAAATGGACTAAAACTAGTTGCAAGCTTTGATGAGCTATAACTCGTAAGCCTGACGACTTTTGGAAAATACACCTTAAGCATTTGTGTTGCAAATATACAGGCAAACATTTTTCTCTTACACAATTTTTGACCTCGCTATGACCCTTTATGGTGTTTTCAGAGGTCAAACTTCAAATTTGATTCAAAATTTTTTTCAAGCGTAAATTAGTAACTTTATTTATAAACGTTTGAAAACCTCTTCTGGTTGCTCTTCGTCCCAAATGCGGCAATTTTGCTTGTTTACATATCCAGAAATGGGCATCATCGCTTAACAAAATTTGGCTCGAAAACGTCGGATCTTCTTGGAACTTTTCAAGAGCACATAGAGCGAAGCGAAGTCGCTTGGGAACGTCGGGCGGCTTCAGTTCTTGCACAAGCTGTATTTTGTACGCTTTCAATTTAAGATCTTGACGTAAAATGTGCCAAGTCGTTCCATTCGTCAGTCCGATTTCACTGCGTGCTGGACGTGGTCTATTCGGTCGAATATTATCCAATAATGAATGCTGAATCTCAAGATGGGTGATGGTGTTGCGAATAGTACGCTCAGTAGGCCGATTATGTTGACCATAAGTTGAACGAAGTGCACGAAACACATTCCTCACATAACGTGAATTTTCGTAATAATGTTGAACGATTTGTAAACGTTGTTCAGGCGTAAGTCTTTCCATGATGAAATGCCAAACAATACTTAACAAAAACAACAAGACAGCAAGACATGACTCACACGTGATCTGTCAAAAAAAGGCTATTGAAAAAGTATCTCTACTTGGATCACCCATTATAAAAACCACAATATTAAAAAATGACCCTTCCAGTAGGAACAGAAAAAAATCGTAAATTATAGTAGGGATCAGCCACGGAACAACAAATGCCCACTTTAAGTGGCCATTAGCTGAGAAGCCGCCTCCGCAAGCCTCAGCATTGTTAAGGCAAGGAGGGAAATGTCCAGTACTAAAATTTGAAATGTAGAAATGGGTGAATTCGGATATTTGCTATTCGGGCCACACTCGCGTAATCGAATGAAAATCATTTACATCGTTTGCCTTAAAACATTTGATTTGTTTTCCTTTTAAGTTCAATGCACAATTAGAAGCGTTCACACACGGCACACATGGCCAAATGCATTCCAAGGTACGTAGTATTCTACCTGTCGACCAGCAATCAGGCAAATAAACACCGTTCAATTGAACCCCTAGCAAATCTTGACACTCGTCGCACTTCTGCTTATTGGCTTTGGCTGCTGGCTGGTTTGCACTGCACTGCAATGGTCGAGCTGTGGTGGCTGCTGGTGTTGCTTTGCTGCCTGGTCGCGACCGACCCGTTTGGCATTTAAGTAAAGTGTCAAAGTACTCGCTGCGACAACGCCGAAAATGACATTGAATAAAGAACACAACACTTATTTATTTAGTCAAGTTAACATTACAACGATCTTAGAGACAGCATTCGGTCCAAAGGCACACACACACACACAAACAGCAACAAACAAATTATAGCCAAGTACGACAACGGGCTGCATTCGTTAAAGGCAGCAAGCAGGCAGGCTGGCTGGCAGGCAACATTTTGCATTTTGCGGCTTCTAAAAGGGAAGCTCAACTAACTAATGGCGGCCACTTTAATTATGTCTGTCTGGCTGTTTGTCGTTGGGTCTGTTTGTTTGCATCTGTAGCTCGTTTGCGAAGAAAATCACAAGTTTTTCTTGCTTTGTTGCAGCATGCCTCCATTTTCGTCCGAATTACATACAAAGTTACAAATAAACACACCTTATTCAGACGAGTGCAGCCAGGCCAGCCAATGCGCACAAAAAGCGCCTTTCGACTTTTTGCACAAATACGGTAACAACAAAAACAAAACAAAACAAAAAATAAAACGATAAACGCCACCAAACATTAGAGGGTTCTCACGATTGTTTCGTTCGTTTGTGCAAAAATCAAACCAACTGAACATAGCGGGTTGTTTTCTTCTTTTTCTGCTTCTTCCAGTTAAAGTCGGCTGTTGGTTTCAGCTCATTTTTCTGATATTTTCAAGCTGGCGATGGCTGTTGCTGCTGACTTTTTTTTTATTGTTTTATTAAGGTCTGAAAATAACCGATTTCGAACGAGTCTGTCTAAGTAAACACCGCCATTCTGCAGCAGAATATTCGTTCGTTTTGTGTCAAGGTTTGTACTCGATTACTGAAAAAGGAGTTTTGTTTTTCATATCTCAGAGCTTAGATTAATTTCATGATTTCAAAATTGTATCTGGTTGAAAAAGTGAATTGGCTTACGCGGTTACGCTGAAAACACACATTTTCTCTTACAAGCATAAATTCTAGATACTGCATGTATGTATGTGTGTGCCTAAGTACAAAAGTGAGAAAAGGCCATCGAGAATAATGAATGAAAAACGCCATTTATTACAACACGTTTTTGTTGTCGGCGTTATTTCCATGATAGTGCACCCCGGCTTTGCTCGCGCACCCCTTATGGCGACATTTAACTGTCGAAAAGTATTTACTGACATTATTAAGTCACAACTAGAGATAGTTTAATTAATTGCACACAGGCGAAAGAACTCAAAACAGAGAATCAGCTCTTGGCCCAATATGCACTTTCTTTCGAATCGAAATGTATGGATGCCAATCGCGATATGCCGGGGATTTTATCCTGCTTATGTTTGTTGTACATTTAAGGATGGGAAAATAAATACATAATCAGAATTACCATCTGCATCAGGGTTTCGAATTCGGGAATGGTCGCGAAAAATATCGCGGTATTTTTTATTTATATCATCGTACAATGTTTTAAATTACATATACAAGTTTTGAGTTTTTTGAGATTTTTTATTGGTTGCCTATTTGTATATGCCCTATTATGGTCGCTAATTTATGTACTTAGTAGGGACATAAATACTGTTACAACATTGAACACACCCATTTCAATAGTAGAACTGAAAATACCCCGTTAATGCCATATGGGTTTTGAAAGCTAACCTCAATAGCGTTAGTCTGTAACGGGATTTTAAAATTGTTGCAACTTGCATCATGGAGTGGTCAGATAATGAGAACCGTGTTGCAGTAATAGCGCTTTTCAAGTGTGAAATGAAAAAAACGATAGTTTCAAAACGCTCCGGCCACTAGAGATTAGCCGCATGTTCGTCTACCGATGCATAAAACTGTTTAAGGAGACTGGAGATATAAAACACCGCCCACGCTCTTTTCGAACACTGCATGTCATCGAAGCCGTTTAATCAAGAATTCACAAAAATCCGCTGGCCCGTGAGATGAATATCACGCAAAAGACCATGAGTTGAATCATTAAAAAAGACTTGGGACTTGGGGCTTTCAAACGACGTACCAGACATTTATTGACTGCAGGTTTAAAAAAATTAGGATTGAAAATGCAAACGTCTTTTGGTGAAGCACGCTGATAACTGGCACAGAAAAATTTTATTCACCGACGAAACAATTTTTACCTTTCAGGAAAAATTTAACAAGCTAAATGATTACGTGTATGCGCGGTCATCTAAGGAAGTATCTGAACTGATCCCAAGGGTGGAAAAGGGCCATCACCCTGCTTGAGTCATGGTTTGGTGGGGTGTCTCTTACTATGGGGTCACTGATCTGCATTTCTGCGAACAAGGAGTCAAAACATCGGCCAAAGTTTACCAAGAAACCGTTTTAGAAGCTGTTGTAAAGCGTCTTAACAATTCTCTGTTCCAAAACCAGCCGTGGACTTTCCAGCAGGTTTCTGCGCCGGCCCATAAGACTAAAACGTCCCAGGCCTGGCTTCGAAACAATTTGCCAGCGTTCATTTCCTCTGAAGAATGGCCCTCAGACAGTCCAGATTTGAACCCATTGGATTACAAATTGTGGACGGTTTTAGGGGACAAGGTTTGTTACAAAAGATACCCCAACACTGGATCTCTTAAGACTGCTTTGATTCGAGCTGTGGCCAATTTTCCAATGGAAGAGGTTCGTGCAGCTATTGACGATTGACCAGTGCGACTTAAGGCGTGTGTAAAGGCAAAAGGCGGACATTTCGAATAAGTAGATTCTTTTTGGATACAATATACATCAATAAATATATTAAAAAATATTTGGTCCAAAAACATTCAGTACTTTTTACTTTACAGCATAAAACGTTTGTAATAGTATTTATGTCCCTACTAAGTATATGCCATAATACGGCGAATGGATTCGAAGTAAAACGGAATTTTGAAAATTTAAAACCTTATGGATTTTAATGGAATCAATTTCATGTGGAAAAGTGAAATTTGACAAATGAAAAGTGCAAAATTTATGGGGTAAACCAGGTTACATTTTTTTGGGTTTTGTAATCCCAAAGGTCGACCATTTCAAAAATGTTTTTCAGTTGCGAAACTTTTAGAATAAATGGGTATTACAAATTGTAAACAATTAAAAAAAGGGAATAGGAAGGGCTGAAACGTGAAAAATGCAGAAAAGTGAGAGCAACTTTATCAAACCGTCAGAATGACATATAAAATGGAAATAGAGATAAAAAGGAATTAAAAGGGATTCAAAAAGGGTCAAAACAGCAGATAGTGAGAAAAACCAATATTGATTTAACAAGTTTTTGAAGAATAGAAATGTATATAAAAAGTTCCAAAAGATGCCATATATCAAAAAATTGAAAAAAAAACTCCAGAATTACATAGACAAATGAAATGGAGTAAAAACGAAATTAAAAAGGGCCTAAACGAACGAAACTGCAGGAAGATAGAAAACAATATTATATTAGCAGGATGGCATGGAAATGTAAAAAAAGTGTAAAAAACAATATTAAATCAAAAGGATGACTAGAAAAAAAAACTTTGATCAAAATGGCCCAAAAGTGGCGAAATAAAAAAATGTGAAAAAATTTTATTGTTAATCAATAGGATGTCATAGAAAAAAAGGTCCAAAGGGGGGCAAAATATGGGAAAATGAGAAAAACAATATTGATCCGACAGAATTGCATGAAATATATAAATTGGGGATAAAAAATGTACAAAAGGGGCGATATACTAAAAAGTGAGAAAAACCTTATTGAATAACCAGATGTCGTGAAAAATAGAAATGTAGATAAAACGGTCCAGAAGGATCGAAATATAAAAAAAGCAATAACAACAATATTAAATTAAGAGAATGTTTCATATTAAATTCAAAATGGTTTCAATTTTAATTCCAAAATAAAAAATGTAATTACAATAACGCTTCCACATTGTTTCAATAAGACGACAATGGTATTCCAATAGAATTTAATATTGAATTCTTTTAGAATAACATGCAATGCCGAAAAATATAATTTCTAAAATGTTTTCGTATAAAAATTATCAAAATAGGGCAGCTTTAAATTTATATTGTTCCATATTGAAATAAAAAAATTCAACGCCATGAGCAACGAATTTTTGTTTCCAAAATTTCAAGAGACATGGACGACATTTGGTTTCAAGATGTCACACAGCCATCAATATTTTACGCGCTGTTTTTGAAAATGAAATAATCAGCCTAAATTGTGAGGTCAATTTGCCGCTCTTTGAATTATTTTCTGAGGGGAGCAATTAAGGATAAATGTTACGCAAAGCATCCAGACCGCAATTGAAGAGTTAAACATAAAACGAAGTTGCCATTGAAGAGATTCGACCCGAAACAATAAAAATTTTTTGAAAAATTGAGTTGCTCGGAAAAGGTATTGCTGAGCCAGTTGTGGTAGTCATACGAGTATTAATAACAATGTGTTCCATTATTAAATGACAAAGTTCAACCTTTCCAATAAAACCAGAAATTGGAATTTTAAATGTCCCACCCTATAAGTATATCTTGTATCGTTAAGTGTCTGGCAATTTCTAAAAACTTTTTTGTAACTTTACGAGTATGTATCTATAAAATATAAAAATCATTTTTCATGTTTTCTCTACCTGGAATTATATAAATGTATAGCTGCTGGATTAGGTATTCCTTTTCAAGTCCACAGTCTACTTTAACTATAATTTGTAAAGCTGATCCCTTAGCGTAGGATCCACAACCAAATGCGTTTAAATACATTTTTAAATCTTCATTGTTTCACATTCTACTATAGAATTTTTCCTACCCTGAACCTTCTTAAAAAATATATTTTCCGAACTATGCGTAAAGAAATGTCAATATAATTTTCACCCTTTGTTTTCGTTAATCATTATTAATAACGGCATTTTAAACATTTTCTAACAGCTTTAGATCATTTTATAACAACTGCGAATATTTAGAATTATTTCTTTTAATATTTGGTTTAATAGAATTTTATACATAAAGTTATACAACTCTTGAACGCCCAGCTTCCTTCTATTTCGATTTGAGCCACACATAGCTTGTTGACTTTAAATTTATTAGCAGACGCAGTACAGCCTATCGGAAGTGTAGCCCAAATAGCACTATTAACCTTCGGTACAAAGTTAGAATTTAACAGTGGACCAGGAAACAAATCTGGTGGACCCAAAATCAAAATTATTTTATTAATTGAAAGATTGCATTCTGGTCGTGGTATGCCAATAGCACTCAAGCAATACAATTTACAATTGACTTGGGCAAATACGAGTACATCTGACATCGAGAAAGGCACACCTCGTATTTACATATGAGATTTTTTTTATAGCCCGCCATAGTCAAATGCACATTTTATTAGCAAAACGAGAAATGATGAAAGGCCAGCCTTTCTTTTAAAGGGAAAATGCATTTGACTCCATTCTATAATAGATTTTGCAGCCATCCAGTGCAGATTTCATGGTTGAATGCCTTGTTATTGGTGGGTGTACACGTAGTACTCGAACTAGTGAACTTTTACAAAACTGATGACGACGACAATGGCAACGACAACGGAGACGGCAACATGGAAAAATCAAAATAATGGCGAAATTACATTTATTTGATTGTTAAATCATCCTTTACCACAAAAAGGGTGATGATCATTTACAGTGACGATGATAACGATGAAACTAGGGAACTATTTTTTGTGCCCCCCTCCATAAATATAAGCAACCAGTGGCGAAATTCACGAGGCCCAATTCAAATCGACATGCTAGAGGGCTTTTCGAATGGTCTAACGGGTGTTTAGTTTGCTTTTAAAAAAGTGATGGAGGCCGCTTGCCACGGACTGCACATGGAAATGCGGTAACTCGCCACAAAAAAGGGGTCAACCCCCCTTTTCTGCCGATGGGTATAAATAGACATTGTAATTACATACAGACAAAATCACAAAAAAAAGAAAACGGACAAATTCAATGATACCTCTAACGAATTCTCAACTTTATCACCACTAGCTACGTCTCATATACAATAATGTTATTAGGCCAGGCCGTATTTAAAACAAAATTTCGTATTAAGTCTAATATTTTTACGTTTATTGATTTTTGTTTGAAGATGTGAGTTCAGTGTTTACTCAATTCTAAAACAATGTGTGCACTGTCAGAAGATTTGACTGAATTAATTAATATGCTAATTAGCTAACCTGTGAAATTTTAAGACTTAACGAAATATTCAGACAAGGGCAAAAAACCTATTTTGTGCCTATATAGTATATTTACCTACACCTAAATAGTATATCTTGCTGAAAGAAAAGCTTTTCAATTTGTCACTTATTTTAAATATTTGTTCAATTCTAAAAAATCTCTAAATTATTTTTAAAAACATATAATCTTTGGACCCAGCAACAACTTGACTTTCTTTCTTTTATTTTGTGCCATCTTTAAAATTTATGCTAATTCACACACAGAGTTCGAAAAAAAACATTAACGTAAGAAATGCCAAATACGCAATATCTCTTTTAGAATTCTGTAAGCTTCGATTTTCAAACACAAATGCTACGCTACTGTCTTTAGAACACTACCTCGTAATTGAATTTCAATTTAAAATAAATGACATGCAGTAAAGTTCCCTCATAAAATAATGTGAAAAAATAAAGACAATACACACAAAATTATCAAATATTATTTTTAAAACAGTCGAGAAACTAAAATTCGTTTGAAATTCGCTAAGACCTACAAGAAAAATAGTATCACTCCCCAGGCATTGTATACTGTAGCACAGTGCACTTTCTCAATAAAATTATGTAAGTACAAAATATACTGAACGTAGTGTATTCTGTTTTTGTTCGCTATAAAAATATGTACAAATGCTGATTTAAGTGTGAAATAAATCGATAAGTCGGTGCCAATAATCGATTTGAGTGCATATAAAGATAAAAATGTAAAAAAAATAAATCCTAAGAGTCGTTAGTTAAAGGCGAAATCAACCCATAAGTTAAATCATTATACTGGAGCGAATTGTTAGTGCGAGAACTATCTTTTCTCTGATTTATCAACGCAAGTCATCGAAACTTTCGCACACCCACTTCGTTCACCTTTCCGTACGAATTGTCTTTTGCCAGAACTAAAGTATGTTGTTTTAGCGGCAACTGTCTGCCGCGGTGACAGTCTTTGGCTGAAGAATGTATAGATGCGGCTGTCTTGGGAGTGACTAAAGTAAAAGTAGCACCGAGATCGGTTTATATATATGACCTCGTCTTTGAATTAAATAACAGATGGCCAGACGGACGTGTCCATATTAAAAGATATTCAGAGTCGCTTTTCATTTGTGTGCATCCGTCTACTTTTATGTCGCTGGTTCCAGTACAAACGATTGTAACGTAACAAACGTTATTAATTTCGACCCTACCCAATGCTTATGAACGTGTACACATTGTACCCGCTCAAATATGATCGACCGCATCGCTTACGCACAAACCCAATAGTACCGTTACACAAAGTAGGCACTTAAATTGTGTTACGGTGTAAACCTAAACTGACAAATAATGTATCGACGCACTGAGAGGTACTCGACTCGTAAACGCGTAAATACGTACACACACACATCCATGCATACATGCTCGAAGTATGTATGTATGTATGTACCTATGACTTGAGCATTCTGTAAGCGTGTACGTACGCATTTTATGATAAACGCTAAAAAGGCAACAGATGACGGTGAAGCGGCAGATGAGGAAGCGGGGTGAATTGAGCACGCACCTACAAAATCAAAAACCACATACAGATAAGAGTACTCGCCGATTGTTTGAAGAGTGCGAAGGGTGGGACAGTGTAGGTCGCTAAGTACGAGTGAACGCTTGATAGACCGATTGTAGGTGTTTTTAGCGCTGTTAGTAAGTAATTGTTGTAAAGCGTTTACAGTCAGCCAGCCAGCCCAAGAGAGATAGGCAGATAGATACATATGTACATACCTTTTAATGTACATACATACATATGTACTCGATGAGTGAGTACTTAAATATTTTTCGTACTCTTGTAAAAGTGTATATATTTTTGCTTGCTTATACATACACTCACATGTTTTATGTATGAATGCATGCATGTATATTCGTTAGAAAGACAAACCTACTCTTAACAAATTTCTAAAAAAGCAACACATTCGGACAGACGTAACATCTAAACTGTGAAATTTTCGAAATGGGGTATAGGTGATCATCGAACACTCTACACTCACAGCCAAATCAATTGAAAGGTCTTGACCATCACTCAGCTTAACCTTCAGATTACCTTTTAGTACATAAGGTAACGCTAAGGAACGGACTTAACTTTAGCATTCTGTACCCTAGGTAAATGGAGGGCGAAATCAGAAGAATTTCAATAAAATGGGCCAAGCCATTTATATTCTCGCTACCGAAGGACTGATCGGAGACTCCTTAAGAACATATGTTATAAATACTACAGGGCTAGGTGACTGAAGTGTTACCAACTTCACGTTGTCAATACTGGCAAACCGAGAATGACAGCTATGTTTAATTTTTTGGTGTGACAGCCGTTTATTTTGTTAGCAAGCTACGCAAGCATTTTCATCTTGTTTGTTTTATAGAAAAACAAAGGTTATTCACGATGGAATTCAAACGTAATAATTTGATTGTGTTACAATTCGTCTATAAATGCCAACCAGCTATTTTTTGTAAGATGAGCCATCTTGCAGTGATTAAAATGTTTTTTAATCGATGTCATAGTGGTAATCATATGGCCAAAGAGCTGAAAATATCCCAGCTTAAAATAACCCAGTATGGATGCCTGTAAAAAGCCATTATGAGGGAATGGGGACAAAATACTGCAAGAACAGAATCGTGCTGCATGCCACTCATTTTTCAACTATTTGGAGGCCATAGTCTAGCCATAGAAATGTCTATTCTGTAAAGGGATCAATAAAAAAAATTACACACAAAAAAATATGAGGCATCCATCTTTCGCACAGCATACTCGTAATCAGGCCCAAATAAGTAGCTAAAATGCGATGAACAACATTATGTGAAGAGAATATTCCCGTACTATGCTGAAAATGCTTTTCTTCGTTTTAACATGATTATTACCTTATTCTACTCCTGAAGGGTAAAAATGTGCACCTATTCCGAGGATATAGTGAAGTCTCGAAATTGCGAATAGAAGTGGTAATTGTACGACTGTCATGCTTTGCTCATGTGGGAGAATTTCAATGTTGGAAAAACATTTAGTATCTTTGGAACTGTCAAATGCACTTTATTCTAGGACAGCACGTTTTTCTTATGTTGTGCCTCAGGGGTCGATGCTTGGAGCACTCCTTTTTGTATCAATTTTCCTTATGACTGTGTTTAGTTCGTTATTTAAGGCAACAGGGTGACTCTTCTGACATTCGCTAGGCAGGACTAAACTAAGGTCTTGCTAGACTATTTAATTGCGTGACCGATAACGGTTTTTGGTTAATGCCAGTAATACAAAAGCGACCCAACAAATGGCATTGAATTGTCTCTTGACTTATGCTTGTCTAATGACCCGTTCGCAAAATTCTTGTTATTTAAAATATATAACTTATAATTGGTTTACCAAAGCGATATACTCGTATATCTTCATTGTTTGTATGGGCTCTTTCTCCGGTAAAGAATCTGACCCGGCTGGACTGCAATATTTTAACTGAAAGTATTGCATAACACAATAGAGACAAATATTATTCTTGTTAAATAATCCATTCTAGAATGTTCACCAAACAAATTCCAAGCCATGTGGTACCCTAAATCTTGTAGCACCTTTGCCACTAGAGTCATTTTCAAGCTTGAGTTAGTTTAGCGCTGAAAGCAGTTTATTGCTAGAAGCCGTATAAGCTTACACACCCATATATAACTCGGGCACTTGCGGGAGTTTTCCACAGAAGGCATATAGATGAATCTGTTACAAGCCTATTACACAGAGCAACACGAAACAATATAAGATTTGTGAGATCTACAACTTTGCCTCAGAGAGAAAAGTAAAATTCCCAACGGTTTGCAAGATATGAGCCAGAGAAAATGATAATTTTTTTTTGCAAAAATGACACCGAGGCCTTAAATCTTTGGGGGCCCATAAAAAAAGTGCATGACTTTGGGCAAAACTGGAAGACACGGGCCTTTTTTGTCGTTTATGACTTAAAAAATTACACACAGTGTTATATAATATATACTCCAGCAAATATCTTGGTCTAAAATTTTGACGGCTGTCCGCTTCAGAGCCCTAAGCACACGTAGATGCGGATTTGTTATGATACTGTGGATATCGGGCATGTGCGACGTCCTCAAACTCCCACAGGGGCCCAGTGGGGGCAACTTAATCCCCGTAGGTGAATCCAAAGCTCTCCATGCAGGATTAAAAAAACTTCTCGGATAGTCCTATTCAGTATCTCTTTTTGATGGTGTAGGTATTGTAGCGACCAGCCAGAGGCTAGAGCCGCGGGCGATCAGGAGCACCTAGAACTTTTCCGGGTGCTACGACCCATAGAATATCAGAGGGGTGTACGATGCTCCTCAACCCTTTACCGAGAGATAGGAGATGCCCACACAGCAGATCCTGAAATTGGAAACTTCCATGTTACCTGTGGGAGCGTTTAGTTGGTCGCATTGTAGCGTAACCCGTTCTACGGACTACTGTGGTTACACAATATTTAAGTACTGACATACAATGGTCTTTAAATCTGCCTCTCAAACAACCGTAGTTTGAATTTGTTAACGGCAGCTTCCAGTCGCTTCACATTCTTTAACGGTGGCCGGGACGGGAACTGCAGATAGCCGCAGGGTGTTGTAGACCATCCACAGGACGTATACCCCATGTACTGCCTAAGCAGTTGGTAGCCTTAAAATGGTATTCTGTTGCGCTGTAGGGTGCTTGCAACCTACTCATTTTTCGTAAAATAAAAACAAAACAACCCAACAATCCATTTCACACACACACACACACATTCACGTGAAATGAAAGACTGTTAAAGGTGAAAAAGAGCACCATATGTAGACACGATTTTAATAATCGTCACAATCATGATAATGATGATCAATAAATAAAAAAGAAACTTTACTTCATGGGTACATTCACCCTATGGGGGCTGTAAACGCGTTACCAGAATTAGGACAATGTAAGTGCACACACACACCCACGCAGTCTATAATTACAGCACATGTAAGTGCGGGTATGTGTGTAAGTGCCCCACAAAGTGATTTTCTAAATGTAGAATTGTAATAACACTAAACATCAAAAGTGTTTTACCAACACTGGAAATGGCATAATTGTGATGATTTACATGATTGACACAAAGGGATAAGGGATAATTTAGTAAGAGTATACAAACAAACAGACGCTTTTGCAGACGTGTGTAATGAAATACGAATGTAAATATGAACACACATAAGAACATGGCATAACCTGGCTACGGGTACAGTTTAAATACGCCAAATTCTATTGTGCAAGTTGTGATCTATGATGGACGAACGGATGGAAGAGATATTTAAAAGCCCCTCTTCCTATATGTGCAGAAGCCTTTGTAAAGGGAGGTCCAACTAAAACCCACGATGTTCAATTAAAAATACAAAGTTTTCAGAGAAAAACCGTGATATTTTTTATTGTGAAGAAGAATCTATTAAAATTATGCGTAGAATAACGTAATAGTCCAAATAGTGGTCACGTCTGCGGTGACATACTTCTTTCTATCCTATGGTCCATATTTTGAATGACTCTGAGATATAATGGCTGTTCAATATCGTAAATGTGCCGATTTAGCTCACCTATAGCTTTTGAAGTGTTCTTAGCTTATTGCCGTATACTTATAAGTTTTGCTAAGGTAATTGTGTCACCCTAGCTTTACCTAAAAAGGTCCAGTACATTTAGGCAAACGGCCTAATTTTGGCAATCTATATTAAAAGTTAACGCCATTTTCTCATCGCAAATAGAAAATTCTAGTATATGCTCGACGTTAAAAATTTGTTTTGTACAGCCTAATATTGATGCAAATAGTTCTCACAACTTTAAGCAAATATTTAACTACTTTAAATATTGGACTTAAATTTAGATCTGGACCCTAGAGACAAAATTTTTTGCGAATTATTATTATTATTATTTATTATACATTTTAGAAAAAGACTGACAATCAATGTCACTTAGCCATTTTGTTAAAAGCTTGTCTTCTATTTAAATATACATGCAAGAGGTCTTGAGCCGGTTAATCCCTGTTCAATGTGAAAAAAAAATATTTTAAAAAATTAGTTCACATAAGAATCAGGCCACGAGAAGTGTGAGGGATTTTGACCTTTGGTTCATATATAGAAAGGGTATGTCAATATACAGGGCGATTCATTAACGACTGGACAAATTTCACCAGCGTATTCCTTCGCTCATTTCAAGAAAATATGTTCATCTACGACTATGCCCGAAAATGCAAGGGGCGAAATAGTAGCGGTTTGAAAATTTTCGGATTGGAGGTTAGTAGGGTAAAATTGCTAAGTTCTGAACCAGTGGTTGGATTTGTTTGTTTTTATCTCTTAAAAGATATCCATATTTACATATTTTCATGAAATGAGACAAGGAATACGCTGTAAATTCATGAAAATGTAGTTTAAATAAAACAATCGCATTTCAAATAAACAGCACCAGCAAGAAAAATAAGTGTACTTATATATAAGTATAGGTATAAAGCCGAACTTAATTTTTCTACTTGTTTAAGGTGTTCTTACCTGGACTTGAACGAAGACGTAAACAATACCCATAACGCTTCCAAAATTCTACTGGGTAATAAAGGGCTTTAAAAAGCAAAATTGTTTGGTCCAATCAGGGGTGTGAAGTTTTGCAAAAGCCAGATTCGATTCCGGGTCTTAGAACGACTCAAGCCTCCGATAAAATATATTAACTGTTTTAAAGGAAATTATAGAGACAACAGCTATTAAATACAAAACAAGAACTAAACAACATTTTAAAATCAAAAGTAAACTGGAAGTTTAAGAATGCGCAGCGTGAGAAATAAAAGTTTCAGTGTGTCCGGGGAGATAAAAGCAACTCAATAGAACAATTTTGACCGATAATGCCATATTGGGTAATGGATTTGCGGAACACTTTCAAAATTCAACATAACGTTAGAATCAAGATTTGTTACAAAGAATGGCTAATATATCATAAGAAGGCAGGCTGCTGCAACATCTCACTTAGATTAAGAAAGCGTTCATAATTGCCCATAAGTGTGACAGTGTAATCCATTACACGATGTCTGATATTCCTGGTACTGTTGACCATACTCTAACCGGGCAGGAGGGCGTGGTACGAGGGCAGATCAAGAATTCCGTAATTTGCCTAACTTCCCTCGTATTTCTATGAAATGCAACACTGCACTCATCATGTACCATCTATTAATAGTCTACTGTCAAATTTTGAGAGAGTTGTAAAAGTGCGTGAGATTGTTGATGCCATATGCATTTCATATGGCAGTGTAATATCGATTTTACATGATCAGTTGGGTTTAAGAAAGCTGCATACAAGATGCGTGCCGCGATTACCATTTCAGTCTCAATAGCAAATTTTCTTGAATTGGTACCTCATTCGCCATATTCTCCAGATTTAGCCCAGTGACTATTTCCTATTTCCAAATCTAAATAATTGGCTCGTTGGAACGTGATTCAGCTCCAATGATGGATTTATTGAACAAAATGCCATGCAACAAAAGTTGGAAAAACGTTGGACTAATTGAGCTAAAAGAATAAAAAACAGTTTTTTTTTTGGCAAAAAAAAAAATTAATTTTCAACATAATCGAAAAATAATTTTTTTGGCAAAAAAAACTGTGTTTTTTTCCCGAAAAGTCACGGAATTGTTGATCTGCCCTCGTACTGTCGAGCGTATGTCGACTTAACACCGAAAATATAAAATTCAAGTAGGTTCAGAGGCTATTCCAACGATCTGGACTAAATATAGCGTGAAGACTGCATATTCTGTGCAATAGAGAAGTAGAAGAATGACATTTGTCTTGCCACAATGGTTCACATACACCTTTTGTGGGTTTCGGGTCACAGGCTGTCTAAAACAAGGAATATCAAATTTTTTCGTTTAATAAAATTTCAACCTTAATCCGGAGTCGAGCACATTTGTTTTGACTTACTTAATGCGGAAGGGTAAGAAAGATGCAGCCGTTGACCCTTATAAGTCGACGGTATTAAAACGTCTAAGATGCAGGGTAGGAAATCTATTGGTCCAATCAGATTAATGTTTACCTCAGTGAGTGTGTATAAAAAAGTGCCAGATATAATAAATTCCAATGCGCACGATTTCGCCGGTCACATCCTTTAATATTGTCGACGATGAAGAAATTATGCACGACAAAGGAAATGGGGAAAGAAAGAAAAATCGTCATCTTATTTTCACATAAACCTTTCAACTTTTATTAATTTCGCAACTTAAGTGAATAAAAGAAGTGCCTTTGTTATTGTAATTATGTTTCCAAAAATGCAAAAGGATAGTGGAGAGCGCTGGCTGCTGGTGCTGCCGTAAACTTCTGGTGAGCTATAACCCGATTGTTCAACCCTAAGCTGAGCTTACAGCACATAAAGTCCTTAAGTATTGTTTCGGCGGAAATGCCGAAAGACGACAGCGCACGTCGCCCCACTGATTGTGCTCGCTCCTTTGCCTCTAGGATACTGCTTTTTTGAGTCCGGGTGCTCTGCTGTTGCTTGTGTGTTTTCAGCGTCTCGCAACGGATTCATGGTTAAGGTGACAGTAAATCTCAGCAGACAACATAATAGCAAAAGTCAGAAAGGAGTCCTGTGTGGGGCACACACACACAAACGTACGATGTACACACATTACGATACGTACATAAATATATATATGCATGTATGTGAGTATGATTGACTGTCCGTTTGTACACGCCACGCTTTCTTAAAGCAATTCCAATTTGAGGCTGGAGCCAAAAGGACACCGGTCACGAGTGCGTCGTGGCTTGTTGGCGCTTTTTCCTTTGGCCGTCGACACGACGATGCACGACCCAGTCCCAACCCGGCTAAGTGGTAATCATGTTATTATAGAGATTTAATTGTCTCTCGATCCGCGTGTGGGTGAGTGCGTGTGGAAATACATACAATGAGTTGCAATTGTTTTACTTGAATTTCTTTTCCAGTTTTTGTTGCTGCTGCTGTTGTTGTTGTTACTTTCTTCGGTTCTCTTGTCATTTTTTTACGAAATATTTTCATAGTTGCGGTGTGGCAGCATTCGTTATTATTGGTTTCGTTGGTAATTTTTCCCTTATTGTTGTTGACCATGGCGATGGTAATGGCGTTGGTTGTGCTGTGTTCGATGGCTTTTACAACCACACACAGCCGCGATGTGTTGAAATTGTTGCCATACATGAGAATTCCTTGAAGGGTTGATTTTGTTTGTTTTTCCTTTACAGAAGCAGCGTGGTGGCATTCGATCGATTCCGTTGCATGGATGGCATGCCGACGTTCCTCGTCTCGCCCGCTGATGAACGGGTGCGGGGTGGGCGGGTTGGAGTGTGTGCTCAGGATGAAGGAGTACATGTACATAAGTATATACGAGTATGTGTGTCGATTGGTGTGTGTGTGTGCTTGTGGTTGTATGTAGTGTTAATGTTTGTATGTAATTGTTTATATGTTGGATTGCATCAATTTATGTTAATGAGTCAACATTGTTATGTTAATTTTTTCACCACACTCATATATGTACATACTCGTACACTCGCACATGTCTGGCGGTGTATGGCCTGGTATTTCATTTTTTTTTTTTAATTTTTCTTTGTTTTTAAACGCTCCTCCAGTGGCTGACGCTGTCGACTGTAAATATTATTATAATATCCGCTGGATGTTGATTGAACAATGTCGATGCGTCGATGTCTGCTGCAAGTTGCACTACATATGGGTACCTCTATGCATTTGTTTGTTACATCATTATTACGCTAGGCCAAAGTGACTTCCGTCTACTTTGAGTATCCATGGCACAGCAACTGAGCAGTGCAAATCTCATCCAGGCATTTGCGTAAATTGTTATTGCAATTTAATGGCGAACCAGATTGCAATCTGTTTATGTACTCGTACATATGTACGTGTGGAAACAACTACAACCGCTTCCATACAATCACTCCATTTTATTGTATTTTTTGGAGTCTGTAATTATGTTTCAGAATTTTGTTATGGTCGGATATTTCAGATCCAGTGACCAATTTGTAACATGCCCATAATTACTTATTACTTATTTCCTTAAGCTACAAACTGAGAACTTTTCTAGTATAAGCTGGCTATTAAAATTATCGATTCCAATGCAAATATAGGGCACCGGACGGTAGTTGCCATTCTCAGAGTCGGTTGCAGAACACGATCTGTTTGTTATTTGAGGTGAAAAAGGTCTAAATAAACTGATTTTCATTTTGACAAAAGGTTTAAACAATACCTATTAGTTAGGTCTATATTTGATGCTTAAGTCAATTTTGGACAACTTAACGTTTGCGAGATACTTCAGCGCAACCTGATGCAATTTTTAATTGTGACAAATTTTTGCATGGTTTACACTGAAGACTCATGAAAATGGTTTTGATTTTTTTAAAAATGATTTATTATGTCCAATAACTGGACATAAAAACATTTGCTTTGTGGTAAACGCGGCACCCATTATATCCAAATTTGTACTACACGCAGAAAAAAAGTATGGTTGTGGTGACAATATTCGAAGAGCATCATACTATTGTTGGGTATATGGTTGTGGTACAACAATATTATGATCATCACAACAATAGTATGATTCACACACACAACCATACTATGATCCCCATAACAATATTATGGTCCTCACAACAGTAGAATTATTCACACACAACAATAGAATTATTCACACACAACCATACTATGATCCCCACAACCATATTATTATTCACATTCAACCATACTATGATCCCCACACCCATACTATAATCCTCACAACCAAAGAATGTTTCACATAACACCATGATGCGCATGATCCTCACAACTATAGTATGACTTACACACAAGCATGCTATGATCCCCAAATTTTTTTGTAAAGATTGGGTTAAGTTGTTATTCAACAATAGAGATTTTTATTAAATAAGTTATGTCAAAATACATAAAACTCTTTATAAAGGGAGTGATTTATTTAACAGTAGAAACAATTCATCTAATAAAAATATTTCTTGTATACTAATCCGTAGTTTGTTTTGAAAAAATTTAATTTATATATAGAAATTACTATTATTGCGTAAGATTCGTAAAAATTACATTGTCAAATTAAAAATAAATTACGATTTTGCCTGTATAATTGCCGTAATCATGTTATTGTTAACATAAAACCCATGAAACAATACTTTTGTCCCACCAACCATATTTATATCGTTGCTACAACCATATTTTGATTTTTTAATTCGGCAACAATGCTTTTGTTACATTTCAACAATATTAATATTGCGGCAATCATACTATTGTCAAAATTAAATTCAAAAAACAATACTAAGGTTGCGACAACCATACTTTTATTGCAGAGAACATACTATTGTTGCCGTGACCATATAGTAACCATATTTATTCTCTGCGTGTATGAACAGCAACATCTACTGCGCGCACCTACTTATATTTGTTGCCACCGCTTCAAATATTCTATTTTTGTCGGTAAAGGAGCGGACTCTGTCACCGAGAATAGTTATACGAGTATAACTTTAATGTGGCATAGCCTTTTTATGAATTCAAAGAAACTATGCCAAAATTTACCAACCGACTATAGCGCTCCGTTGTACTTTTTTGTTGCTTATTGTAACATTGTTGAGCTTTAATTGAAAATTTGTACTTTAATTGTTTTTTAATACGATTTTTAATTTATTTAGCAGCAGCATTTAGCGGGAGGATGAAAAAACCCCGGACATTCTGTAAAGCAAGTATTTATGGCTATAAAAAACCCCCTAAAAAAACAATCGTCATAAATTATGATGCGGTCTATTAATGAAGGAAATACTCGTGCAAAGAAACATTACAATAAACACAAATGAAGATTAATTAACAGCAGAGCATGGCTGCAAATTATTGTTACAAAACGAAGTAAAGCAAACAGACGACACGACCGTCCGTCAATAAACTGAAAATCCATGGTGAGCAAAGCACGAAGCGAATGCACAAGATACTCGTACATCGAGTAAATAATGCAAAGGACGGATAGCTCCTAGAACGAGGAATATTACAATGCCCACCCACGGGCGAGGAGTGAGGCGAGTTAAGGGAAGCCCAATAGCCGCCGGTTGGAAATGTGGCATTCAAAAGATACTCTTAGCAATGGGGAGACAATCACTGTTACTGTTTTGTTATGGTCAGCAGAGGATGCGAAAGGAGATACATGAAGTGACGCTAAACGCCTTTAAGAATTTACTTAGAACAAAATATAACTGAAAGCCATAGTGTTCCGTTGTCTAAATGAAATTAGAAGGCATTTGTACACAGATCCGTGACTACAACAAAGACAAAAACTTTGATTTCGTCCTAAAAAGCCAGCCTAAAACAAATACAAATCCAAAGATTCCATGTTGACCAATTACGGCATTGACAGTTTTTAAGATATTTCACATTTAACCAAAATGTAGATCGGTAACTCAAGCTCCTTAGTCTGAAATACAGAATTCAAGATGAAAGGCTATTCTATTTCCTGTTTGTGTAATCGTGACATTATTGGCCAAAGAATGACTGGCTGCAGTTTCATCGCTATTATTTTTTGAGTAAGCTTGTTAACCTTATTGCGCGCGACATAACAAAGGTTGCCTGCTGGTATCCTTCATTTACCGAATTTATTGGGAGACGCCTTTTCAAATCCAGAAATAAACCTGATTTCTTTGATTTCTCTGTTTAGATCAGGCTACTTATCAAAGTTTTTGTTAAACTCGCCTAAATTTCGAAACTTTCATTGGTCATTAGGTCAGGCAACTTTTAATACACCCTTTATGAATGTAACAGTAAAGTATGTAGTTTTTTGTGTTTAAGAAGAAAACTTTTCGTTGTTCACTTTCAACAGCGTATTGGACTTCAGAGATGCAATAGCCCACTACACTGAAAGATACCGATGCTGGCATCACACCTTTAGTACCTCGCACGTGTAGCGTTTATAAAACACCACATGCATAGCTTAGATCGTCATGCCAAATTCGAAAACAACTGTGAAAATCTGTCATTTGCACATTTTCTGTTAATAGTTTAAGAACTGCAGTCAGCATTCGGTATCTCAGTGCTCCGTTTTAATCGCTTTTAGAGATTTTATTGCGGAATTACAATTTACGACTGTAATTGTTTGCTGCGAGTTCATGACTGGAGTTTATTAAAATTTAATTATAAAATATTTATTTGACATATATTGAAATAAAAAAGTGCAAACAAATTGCCGCGCAAATATACAATTTACAATAAAAATATTTATGAGAGACCATTGGCGTTTTTATGCTCATATTTACATAAAAATACCACCAAAATTTAGCTTAAGGCCAGCATTTCTGTTCAACCCATAACTTTAGCCGTTGAAATCTACCCAATACTCAAAAACGCCACAGGTGAATGTTTCCGCTTTCATTCCCGATCCCACCCGCTTTGCTTGCTTCAGTGGTTGTTGTAATTCCAATAAACGGCCGCAAAGTGCGTGGGTCACGTGGGTCGTTCGGTCGACAGTTTGCAAGCCAAAAGTATTTGGACACCACCGCCATTGCGCCACTTACACGCTACAAAGCCACTCGGAATCCTCCTCACTGGAGAGGTCCGTAACTATGAAATGTATTGAAAAGAAAAACAAACGAACAAACAAACTAGCGAAATAAAATATAAATATTTACAACAATCGTTTAACCGTTTGAAAAAAGTTTATTTAAATGTCTGATGTACACACGTATATGTGCATACATAAATGCATGATATATGTGTGTATGTGTTGTTTCATGTACGCACCCAGCGGGAAAAGGAAGGGCCTGATTGCTGCATTTTACTCTTATTTCAAATTAACACTGGGTTTATTGCTGAGTAAGGCCTTCCACACACCCTTTTCTTGGAAGGCCTGTAGAAAATAGTTTTTCAGAATGTATATGCAAATATTAAAAATTATGTTTCTAATTGAGAAATAAATTTTAAAATATGAAAGTTTAATTTTTTTGATTTGCCTTCCACTGGATTTTTAACCTTACGACCTTCTGGTTGCTACTCTGATATGGTACGTAGTGGCATATTAAACGAAATTGAGTGCCAACGTAAAAAGGCTTATAAATATTCGCTGTCCAATGCACTAGCGAACACCTTCCCTTCCGCCTTCACTCACCATGCATGGTAGCTGTCCTTACACTAGAAGGACCCAGGAATGGTTATTGGATCTCTCCCATTGAAAATATGAAGGCCTTCTAGCAGGACTTCTAAGAGAAGCGACATAAGCATGTGAGCATGTGGGGGATCATTTTTCATTTGCAAAGATGACCTTCCGAAATGACACATTTTGGAGGGTATTAACGAATGTAGCATATTGGATCTAAAAAGAGGCCTTCTAAAAGGTCTTCTTATGAGAAGGCCTTGCAAATTTTCCTCTGGGCTTACAATCTCAGATATGTGTGCAAACTCGTATCTGTACATGTAAAGATACTCTTGGCAATTGTTCGATTATTTGATTTTAATGGCCTACATTCAAAATGCTCCCCAAACGTGAATGTGGGTCGGTTTTATAATTATTAGGGTGGAGCGATTTTGCATTATTGCGAATTCGTATAGGGCTATTTAAACTACTTCTTGGTGGATTTATTTTGATACCCTATAAAGCGGAAAGTATACGGAAGAACAGAGCGAGGAGTTTGTATGGATACATTTCGCTCTAGTTGTCAGCGACACCCTAGCAACCTGCCCGAAAGAAAACCTTTCCTCAGGACAGATGAGTCGTAGTTTCTGTAGACTACAACGGTAGCGGCATAGCAGACGCCAAACTGATCCATACTCTTCACCGTAGTTTCAGCTTCTACAGAAGATAAACCGAGCTACAGCTATACGATTTGCCATCTTGCCTATCGCCGTGTGTCCTGTTAAGCCAGAATGTTAGTCCTCTGTTGTCACAGCCCGATAGAAATTTTAATATTCTTGGATTTAATTTCGTCTTTGCGGAGCGAGCTATCCAAAGTTTTTGTAGATAATTACAAACTGGTAATTCTGCTAAGGCAATCGATTGAGTGAAATTTTCGTTTCGCCCTTCAAAATATAAGCCCGTTGCGACATAAGGTCTAGTATGTTGTTTTGTCGTTGGGACTGTAAACCAAAGTTATTGTGACATTGTGTAGCTGGGTAAGGATACGGAATATTTTACATTCTAAGGTACATCCTGATTGTGATAAAGTCGGCGCAGATTTGTATCAGCGAGATGATTAAATTGCGTTCGGAAGTCAGCTCAAGTATACGTGTATCTCTGTGTGGAAGACAGAACTTTTGAGGCTTTTCCTGCCCGTACTTTCGTACCATCTTCGCGGACTAAGATCTTATCCGTTTCCTCATTTATTGATTATCTTAATGAATAATGTTTGCCATTTCCCCCGAAATTTGTGATTTATATCTGTAGTCAGTATTTTGTTTAAGTTTGTCATCCCACCCACCTCCGACGTTAGATCTATGTCCTTAGCAGTTATGCTTATGCATGTTAATTTACCTTAAGTTTCCATTTTCCAAAAAGGACGCCTATGGGCATGGTATAGAGCATTGTGTTCAGCCTAGCTTGGGGAGCTGACTTCGGTTCTTATGCAATACCTACGCAGGTTACATTCAGAGCTCTGGTATGATAGTAGATGTGTGACTTTGTGGCCAACGCCCTCCATCCATAATTGTAACTAATTTTTGGTGGTTGTAGCCTTCTTTCTTGCCCAAATCTTTTTCTGCTGATACTAGAGTCATATACTTTTCTTCAGTATTCCGTTGTTCAGAATGTTTTAAGTCCATAAAAATATCCCGATACGTTAATTCCTTTGGATAGAATTTTAGTGACCGATTGTCTGCAGACACTTGTTTCTTACCGTTAGTTCAATGTCGGAGGCAAAATGGTAGGCAGAGCATATTTTTGCCACCATAACGAAATGTCATATAACACGACAAATTACGTTGTTACAACGATATTGAAATTGCTTATTATCAAAAACGGCCATAAAGTGGTTTATTTATAACCAAACTGACAGCTGGTCCCGAAATATGTCGCTGGGCGTTACAGACATTATTTTACTGAAAGTAAAGACATGGATTTGGAAGACCACTGGTTAATGCAGGATGGTGCCAAATTACCAAATCGTGTTATCAGCCGTCTTGGCGACTTCAATTGGCCGCCTCGGATCTGCGACTTTACCCCTTTGACCTTTTTTTTCGTGGGGATTTAGGACCGATGTTATGCCAGTTTAGAAATAATTCAAGTACTTAAGGCCAATATCACGCATCAAGAAGTTCTTAGAAAGTTGGAGTGACAGAATGCTCTACTGCGAAGCCAGCTAAAGTTGGATTTCATATGTAATAGGAATGTTTGTTCAAACTAATAATACTTTAACAAAAAATTATTTTATTGCACATTAAAAAATAAACTTTTTGGCCCACTCTGTACAGCTTAAATAATTATACGTAAACCTTCATTCACTATATGATCATACGCAATTCTTTTATCTGTGATATTAACATTAGGTGCGGAATGGTGTAGGAATGCAATTGAGAAGTGCTGCAAATGATACCCAGTCTAATGTACATTCATCAGTACATACTTCGCTTATAGTCAAGTGTGTTCACAGACACCTTTGGTCCATAAAAAACATCTGAAAATAATACAACAAAATTGTATTGTAAAACGTTTTGCAAATTCCTGTGTCCAGATGTAAAGTATGCCCCGGAGTTGTAAACGAAATATACGGACATACAAACGTGCATACAAGTTTTTGTATATATGTATGTTCAAGTACATACGAGTATATGTATGTTTGTTATGTGTATGCAAGTATACACTTTATTTGAAAAACGAATTCATCATATTTTTATAGCCAAACACAATTTTGTGCATAAAAAACAAGGAAAATAAAGCAAATATTTATTGTGCTTAACGGTTCAAATATTATTCCGCGTTTTGTTTTATCAAATCTGGAAAATCGCACGAAAATCACAGAAATGTTTATAATCCAATCATGGGCATTGTTGGCAGATTTGGATGTCAACAACAACAGAACTCAGTGTTGTGGACACAAAACGTCAACACGGCCTGGCCTACACATGCAAGTATGGTCTTGTTGGGGGACTCCCGGAAGCAAGCGACGCCGAATGCTGCATCTAAGGAGTATAAGACCCATCAATAGGAAATTTTGTCAAGCTGCGTTTCTTTTCATACCTACATTAAATGTACCATGTACCATTGTCTTGACGGTATTTGTTTACGAGATACGGCCTTTAAGAGTTAAAGGGTCGGTGCCACACCCTTTTATTAAATTTTAACATTAAATAATCAATACTAATATGACTACATATGTTCCAAATATCATTTTCATTTCTCCCACTGTTCACAAACTATGGTCTTTCTATGTTCAATATGGTCTTTCCAGCAAACTACAGGTCGAGCAAATGGTTGGTATTGAAAACGGCCCATATCGGTAAATTTTTCCCACAACGTCAACCTCTAAAAATATCTCGATACTTGTAGTAGTATTTTTGGGGTTTATGCCTACCCGTCACCACTGTCTTCCCCGATCGTTACGTTATGTTCAGCCAAATAATATTAGTAGGGCACATTACGATGTAATTGGAAAGGGGCGTGCAATCGCCCATACAACTCTGAGAGACGAACAGAAGGTCAAGCAGACGGACACGGCTAGAGCATCGAAGATTTTTACTACAATCAAAAATATATATACCTTATGGGTTTTCCGATCAATATTGCCAACGGAATGACAAGGTTAGATACTATTTATTCTATGTTAAAGTTTATACAAATTACGATATTCCATATAAGATTGACTTTCGGTTCGATCTTTTGTCTATCTAAAGAAAAAAGTGCGTCTTTGGTGACCTGTACTTCGACAGTAATTAAAGGTTGATAAGATGATCCATGTCAACTGTAGTTTGGTAACATTTATCAATTCGAGGAAAACAAATTCAACACTCCGAATTAAATATAAATTTCACTGAATCAACAGAAAAGAAAAAGTGCCCATTGATTTTATGTATATTTTGTGGTGTCATTGAACATTATATCCTTTGACAATGTGACACTCCACTACGTATTCAACTTTATTATACCCTTTACCATAGGAGGGAGTACATACTTTATTTTGATAGTCGTAAAAATCTTAGACGACCTACCCATGTCCATCCGTCTGTGTTTCTGTTGAATGTACATAAGCGGGATGGGATTTAGTAGCACAATAAACGGTCTCTATGGTCCCAACAATCATTAACTCGTAAAAAATAACTGCAAGATAATTAAATTTCGCCACTCTTCGAACTATAATATTTCAGAATTTGCTTAATGTTCAGCATCGGACACCTGTATTTTGGGGACTTAAAAATGCAACTAGAGTTAAAATAAGCCTCCAATTGTGACTATGGGCATATAGGTACTCAATTTAAAGCAAATTTAAAGCAAATCTAAAAAGGTTTTAATTTCAATTGAGACACTTATTATTCTCGTGGGCCCTGCCTGGCTGCCTTAAAACGGTTTCTTAAGTTGTTAGGGACATATTTCCATTTTTATAGCGATTCAATGGGAAATGATACGAGTATATAAGATTATTCGTGACCGAAACGAATGTCGTTTTTATTTGTCTTATTATGGAGATTATTTTTTAAAATAATGCTCACATGGTCTAGCTATAAATAAAATAACAAAGATTGATTCCTTACTACGCTCCGTAGAATAAAGTACTACAAATGCCTCAAGCCTCCTGCACCCGACAATTTTAGAGCCCTTCCTAAAGGCTCCCTTTAAAAATTGGGTCAGAAGATGATTTCTGAACACTCCTATGACTTATACAAATTATTTATGGTTACGTTCAAGACTTTTCGACAATCGTGCAAAGAAACTCGGAAAATCCCTCACCGCAATTGCATCGTAGTTCTCAGATACATACAACGCCTAAATGCATGTGTCTCTGGCTTAAAATAGCGACGAATAATTTGGATCGACAGACGGCTTCACTTTGTAAATCATGCGATGACATCGTCAGATTTGCCCTGGCACAGTTCGTTTGAAATCAAAGTGATTTCGTTTTAATAAAGTTCTGATTTGTTTATGGATGAATAAATAATCAACGATTTAGTTGGGATTAAAGTTCACATGACTTTGTTTTCGTCTGCTGTGTTCTATCGTCTGCTGTATCGCCCTCTGAGTGCAACTTCTCATACATTTTATTGTCCTGTCCACCCACTGAGACTATGTGGCGCCCACTCACTCACTAGCCACTTTGCAAACTGTGAGCGTAAAAACAATGCATCCTGATGGCAAATGCCACAAAAGACTTGCCACAGCAAAAACACACAAAAGGAGAAGAAAAACAAAGGAGATGATACGATAAAAGTGCAAACACAAAAAGAAGCTAACTTAACCAAATATTCTGGTGAAAGCGAAACGAGGGAAACGGGGCAAAAGTTACAACCAAGAGGCGGCAAATGAAAGACAAAACAAGCCATTGTATGAGTTTGCTTGCCACCAAAGGAAACAACAAAAAGCGAAACGGAACGCAAAGAAATGTCCTGACAACGAAGGAGATTACGACACAAGTCTTTAAAGGCTGCCCAGTCAGAGACCGGGAGTGTTGAAATGGAACGGCAGCGAGCTGCTCAAAACATATTAAAACGGCAAATGATGATTGTGTCAAAATGCATCTCTGGTCTCTGGTGTCTTGTGGCTGAAGACTGGTGGTGGTGACGCTGACTATAACAGCGTTACTGATAGTGGCCGGCCGTGGTTGTCGCCAAAGTTTGTGCTCTGAGTTAAGAAGCTGAGAATTAACCAAAAACAAAAACATACATTTGGGTTGGTTTGTTTGCTGCGACCAAGTTGCAAATGTAATTGAAAATAATTTGAGTGTGCCAATATCGCTGCAACTGCATTAGGGAGCTGCTGCAATTTGCCGAAATGCATTTCGTTGTAGAGACTCAAATTGTCTTTCTGCTGAATTAAGTGCGTGTAAAATTGCGTGTGTAAACGTTTGGTCACCAGCAACCACCACCAAGTGTCAATCATGATGCGGCCAGGGGCACACACGCTCAACGTCCCACCAAGAAGTCGATGGTGGGGAGCAGACTGACATGCTGCCATCCTGCCCTACACGAAAAGGTTTCATTCCATGGCCAATTTGTGTGAGTCACTAGCGTGGAATACAGAGAAATAGAATTGCATATAAAAGAAGTAACCAAACAATTTCCATTGCAATTCTATTGTGGATTTGTGCGTTTGTGGTCGTGAAAATTCTGATGCTGATGGCTGACTTCCTCAGTGCGGTGGCCGGCTTTTCGTTGTTTAACGCTTCAATGAATGCATTGAACTGTGAAATTAAAATTCATCCGCCAGTGGTACAGTACCAGCGCCAACCACCACCAACAACGAATGCAGTGGACAACATTCCTCTTCGGCACTGACAACGTTTGCCCTTTTGGCCGTTTGTTTTGATATAAATTTAACATTTGTTGCCGATGTAACTTTTGTTGTTCTGTTGCTGCCCCCTGCTCTCGCCCTGCTACCCCGTTAGTCAGAGTCATCTGCTGCATATGCCAGCATGTAAGAAACTACTTTTGTCATATCACAACTTCAGGAAAATTGGTTAACTTCTGAAGCAAAACAGACAAAAAACACAATTAATTTAATTAGTGGCATAAAAAGCAAATCGAATTATACGAGGCCAGGTCGAAAAGTACGAGCGCATAGATTGTTATCGCACTTGAACGGCTCTCCACTGAAAAGATGCTGATGTCGTATAAAATATTTTATTTCAGTTACATTTTAAGCGTTTGCAAACTTGACAAAAAGTTTGTTGGGGTTTCAAAGGGGTCATTGATTGCTCAATATCAAGTTGTCTTTTTCCGCGTACACATAAATGTTCACACAAAACATAAGAAAAATCTCAGATTCAAAACGATATAGTTGGTATATTGAGTTGGACTAGTTCATATAGCATGAATTGGAACGGGCAAATACGGTCAGAAGGTATGGAGGGAATGGAGATTGAAGTTTATTGTACAGGATGGTTGATATTTGTTTCTACTTGAAAAACTAATTATTCGATTTGAGTAAAATTCACGATTGGGTTGGTGAAACAAAAATTAGTATGTAAAAAATGTTATCGAGCGTAATGATCTTTATTGTTAAAGATTTCAAAAGGAGTATATATGTTGAAATCGGTATCAGCAGATTCTTAATAGATTTTTGTTAAAATATAATTGAATGCTTATTTGCTTGGAACGGTGAGAAATCCATATCATTTGCTGGAGTCATCTGCCTAATAATATTTTTCGCTATTCCAATATGATTACCTCAACTATATTTGCTTCTATGTTGTTCAGCTTATTCTAGTATTCGGCACAGGTGTTCTTACTTGGGTTTGAACTTGGAGTCGCGCTCATCATCCATTACCGCCCACATTAAAATTACATTCTGCTTTAAAAACATGCATTATATGGTAAGTGCCATCAAATCAATATAAGAATTTATCAGCCTATTAATATTTTTTCGCCGTGTACTTATTTTCCACAACATCCTAGTAAGGAACGAATGGAGAACTTTGCCAAGTCAGTTATCTGTGCACGACATAATCACTCTCTATAAAATGCTGAGGTATTTCATGGAGAAGGTTTTACATAGCTTGGAAATAAATCTCTTACTCCTAAAGTCGCCGGCATTTACGTGGTGAAGCCCCGTCGCTGAGAAATTGCTAGATGTTCTTACCCGGGTTGAACCTGGGCTAACATGTATTATAGTTGTACACATAACCATTCGGCGGCCCATAACGAGCTCGGAACAGCGAATACGTTTCATAGGATTTTTTTTTATTGGAAAAGAGCTGCTTAACAATGGAGAATGTTTATACCTGGATTCTTGTTCAATATATGCACACACTTCCTGTCACACTATAGAGGGAAACAATATTACAGTACACGCAACTAAGATATCGGTTATGTGCACTGATCGAATAAAAACTCAAACCATGTGGTCCAATAACTTACTGCTGTAACAACCAATAGTTATGCAAAACTTAAACGTTAATACCATAGTTGGATATGGAACAAACAATTTGGTTCTAGTAAACGAAAGAAGGCTAGTTTATTAGTGCAACATATTTTTTTATTGGTTATCTCAACGAAAGAATCTCTTGGCCGTAGCTACAAAAAAACTCAAATTTTTAACCAACCGAACAACAAATTGAACTCGGTTTAAAATAATAACAGCAACAGGAAAAAATCGATCTGCCAGTGTTTTAAAACATATTTTGTTTAACTCTCTCGATAGGAAGCTTCGAATAAGGAAACAAATTATAGTAAGTATAGTAGAGGCTGTCCGACTATTCGGAAGGTTATCCCTATTGTCAATGCCAAGCTGTCTGACTTAGGAAAATCCATTTAGAATTTTTGTTGAATAATTATTTTCCTTCAAATTTAAAATTTTGGAGGAAATGTGCTTTTAATTTTTTCGATAACATTTTGAAGTTATCGCTTAAGCGGGCTTTAAAGAGGATTGTTGCAATCACATACGAACGGTTGGCCAACAAATTCGATTGTGTTCTTCTTAGACAAAATAATGAGACCAACGGGTATGGAACCTTTAAAACGATCTCTACCGTAACTCATAAGATGAAATGTTGAAAAATGGTTTCCTTTGAACAGAAGTAAGATCTTCTAAATAGTGCAGTCCTGGTTGGAATACCGTTGTATCGTGATATGCAAATTTTTCGCGCCTAAAAAAGCTGGTGCATGCTAAAGATATATAAAATTATGCTACTGTCATTGGATGACATCGTTGACCCAACCGGTAATTGGCCATAATATTCATGGCGACAATTCCTCATCGATTTGATTGATTTTTTCCGGTGAAGTTTGCAAACACTCGTTCCATTCGCACACCCATATCCTTGGTGAACACAGACACACACACACATACTTATGTTCATACGTAGAAAAAAATGCATTGCCTGGATGTATTGCAATTCGATTAGTCCATGCTAGGTCCACGTAGCTGTGTGTGTGTGGTGAGCATGTAAGCATTGCCAATTCGACTTAATCGGTCTCGGTCGCACACTTTTTGTTCCGTGTACGAGATTACAGACACACACACACGTTCACGTACATACATACAAACCTACGTACACACATAGATATGTATCTAGTTGCTATCGTCCAAAGTAAACTGTTAACTTTGTTGTATGCAACATGTCAAACGTACGTAGAGCGCGTATGTGTGAGCAGGATACAGGACGAAAAGCAATTGTGTTAAACTTTTGTTTTGTGTGCTCCTCCTCTGCTGGCAAACATTTAACAGAAAAAATTAGTTTGCTTTAACACAGATCCACACGCCGACACAGTGACACAAGGATAAACGGATACAAGGCATCCACTCCCATCCACTTACCTTCACTGCACTCGCCCTGCTTCGCATCCGTTCGTTTCCTCTTGTGCAGCAGCAGCTTTTGTGTTTTTTATTTCGGTTTTGAGCATTTCTTGGGCTTAAATGTTTTAATTGTTTCAGCACCGAGTCACATTTAATTTACCAAATTAAGTGGTTTTTACAAAACAAAAAACGAGAAGGCAAAACGTTGGGGCGAACATGCCAGCGTATGCTTCTTCGAAATGACTGCTGTGTAAGCTGCGAAGCAACCGAACTGCCGTTCCGTCGTTGAGTTGGTCCCGTCAGTCAGCCAAGTTAATTAGCAGAGCTGTGTTAGCATCGTGTTAGCTTGTCAGATTTGTTTAATGTTGACTCTTTTTGGGATTGCATCCTCTTCGAACCGTTGTAGGGTGGTCGGAAATTTCGCAAATGCAATAAATTCTTTAATATGGATTTGGATGGATTGACTGAGGGTTCGGTGGCATAGTCGAAGTGGATAATTATGTATGTGAGTAACAGTGGCTCACTAATTAAGTAGCTATTAAATACTTTCGTAACAAATTACGTAACCTGGCGTCGGATAAGAATCTATCAAAATTTCTTATGGCAATTTAAATTCGAAGCTTTACCAACTTGTAAAGATTCTTCACAAAATTTGAGCCGGCAGGAAACGAAATTCGTTGCCACTGCCAAATATTTTTGCCAACCGAATTACTCGTATTGTGGTAACGATCAATACAACAGAATATTAGTTGGTGCACTAAAATATTCAGTACATGAAACTGGAAATATCGATAAAAGTTACTCCCGACTTCCAGCCTCAGTCAGTTACCCTAATTCTAAAATTCTGTTACTACTTACACTTGTAGCAGGCATATCAGCCTCATAATAGCATTTTTTATGGATCCTGAAAATACTTGGATTGGCACGTCAAGCAATTCCTATTAAACAGCCGGCATAAAAAGCGTTATGCGAATATTGCATCAGTAACGGCGAATGTTAAATTTTGAGTATATGCGACCTCAAATACAAATTAAGTTATATTTAACACTAAAATAATGGGTGTTTTGTTGTATGACCTTTTGTTGAAACTCTAGTAAAAGTTTAATAAATGACTTACCTCGAGCCCGATAATTTATTAAACTCTTACTAGAAGTCATTTAAATAGAATAATTTTGTACAGCATCTGGTATACTTTCACAAGTATATTGCCATTTAGAGGATGATATTGTAACTGCCTTATCGGTATTTAATTATTTTTAATAAGGTAGTGGATTATCTTGAACAAATAAATAGAATTACAATTTTATTTTTAGATTAGTTAATTTAAGTTTTGGTTTTTATGTTAGGCTGAGCAATACGAACATGGTTATTAGATCAATAATGTTTGTTGTCTTTATTAAATGTATATCTGTATACCATTACCAGATGTATAAAAACAAACTAAATACAAAATTTTTTTTAGGTTCGGGGTTATCCATTCATACCACAGATTGAAAAATATGTTCTGAAAAGTCAATGGAAATATTTTCCTCTTAATGCGAAGAAGCCCCGTAAAAATAAGGCAAATGCTGAAATTGAATATTTTTTTATTTAGATTTGCCTTCAAAATTATTTTACTTTAATGAATTCTTTTAATTGACCGTATAATGTTAAACAGCATTTATTTCAAATATGAAGTTCCACGTACTAAAAATTCCAGGTTGCTTGTAAAACAAAACGCTAACTCAAAATATCAAAGTTTTATTGTCCAAAAAATCCCATTATTGCTGTATTAATTGTTCATTTTTCCACAAGGATATTTAAGCCCAGAAAAAATTGAAGTTCCGATACTTTGCCACTAATACTTTCAGTACCATTTACTGAGATTGCCGTGCACCAATCACCATTCGGTTGTACTAATGAATACATAATAGCTTACGAATCTATTATCTCTGTGTGGTAAGATAGCAGTAAGGATAACTTAAAGACAGGTCGAGCAAAAAACAGCCGCCAATGTACATGGACTTGTGTGGTAGAGTTTTTCCTCTTTGTTCAGAAAAAAAGTATGTAATCTCTATCTTAGGTCCGTTCCACTACAAATCCGAAATGACATATCCTCTGGTATTTTCAACACGACTATCGCAGTGCAATATACTACGGCCGACCAACTGAAATCGATTTCTAGACTGCCAGGGCAACCGCGGCTGCTTCAATATATAAACTGTTCATAATTGTTTTTAAATAAATATAAGAGTTCGTTCACTTTGTTAGACGAAACTTCGCATATTAAATTCCTTTAAAGTCTTATTGCAATTCCGTTCATAGATTAAGAAGAAAGTACACAACCTATGCGGACAGTTGTTCGAATTTCACTAGTGCAATTTGATCGATCTAGTAAATTGAGCGCCTTTTCACAACAGATTCACTCGATAGATTAAAGTCTCATACAAACGACATCATTGGCCCATTCGAGTGAAGTTATAGGCCTGGGAAATATACATCATACATGATCATATCAAACTTCTGGAAGAGCAAATTCACTCGTACCGCTTCTCAGTTCCCAATAAAGCCGCCTGGAAGGACTTTCACCGAATATTAAATAAATTGCACTGACAAAGGACCCAGATTTAGGTGTTGACATTAAAATTGGTGTCGATAAATGATTGTACGATTTTTTCCCTGGATAGATATGATCACTGGGAATCGTTTTCTTCAAAAAAGCGAAGTTATAAAAAGTTTAAAAACAAGTCGCGCGATTAAATGACCCTTTTTACTCACAAATAAACACCAGTGTTTATTTAGTAGCCTTTTACGTTACGCCAATTGTAGTATTCCTTCGTATGACCCTCTTGAGAGAAAACTTCTGACGCAACCCTCGCATGCAAATTACCATCGAAATTGTGATATGTGCGAGGACATGAATGTGAATTCATTTCAACACTCAACATAATTTATTTATTGGCCGGTATTTATCGACAGGCTCTGTGAAATTAGTGCCATATGGAAGTGTATGCACGTCGCGGTAAGACATGAACTCAAGTGTTACATGCCAGAAACAAGGTAACAAACATAATGCTGCAGGATTGACGTGTATGTATGTATGTATCTTCACCTCGCCGCCGTGATTGAAGAAGGTCGATGTAAAACATAACAATAACAGCAGCAACAACAACAACGACATTGTTGAATGAAAACAAATGATGATAATTATGATGTCGGCGACAGCAACAGCAACACCAACAACACAGATTCAGATGCCGAGACAGACATCCACTGCGAGGAGAGAAAAACGTGTTAAAACCAACAGCAGCAGTGCCGACGTCAGCCTCAGCATCACCCAGCCAGCGAATGCGAAAAATGAAAATGTAACGCAAAAAACTCCCAAGTGCTCAATTGATGATCCGTGTGCTCGGGTGCATGTCCCATCATTGCTGCTGTTGGAAAACTTAACAACAAAAAGAAAAAAAACAACAGCAGAGAAGGCGCAGGTTACGCTGAATTCATGGAGTCAACATTTAAGGCTGGATTTTCGTCTGTTTAATAACCAGGTAGTGTTGCAAAACGAATTGCAGTGGCATTGTTGCTGTAACAAGGATACGGCAACAACAGAAAACAACAACTGCAGCAGCAACCGCAGCCGCAGCAAAAGTGGCAACAGCAGCAGCACCAACAACAACAAAAGCATCGATAAGATTATATGGCGGAATAAAATGTTATGACACTCATCACTCCTGCTGCTAGGAGAGCAGAATGTAGCATCCACTAAATGATGGTGTTGCTATCTCAACCGAGCCTGTGGTTGCCACCGCCACTGCCACTTCTGTACTGGCATCCAAATACGAATTTGTGAGCTTCGATGTTTGCCTGTATGTTGCCTTTTTGTCTGCTGTGTCTTCAACATGATTGTTCGTGATGTTAACCTGTCAAAAGTGACAGAGAACAAATGCCAAACAGCCCCCCATCCTTCCCTTCCGCGCACTAGCTCACTATCAATTGGCGGCATGCAACTGGGACGACACAGAACACGGTACTCGTGTAACGTGCAGCTGAAGATAGACTGGATTGCGAAAGGCAAGCGTTTGCGATGGAAAAATTTGTTTGGGCTTTGTAAAGTGGAAAACGAATTGTTAGCGCCGATTTTCGAAGGTCAAGACAAAGGCATCCTGATTTAATGCTCTTTAGCGTTAACGACAATTTGTTGTTTTTTGATCCTGTTAAGTGCACAGTGGTACGTTGCAAGCTATTACACGTTGAAGTGGTATGTTTTTTTTTATATAGGATGACCCAAATTCTCACACAAAATGAATTTGCCATTGTTTGTACGATATAGTATTGCCAACCCAAATATACGTAGAAAACAACTAAGAATGATATAGACTGCAGATAATAGATCAGTTGTGGTCGTTAGTGCTCACGACTAGCGGGCTAGTAAACCCAGATTCAAAGCCTGGTAGGAACATCGTACACATTTTTCAGTGGCGGGTTGTGCACCTCGGAAATGCCGGCGATTTTACGAGCAAGAGATAAATAAAGGGTGGGCGATAAAAAATTTTAAATTTGGTCGAACATTCAAATTCCAATAAAACCAGAAATTTGAGTACTGAAATTATCAGTACTTTTTTACAGGCGACTCAAATTTAAAGTTTTAAATGGCACGTAAAAGCTTCTCTATAAAATGCATTAGCCGATCGGAGCCGGCGTTAAACAGTAGTTACTGCTCAGTGAATATAAGAATTATATCGCCCACATTTCACTGATTGATTTATGAGAAGTTTACCGTATATTCCTCCATTCGATGTTGAGGTAATTAATTGCAAAACATCGACAAGTGTATGCTGGGTTTGGGAGTGCGATTCTTTAAATCGGCTTCATTTTAACCGCTATGGCCTCGTTACTCATACAGAAGAACCACATGCATCCAAGACATGTCACAGTTTCGAACAGAGGCCTTATTTCACTACACTTCTGTGAAAATGAGGATGGTCAAGCTGGCATTGTAAATGGTAACTTTAAAATAAAATTTGTTTTTATTTTTTTAAAATGTTTTAGGTACTTGTGGGCCAACCTGTATAAAGGGTTTCTACTTGAGATTATCACATTATTAGGTTTTTTTTAACTTTTTTACCAACCCAAACCCTAGTAGCAAGTGTCAGCGTTGAGCAATGTCGCGAATATGAAAACTTAATTTATGTGTGAGTGTCGTCTTGTGGCAGCAAGACGCGTGTGTGTCCCTTTGCTTGCTCGTCCCCCATTTGATTATTATTTGGTCAAATTCCAGTTGATAGGTACAGTAAACAAAGTTCCAAAAGCGCCGCCGCAGTTTATGGGAATGTTTTGGATAACCGAAGGAAATCTGCAAACGTGGCTTTTCGCAGAAACTAACTCGACGAGTTTAAAGTCAGGCATATGCTTTTAGCTATTAATCCAAATTATCCTCAAGATGTAGAAAAAAAGTTATAACCAACATAAGTCTCAATCCAGGCTAAGTACGAAAAGGGCTACAACAATTTTTATTCTAAGATGTGTTTCCTGAATCGGGTGCATTTTCTGTAGACATGTTCAAAATTAGCACTTTTTTCCAAATGACTTCACTATTGCGGTTTTGCTATCCGGTCTTAGTTATCGAAGCTTATCCTAAAACACCACTATTATTGGCTATGCCTATTCGACGAATATCAGGAGAATCCCATTGCCATATCCAGTAAAAGTACGGCTCTGGCCCTCATTTCTGTTAAAAGCGCTTAATCCAAATATAATTCATTTCTGCGTATATCGAATGAGTGGGCTAACATAATGGAGTATGTGACCCTCAGTATTCAGGTTGATTTATTTTTTACGGCCACTTTCAACAAAACACAACCATTGTGAACTCTGTGTTGAGCACGTGTTCTACTGGTGATTATTATGTACTATTGCTGTTGCTATTATTGTTCTCTTTATTTTCTCATACTTTCTTAGACTTCTTTGTGATTTTTGTTTGCTTCTGATGCTGACATTGAAACATTAATAATGAATGAATGAATGAGAATGGCTCCGCTTGCCGCCGTTCTTGTGAACGACGATTATGGTGATGGCGATGACGATGAAGACGACTGGGAGTTCAGCAGTACCCCCTTTTGTAAAGCAACTAAAAAGTTGTCGGGCTGTGAGTTTCATCGGCGACACTACTTTTGATTAGAACCACCTAAAACGATTATGTGTACAGCTTTTGATTGATGACTTTTAGTTTTTATTAAGTGTCTGGCCTACTACGTCGGGTGGCATTATTTATAACAGTGGAATTTAAAACAAATTTTGTTAATACACCCAGTCATTTAAATATGGAATCTTAACATGCATGTATATTGACATAGGGTTAAAACGTCTGCAAAGGGTGAGCTGGCATTTCTGAGTACCACAAAGTCGTAATGTTAAGTGTGCTTTTGATCTATTTATTTCTAAAAATAGATGCTGCATCGGCGATCTCTAGTCCCCAGTATTGTATTCTTTGGATGTGACTGATACGTTAGGTCTATTATGTGTGTACCCTGGATGTTAGGTTACTATAACATGGTACTTCCGATTTGTGTGCTTGCCGATCTACGTACAAGCTACATTGAGCATTCTATCTTGCCAAATTTTTACATTTATTCGTAGCATTCTAACCATATTGGTGCACTTGTTGATATTGCCCGCATTAATAGTTTTCTTCTGACTGCCAAATGGCACCTAAGGAAAATGTAGATCTGTCTAAAGATCATTCATACAGAATATATGCTGCACATAAGCATGTAAATGTTTGGGAACATTGCTACAAACATATTAATGTTTGTTGTGACCCAGACATACGAGTATATATTCTTAAAGCAGGCAACAAACATTTATATGCTTGCTGCAAAATATGTTTGCATGCAAACTGTGTACCAAACAGAGAACAAAACGCGGAGACGTTTTTTTCTGATTTGCGGTGTTTGTCCTAAGAGGCGGGTTACTCATGACTACGTGCGGATGTTTATCTTTAAGGAATGGAGCTAGACACCAAGTTTATTAAACTGATTCGAATCCATTGAGCGATGTTGGTCAGCCAGTCCGTTTATTGTTGTAATCAAAGTACAGGTCGCCATTATTAAATGGTTTCGGTGATGATTGGTACATTGTTCAGGCCTATTATTCCATATCTTGATTTGCTCGATCTCCACAAACACCGTGAATGATCGCCGTTCATGCGGTTGTGGATTACACTCTATGCTGAATACGGCGGATACATACACATGAATGATAGCAACGCTGCAACTCTGTGTGCGGTGGTTTCAACCACTAGTACGTATTATTGCGTTTGAGTGAATAATAGCCGTAGTACCCATGCCGCAAATTGCGGTATACCGCTGCAGGTTCGGTATTTGAAACATATTTCGCCAGAAAAGCTGCTTACAGTATCCAGACCTAAATCAGCAGGTGTCTCAATGTTCTGAAGGTTTATCGGACAATTATTGTCATAGTACACAATGCCCTCGCCGTATGGAACTTGTGGCTCAAGAATCATTTCCGAGCTGCAACGACAAGAACTCAATCAGCCTCAATTTGTACCACACGTACCGCTTTCTATAATTTATTTACACACCCACCCAACAGCCAATATTTTATTCATTAACAATTAATGTATATTAAACTCTCATTATAGCCATATTTATAATTAATAAACCCCATAAATTAAGTTCAACTGTAAAAACAGCCAACAACAAAAGCAACAGCAGAAGCAGCCAATACAGCAACAGACAACAACAAAACCCAAAGCGAAACAAGAAAAAGTAGCCAACACATCAAGCACACGAGTGAGGAGTGAGTGTAACACAAAAAGTAAACATAATTATTGGCGCCTCCGATGCGCGATACGCTTTGTAAGCATAAGAAACCTCAACCGAAATGCACGAGAAGCGCACCAGTCCATGATGGTCCGTGCAGATCCACAGCGAGCTGTGATAACGCCGTAGATGCACCACAGATCCATCCACACACACGTCCATCCACAGTGTTTTTAGCCTGCTTCTGATTAACGCTGTCTGCTTCCATACACACTCGTATGCACATGTGCTGCTGGTGCACTGTACCTATGTATGTATGCGAGAGCCGTTTGTGTGTGCGGATGTTCCATTAAACCTTAAACGGGTAGGGAGACAATTTCGAATGCAGATGAACTTGTCGAAAGTTTGCCGAACAAAAATTAGATAATTGGTCTTTAAAACGCTTCATATGTCTGAGAAAAAACTTGCACGCTGGACGTGGATGCCAAAACCCGACTTCTGATTTCTAAAAATAAACAGGCCACTTTCACGTATACGAAGATGAAAGTTTTCCGCCAGTCATTTTTGAGAACTTTTCCTACTGATGAGGTCATTTTGCTGTACAAACTTAATAAATGGTTATATTTAAATGTATATAAGTATACTCCATGGAGGCAACGAGCACAAAAGCTACTAGTATTGTCCGTCTGAAAATGTCCTTATAATTTGGGTAATTGATTAACGGTTGCCGGCCGTAGTGAAACGAAAAATACCATCTGTAAAAATTCCAAATTTATTGGACAAACCAAAATCACATCATAAATATTGTTGGCGGGACTGCCCCTGGCCGAAGAGAATTCGTTTCGAATTAATCCGGTACATTGAACAAGCAGTCGTGGGAATGTGTCCTAACACTCAGCAGACGCCCAGGACTCTTAGAACGCATCCAATTTAAATGGCGCGTTTCCTTCGCCGGGATGTCGAAGCAGATCCCCCTTAGACGAACAAGACTTACAATACTACGTATATTGTTGTTGCAACAACAATACCCTACTAGTAAATTCTTCAGCCTTTACAAGGTTAAACCACTGAGGTAAAACGCTATGTATTCTTGCGATAGTCGCACTTTAAGGTTAATTTGGGGCTAACACAAAGTCCATTGGTTTCACACCTTTCATTTTTGGACATTCGTCTAGCTGTCGGTTTAAGTCCAACCTGTTTAAAATCATGATACATCAGACAATCACTGATCGATTTACGTTTGACCGAACATACGAGGGCTGCTATATATATTTCTGGCCTAATAATGAAAATGCGAATATTTATCATTAAAAATGGTTTTATTGTTTTTCAAAGAATTCTCCAGCATGATTTATACACTTTTGCATGCGCTCAAAGCAATTGTCGAGGCACTTTATCCACTCCGATTGAGACACCTCCAAAACATGGTTTTTGCATCTTCTGGCGACGAAAATAGTTGACCACACATTTTTTTTTCTTGATGTGCGGGAATAAAAAGAAGTCAATGGGTGCAAAGTCAGGGCTGTACGACGGATGACCCATAAATTCGACGTTTTGGCCGGTCAAAAGGGTGCTGGTTGAGTCGAGCTGGTTGAGAGCTCGCATTGTCATGGTGCACAATGATTCGTCTTCTCTTGTTCGTTTTTCGAATTTCTCCAAAGACTTCAGGCAAACAAATTGTGGTGTATCACTCAGAATTGACTGTTTTACGTAGCTCAAGCGGAACAGTCGCCACATGACCAGTTTTGCCGAAGAAACAGGCGACCATTTGCTTCGAAGTGCTTCTTCCACGAACAACTTTCGTTGGATTTGGCTCGTCTTCGAAGACAAACACGGTCGATTGCTGTTTTGTTTCGGGCTCGTACGCAAAGATCCATGTTCGTCACCTGTGACGATCTTGTAAACGTCTTTTGAAACACCGCGATCGTATTTGTTCAAAATTTTGAGCGTTTTGAGCGATTGTCAAATTGTGCGGGATCCAATGAGAACAAACATTTTTTACGGCCAGGTGTTCGTGCAATATCGAATGTATGCTGGTGGAAGAAATGCCTAAGGTTACCTCTATCTCACGGTATGGCACATGTCGATCTTGCATTATAAGTTCACGCACGGCATCAATGTTCTCTGGCACATCGGCCGTTTTTGGACGACCATCGTCTTTAAGCGAGCGTCGGCCACGATTGAATTCTTTAAACCAGTTTTTCACAGTGCCATAGGATGGTGCTTCATCGCCATACAAAGATTTATAATCCACGTCGAAAATTGTGAAAAATGTTCGCAAGTTAATTCCATTTTTTTTTTGCCAAATTGATTGTTTCAAGTCACTGTAAACAACAGAAATGATGGTTGTACGTCAAAACGTTCTGAGTACGTTTGTGCTAAAAAACGTCAAACTTTCCAATGGAAATGCCAGATGGCGCCCGGCAATACTTAGTGTTGCCTAGGCCAGAAATATTTATATAGCAACCCTTGTACGCTATTGTTTTCGGGGTGAGGGAAGTGCTGCCCTTAGGTTTTCATTAGGGAAACAAATCGGGGCCAGTCCGTAGTGGTCCCAACTGTATACGAAATGATCTCTCACGCTGTTGTTGCTAAAGAGTCTGAAATCTCAATTTGTTTGTATCTCTCTTGGCAGGAAACTGTCGTATTAAAATGCATGTATAGATACTAATAATACGATAAGGAGGAGTTCGTACATTTATTGTTGTGTCCTGCTTTGATGACTTGGTATACAGTAGGATCATACATCTCATGGAATCTCGCCGAATTGGCAAGAGTGACTAGGGATATTTTCGTGGTTTCACAGTCTAAGCAAGTCTGCTTCATCGAACCTTACCTTTCCATCCATCTTGGATCCTAACGTTTATCAATAGATGACCGATTTATTTTTAATTCCACTTCCGCTTATCTTTTCTCTAACTTTAATTGTGTGTGCGTATTTAAATTTTTGCTTTGCATATTTAATTTATGATGAAATTTATCACATGATAATCACGGATAAGAACATCATTTATCAATGAAATGCTTATAAACTTTCACTTTGCCGTAACTTTTTGAATAAAAAGAATTAAAAAAAAACCTGCATAAACTGCATTAAACCGATGTAGCTGGAAATGCACAATCATCTAACAAAAGATTTTCACTCAAATTTTAATGATACTTTGTCATTGATTTGATATATGGTCTGTCGAAATCACGAAGGCGGTGATGATGGCTTATAGCCAGAAAATTGTTTGCGATTGTTACATTTTCCCATAATTATTAGAGGCTGGAGTGGGTACAGTAAGTTGAGACGTCCCCCACAAAGATACCTTTTCGGTCTTGTGGCTCAAAAACAGTTATTATGGTCCTTTGCAATATAAACGTGAATTCACTCAATGTTAATAAGATTTTTTTACAATTTGACATATGCATATATTTTCAAAATTTACGTAATATTTAGGGTCGTTCGTTTCGATCATGTAGGGGCCCAAAATCGAAGCAATCAAACACAAATATGAAAATATAGGAACAAAAATTAGAGCAACTTTTGATGTATATTTTAGATTTGGATGCGATTGGGGGTTCTAATGGTCAAATGAAACGATCTCCAGTAAATATTGGCTCTAAAAGTAATGGAAATTTCATCATGTATCCAATAAGAAATTAATCTGAAGATGTGGTTCGTACTCATGGATCCAAGGCTCCTGCAAATAAGGTCCATTCGATAAAAATAAATATTGTACACTCTTGTTTTGATGGCTTTTCAATTTTGTATCATTAGACGTTCTGTGTCGTCTATGGAGCTTTTGATACTCGTAGTCTCGATGTCGTAAAAGCTGGGCATTGAGATGTCCTTCCCGTATGCCTTGCACATGTTTGACCCCACTCAATTAATGCGGAATAGATGTGCCTCGTGTGTGGAGTGGCCGGTAAAGAAATTTACTTCGGGGTGTAGTAAGTTTCTATATTTTTGCACAAAGCTTCGCATACTCCTGAATATTTGCGTATACGCCTTTTAAGAATTCACAGTTTCTCGCAAAACCGTTACACCTCAATGTGCAAGTGAGCTTTAAAACATATAATATTAAAGCAAAGCAGCGCTTTAAGCAACTATCCTCTTTAAGCAATGGATTAACTGCGACAGACAGACTGGTATACATATATATATATGTACATTGTACATACATGCATGTCTGAATACTTACGTACATATGTCGACAATGAGTTGTTAGCATTTTCGCCACTAATGTTCACTCAGTCGTTGAATTAAAGGTACAAAATGCAGAATAAAGACTAGTGGCAGTCAGTCAGCAGAAGCAGCAGCAAGTGCGAATAGTTTGGAAGCATAGTACCCACTTTAACAGTCGAGTTGAGCCCGAGTTGTCTGGATGTAATGTGTCGAACATACAAATATACTCAAGTATGTACATATGTGTATGTTTGGACCTCTATGGCCCCCTCTTCCCTCTACCTACTTAGCATTACCCTCTTCTGAAACTAAACATTTAACTTACATCCCAATACATGTATGACTCGTACTCGAATATGGGCCAGAAACATATTTTTTCTCAAGATTTTTAAAAAGGCAATATGAAACTTTAAATGCATTCTCTTGTGTAATTGATGTTTAAGAATTTAGTTATTTTTTCTACAAACATACTTTTTTTCTGTGATGTACACTTTGTGGTGGAAATCGATTTTGATTGAGTATATTGGGCGTGTTTTAATGGAGCTCGGTTTGATTCGCTTAATAATCGAGCAACAAAAAACACGCCTAAAAACTATTAATTAATTAATATACGGCGGATGACCGCTGAATGATTTTACTTCTTCACTATGACAACAAATCTTAAATTCATGTAAAGGCTTGTCTTTTAACTGCAAACAGTAAGTATTAAAATGATATAAGAAAACTTGAAATTTAAAATTCAAATCATAATGATTTTCAGTACACACAATACAAATAGAAAAACAAGTAAAAAAGTGTACCGTCGGACAGGGTCGACTAGTGGGTACCCCTTACAACTGTGGCACACAGAAGACTTATCGCTTCTGGTGTAAATAGTAACTTCTAGGGAAAAAGGTTTTGTTTTAGTTCAGAAATAAGGACAGATTCACAAATCGGGAGTCCATTGTACGCCGCCTGCATGAAAACATTGACGGACATGGTAAACTTTTATCAGGATTGGTTTCAGATTTCTCCTATTGCCCTATGAAAAATTTAAGTAATATCGGATACCAAATGTGACTTCTGCAGCTTAAGGACCTCGAAGAGAGAGACTGCTGCATAGTGGGTTATTGAAAATCATGCCAATATTTTTTTTAAAGTCATGTCTATAAAGACTGGATTTTAAGCGAATGGAATATCATCTCGACACATTAACTATAACATCTGATCGGTAAACAAATATTTTGATTTCAAAATCTTCATGAGTATTCAATACTCTATTCAAAAGCGATCGGAATTTTATGCAGATATGTTGCCATTTATCGAAAAGTGGCCTCAAATGAATATCTAAGCCAATCAACGATTTTGATTTGTTTGTGCACATTTTATAAAAAATGCATATTTTCGAAAATTTTGGTATTTTTCTTAATATTTTTCCTAAAAATGCATATTTTGCATCTTTAAATCACAATATTTTTAAAACGTTAAAAACACTTGCACTTTTTAAAAATCGGGTATTAATACACAGTGATCAAATCTACCCACTGAAAAATATTCTACCTATATCTTCCCTCTTTTATCAGCAAATAGCAGGACACAACATAACGTTTCTCAACAAGTGTTTTCCCATATGAGAATATGCATTTCCACAATTTGTAACTTAAGCGCTAAAATGAATATAAGTAAACAGATTGATAGTATTAAGCCCTAAATGGCAATATTGTTCTTAAAATAAGAGAAATACGTTAAAAAAATAATCCTAGATTCCTTTAAGTATGCGTTTATTAATTTAGTCGATGTTGAACTTTCTCAACAGATATCAACTTTTTGTGACTAAATAGATTAGGGCTTATTTTGACTATTAATTACCTATTTAAAAAGTATTTATGCACATAAGTAAAATGCCCAAATAACCTCAGATAAAAATCTTTTATGTTACATATGTTGTCTTATTGAAAAATATAACAAAATACTTTTGGGCAGATATAACATTTTCTGATTTTGTAATTGAAAAATTTTTGCTTTGGGCCCATATCATTCTGTAGCGTCTTAGTACGGAATATTGACCGTGTTCTATTGACAAGTCGCTAAGGAGACTGCTTAGGCGATAGCTTCAGAATATTGAAATGTTTCAGGAAACTACGAGTATAGAAAGTTTGCGTTATAACCCGTTTGTCGAAAATTATGAAAAGTTTTGGTAAGTTATTCAAGAATAACCTTTAGCGAGTTTAAGCGAGCTCGGTTACTACTCGCTTATAGTATTTGCTAAATAACTCTTTTTCTACAAATTACTCCTTGTATACAAATTAATTTCGCGTAAAGCTTTGAAATTGTTGCCTTAGCCACCACTTACTGGTATAATAAGCGAGTAGCAACAGAACACGCCTGTTGTACTGCAATCGTCTTTCATTCATTCATGCATTCACACATCCATAGGAACACAACAAGCACGACTAAAGTATTCATTCATTTCTTTGGAAGTGCTTGCTTTGTTGCTGATGCTTCGTCAGCGTTTCGTCGGCAGTCGTCCGCCGTATGCTACTGTTGGCTGTGAGGTGTACGAAATCATTTCGTGCACAACTTAACGGTGTTATTTCGCTGTTCTCTTCGCAAGTACGCAACAACAATGTGCAGTCATTCATAGTGCAACTGCGCGCGAGTTAAGGTGTTGATTCTGCAGATGCCGTAGTTCTCATTGTTGATATCGTTGTTATTATTAATATGATTGCCGCTCATGCTCTTGTTAACGTCTTTTGAATTATTTAATAACGCATTTGTCGAATAGAAATACATATTATAAAACCCTACGATAGGTCCTATGGAAAATAAAAATCGGATTAATATCAAACGCATCGTCTGTAGACTGCCGCGCTGTTGACTTTTTACATGTTCTGGAGTGTTTGATGGAATACAACTGTTTCCTTAGCATGTTGAAGCAACGAAGGTACACTTTTTCCATGGCAGCGAGCCGTGTAGCTTAGTGCTCTCATAGTATGTGACCGGAACCTAAAGCCTGATCTGAAATGCAAATATTTGTTAGACAAGTTTGTAAGTGGCGGTCCAACTGAAACCCACGATCTTAATTGTGAATAAAAGAAAAGTGGCAAGTGGCACCATCCTGTTGGAACCACATATCATCCAGGTCCATAGCCTTAATTTCTGGCCACAAGAAGTCCGTTGTCATCTCGCGATAGCAAACACCATTCACGGTATCAGCTTGGTCGACCTCACTATCGAAGAATTATGGCCACTCCAAACAGTCACTCGACGATTCTTATTTGTCCAAATGCGTCAATTCTGTTAACGAAATGCATTTTGTTTCGAACGCCCGTTTTTTGTAAATGTCTTGAACAATCTTACGCGTTGCTCAATTGTGTACCTTACCATGGTTGAATTTGTCAAACAAAGAAATGTCAAATTAAGTTGGGCAAAAAGGAAGTGACTCACAAATAACACCACCCCTCACGCTCATATAATTCCCCAGTAAATGACGGCAACTTATAAAATAGGAAAATAACATCTAGGCCATGCTTAAGCTTCTCTTTAAAATGGATTAGCCCTTCGATGCTGGCATTAAACTCAAGGTCTAAATCAATTCCTATACGCAGAAAAAAGATATAAGAACTATATGATCACCGCGACAATAATATGTTCTCTACAATAACAGCATTGCGGCAATAATTATATTGTTGAAATGTAACAATATTATTTTGGATATATTTAGAAATGAAAACAAGGTTGTAGCAACCATGTAAATATTGTTGGTGCGACAAAAGTATTGTTTTTTCAGATTTATGTTGACAATAATATGATTACGACAACCATACTGTATGGTTGAGACTATGAACAAAGCATAACAGGTTTTAAAGACAATGTGTGTATGTTTTTTTGGTATACCAAAATTTCGCCACGAGATGCATCAACAACCGCACGCCGAAAAAAAGTATGGTTGGGATAACAATATTCGAACATCATACTATTGTTGGTTATATGGTTGTGGCACAACAATATTATGATCATCACAACAATAGTATGGTTCACACACAGCCATACTATGATCCCCATAACAATATTATGGTCCTCACAACAATAGAATTATTCACACACAACCATACTATGATCCCCACAACCATATTTTTATTCACATTCAACTATACTATGATCCCCACAACCATAATATGATCCTCATAACCATAGTATGTTTAACGTACAACCATAGTATGATCCTCACAACCATAGTATGACTTACACACAATCAAACTATGATCCCCAACATTTTTTGTAAAGATAGTGTTGAGTTGTTATTTAACAATAGAGAATTTTATTAAGTAAGTTTTGTAATAATAGGAGTGATTTTTTAAACAGTAAAAAAAATTATTTATTTAAAATATTTCAGTTATACTAATTCGTAGTTTGGTTGTAATTCATAGTATGGTTGTAGAGATCATAGTATGGTTGAGTGTGAATCATACTATGGTTGTGGGGATCATAGTATGGTTATATGTGAATCATAATATTGTTGTCAGGATCATAAAATTGTTCTGCCACAACCATTTATCCAACAATAGTATGATCCTCTTCATGGTGTGGATCAGGTTAAAGACATTTGTAATCATTCTGCGACGGCTTACCTCGCAATAGACAAATAACGACCGGGTGGGTCAAACCCTATACCCTGTATCATATATTCAGGTCTAATACGAACATTTTTTTCAATGGGACGTGGCACTGCCCACTTTTTCATCAGTCTGTGTTCCTTTCTATACCAACATCATGTATATCGTTATTAATTCAAAGTTGAGATTTGAATGGGCTGTGGCACGCGCTTTTGTTCCATTTTAACAAAACGTATACTTTAATAATTTGCTAATTACACAGTACAACAGCCAATCTGGGGGGTGAGAAATTCCAAGTCAGGGTGATGGTACTAGGTCAGTATATTAAAACCCTCAAAGGGTTTTGCGTTCGTATCCAATGATAAATTATTGTGTTTTTGCCGGACCCGAAATATAAATAGCAACCCATCCGATTCCGACTAAAATTTCGAATAGAGCATTACGAGCGACTAGCATCCATCTCTGGTGAAATGTGGACATATAGGTCTATATTTTGGAATAGCCCCAAACAAGACAGGGGCGCTTAATTCTCTAAATAGTAGAGTGTTGTAGTGTATCTTATAGCCGTTCACGACTGACTCTACATTTTTAGTTAATTTTTATTTTTTTTTTAATTCTGTGTAAAGTATCGCTATTACCACAAATAAATTCAATAAAGTTGCGATGTAAACCAACACACGCTTATGTGGAAAAATCCACTCAAATGGTTTTGGTTTTAAATACCCGATACGCAATGCTACGGGGGAAACCCCTGATAACTTAATCGTTTTCAATAAAACCGATTTTAATTGATACGATGAGCAAAAACCTTTCAAACGAAATCATCATTACATCACCAAATCGATTATAAACAGCAGCTCCTGCTGTTTTGTTATGCTGTCCTGAGAGTTTTCGCACTTCGGTTTGACTACTTGTGTGTTTTTGTGTTCAGATAGACAGACCGACAGACAGACAGGCGTAAACACAATGCAAACGTTTTTGCATCCTTTTCCGGTAACAATTGTAATAAGTTTTTACATTTGTCATTTAGTAAATAATATTATTATTATTGGTGTCAAGCGGAATCGTGTCGAGTCATGACATCGAGTGGAGTCGAGTCGAGTTGATACTTTGCACATTTTTGTCAAATGGTGGTAACTGCCATTTATCATTTTCGCACTCAACTTGTTGAGTGGAGCGTGGAGCTGGGCGGAGTGGCATGGCAGCTCAAAGAATTAAGTTCGTTTTTCGGATAAAATTAAATTTGTTCTGAACGACTTTTACATTTACATTTGGGCAATTGTTTTATTGCTTTTTATTACATGTAATTGATTTTTAATGTTTATTTGTTTGTTCGTCCGCCGGTTGTTGTTGTTGTTGTTGGCTTCTTTTACATGTTTCCTTTTTTCGCCTTGCTGGTTTGTTTGGTTCAGATACGAAAATGAGAGAAAATAAAAATAAAGTTGATTGCTGCCACTTAAATAAATGTCATTTACGACAAATAGCATTTATTTGTTTTATTTGGTGTTTCTCTGTTTTTGTTTTTACTTTGCGGGTTTCCGGCGCAATCATGCAATTGGTTGCTGGCGATATACAACTCACATACACTACAACATTCATACGTACATGCATGTAGTGCGGTGCCGAAGGATGGATGGATTACACGGATCTTTAGCATCCCTGCAGTTTCACAAGTAGTGGCTGGTAACTTTTCATCGACTACCTCGCCGATGGCATTTCATCGACTACATCGCTGGTGTAAAGTAAAGTGTAAAGTGGTGTCTCGAGAGATTTTCTATTGTCATTCGTATATGAAGTAACCTTAAGAATTTAATAATGTTATTTTCACCTAATGCTTTAGGTTGTTAACTTTGTAGTTGAATTGAAATAATATGAATTGAAAAAATATTATAAAATAAAAATAAACAGAAAAAAATTCCCAGCCCGGAATGGAACCTGGGTTCTTTTTGTCGATGAATTCGTCGACGAAGTGTCACCGATAAATTCGTCGATGAAATGTTACCGATGAATTCATCGACGAATGGTAATGCAGAGGGTGAGGGTGAGAAATAACAACCAACCAACAACAAATGCCACATGAGACAAACAAGAAAGAGTTACACAGAATCAATGAGATAACAACAACAAAAAAACGCGTGCAAAACAAAACAAAAAACTGTAACGGGCACCCAAATAAAAAAAAACCAACAACAACACATGCTACATTGCAAATAGAAAAAACATCAAACACGCATGAGAATATGAACTTGGTTGAGGGACGCAAGAAAGAGAAAGAGTCATTAAGTGTTTGACATTAAAAAAGAAAAGACGTGCGTGGAGTGACTTCTAATTTTTTTATTTTTTGTGTCTATTTCGTCAATTGAACTGTGTTGATAAAAACTTCTTGCAAAATTTGGTGATTGGTCAAAGGTGAATAATTTAATAATAATTCTACAGTGCTCTTTTAGGTAATTCAATTCAAGAATCTTTGAAATAAGAGCAAATCAATATTATATTATTTTATATTACAGAATCCATAACTGTTATGGATGAGAACGCAGGGTCGGCAGAAGAGCAACTTCGCAAAGCAGTCAACCTGCAGAAGAAGCGGCATTTTAAATCCATTTCGCTAAAAAAAAGGAAAACAAAATGAGCCTTTACTTTTGCCATAGATGCATATTTTTTATTTATATTTTGTTTACCTGACTACCTGAATTAAGTCATAATGTTTTAAGTTTTTTTTATTTTTCTGAAATTCAAATTTTTTATGTTTTTAGTATTTCTTTATTGGCTTTATTTTTTCCGTTTGTAAAACAAAAATAAAAATATTAAAAAATAAAAATAAGCAGAAAACAAAAAATTCCCAGCCCGAAACCGAACCCGGGTTCTTTTTACTATTCTATCGCTGTTTGTCGATGAATTCGTCGACGAAATGTCAACGATAAATTCGTCGACGAAATGTCACCGACAAGTTCGTCGACGAAATGTCACCGACAAATTCGTCGACGAACAGTAAGGCATTACCAAAGCGGACATCGCCTTGTTAAATTCGCCGCTCAAAAGCATTGCTGGTAGTTGAGCGAGTAGTCGACGAAAGGTTTGTGGTAGTCGGTGAACTCATCGGCGTAGAGTCGATCACCAATACTGCAGGGATGTTGCAACACACACGCACACACTCTCAAACTCACGCTCGCACACACACACACCAACATATGCAGGAGTGTTACTTGAAGTGTATGAATTAAATGACACGAGCTTCACCACAATTGCTCCACAGGATATTGGCGTGTTATGACTATTACCTGGAGTCATGAGAATGACGATTTCAAAACTCTACGGAGTATGTCTGTGTGACTGTCTGTCGGATTCATCATTTTCCCACCTGTTGACAGACTTGAGCAAGAATGAAAACTCATTGCAGTCGAAAAACGATAAATTGCCAATATTTAAAGGATTAAATGCCGTCGCTATCAATTACGATTTTGCAAAGTCACAATTGGTAGAAAATATGGAGGGATTGCGTTTAAGTGTTTTTTTTTAAACTGAATATCAAGCATGTGAGGGTTTTAATTGCATACTTTGTCTGAAATGATACGTGTGCTATGTCACTACGAGGACGGTATTTTTGGACCAACTGCGCTCTAATGAAAGCATCTGGAAAAATGTAGATCGGAATTAGGCCGTATTTTAATATTTTCCTATTGATCCGTATTATCTGCGTATTGAGAAACAAAGAGCGCAATCTCTCTTAATACGAGTATAGTAAACTGCGCACGGGAAACAAAATGGCACGTATATTTGTAAGAAGGTCGCATGGACATTTCTTCGGCAAATGCAACAAATCTAAAGCGATAGACTAAGTAACATATTTGCAGTATCTCTGCCCAAGTCGACGGGAATGGTGACTTACATACCTTCCGAGAAGGTTCCTTTCTTAAGGTTGTTTCCGTTCTAACATTTTAGAAAACTTAATCATTATTCCATTTATTCAGCTACCCAAACATGTTTCTAGCCTCCTTCTATATTCTGCTCTAAAGAGTAGCACGTACCTATTGAGTGAAATCCAATCTCAACACCGGGAAATCCTAACCTATATATATATTATATATATGTATATATGTATATATATATATATATATATATATATATATATATATATATATATATATATATATATATATATATATATATATATATATATATATATATATATATATATATATATATATATATATATATATATATATATATATATATATATATATATATATATATATATATATATATATATATATATATATATATATATATATATATATATATATATATATATATATATATATATATATATATATATATGTAAATGCTGGGGTGGATGAACTGGCTCCACATGAGACAGCCTTTTGAATTCCACCGGATCGGGAACATGCACATTCCTCTGGATCAAATACATTCTTTTAAATGAAGCTGTCACTAACGATAATCCGAAGTCGAAATCTAGGATATGTCGGCGGGGCTACTTACGATCTAAATCGCAAGAATTTTTGTTCTTCATATAAAGGGTCAATATTTCTATGTAAGCATAAGTACTCGTAATGATTGGTCACTCTTTGATAGTTACACATGCAGTCAAACTGAAAGTACTAATGTATGTGCGTGGACGGGTATGAAAACATCGAACGCAGAACTTCTTGTCCGGTTTTTGGCGTAGGACCGCTGTTCTTCTCGCAACTGGCAAATATTCAGGGTATAATTTAGAACAACCTCGGTGAATTTCTGAACTGTATAACATGGTTCGAATGGGGCCAATTCAAAACACTTTGATACTTTATTGCCCGATGCTCTTCAAAAGTTGAGCGGCGTAGGACCGCTATTCTTATCGCAAATGGCAGATATTCAGTGTATAATTTAGAACAACCTCGGTGAATTTCTGAACAGTTTGACATGGTTCGAAAGGGGCCAATCGCAAAATACTATGAATCTTTATCGCCCGATTCTCCTCAAAAGTTGAAATGGATTTCTTTATAGGCTCAACTTAATACAGCAACCGACAGGAATTAAATCGATTTTCAGGTGACATTCTGTTGTCGTCCCAAATTCTTGAAACCACCATCAATAAGAACAAATCAAAGAACTTTTTTAAAGCGCGTCTGAAGAAATATCTTAAGTAAAATCTAACATCTTACGTAATATCGCACCATTATGGAAAATCTATATTTAAATGAAGCGTCGCATTTATGAGGCCGTAATTGTATTAAAAAACATCACTTGCATATTGCCGGCTATAAAAACGGTAAAAAGCTCAAGATGCAAAAAGACAAACATTACGGGAATAGCATGAAGCAGGCAGCAACAGCTGACACAAGACATGAAAATTAAAATGCCGCAATAGTGGCGGCGGCAGCACTAACGACCGACCACCAGGCTCACATCAATGAAATGGTTAAAATCACTGCGGGCAACAGGTAACCTGTCTTGAGACCTTTTTGCGCAAGTGCAAAATGGCCAATAACGTGCATGGCCAGCCAGCTGCCTTGCTTATGTGTGTGTGTTTTTTACGGTGCCAGCCAGCCACATCACAACATCTAATACCGTCTCGATCCAAACACTACCACCCATCCCCCCACCACAACCAGCAGTTAGCAGACGTATACCAACATGGATACTTGGGCACAACTTAGGTTGTTTAGTGTGTGTCAGTACATATGTATGTACGTAGAAGTTGTTGGTAGACCATGTTGCACGTACACAAAGGCTGACTATTTCTGGTCAAAAATGCAACATTACCATGCTCTCGTTGGCATTTTGACCGCCTTTTTGGAGGAATCTACACATACACTCACACACACATACAGGCATGTACGAGTACGGACCTACTCACGCCATCTCGGCATATATAGTCATAATGGTTGTGAAAATTCTGAAAGAAACGAATAGATTCCATAGCATGGACACATAAATGGCTCTGTGTGTGTGTGGTGTGGAGGATAACTAAAACAGCAACAAATTGTAATGTTTACCTTGTAATGTACTACGTACGATATGCCCTCACAAAGCAACAACAGCAGAACGAAGAAAAAAGAAAGACGCAAAATGTTTAATATTTAGTTGCTTACGAGTACGAGCATACATTTGTGTGGGTATGCACACATGTATGCCTTAGCGTCAGCTGCCACATGTAGTATGCGAGCATTTTTCGCCTCCGATGCTGCTGGCTGGCATGGTGCAGGAGGGTCTGCAGGTTGTTTTGTTTGTCCGACAGACAGCGACAACAAGTCAAATTCGTAGTAACAGACAGCAGTCTTCGTCTGTGCGTTGCAAAAGTGCACCATAAAGGCTCTGTCCGCCTGCCGCCTCCCTCCTCCCCACTACATAGTACAGCCGCCTCCCTCCACCCCACTACATAGTACAGCCGCCGACAGCAGCAGCACAAACTTTGTAGCATTTATGAAAACATTAAGCTCTGTGGCGTGTGATCACTTGGATTTTTGGATTTTTCTTAATACGTGCAATCATAATACACTTTTTTCGGCTTTCGTTTCACATTTGACTTTTTTGGCGAAGCGAGACGCCGATGTGGAAACTTGGGCATGTAGACTGTTGCCTGTTGCTCAAAAGAGTAGACGAGTGGCGCTGCTGTCGTTGCACTTTTTGCTGTTGTCGTCATTTTAGTGGCCGCTAATAACAGCAGCAGGTTACACGGTGCCTTTATCTTCGGCACAAACATACTCAATTTCTGAAGTTGCCACTGGCATCAAGCGACCCCCCGCCAGAATCCAATCATATCCATATTTACATGGGTACAATGGTGTTACGTTCTTACCTACAGCTGAAATGAAAAACAACGTAACTCCTGTATATTGCTCGATCACCAAAAATGTTGGAGAGATAGGGGGTTTCATTACACTATGCAACAAAATTGCGGACGTTGAGTGGCGGATTTAATTGGGAAATGAAAGACTTAGGCGAGTGTAGTCTCACTTATTTTTTAGTTTTTATTTTGCAATGCAATGCCATATGAAATGAGTTAACATATATGACATAATCCTTCCCGTTAGCGAGTTTTCGTACTAAGATGTCTAACGTGAAATCGTACGGAGATTGTTTTCGTAGAACATTTTAACAGCCTTTCTCTTAGATTGGCGTGTCCTGTTCGTGCTTTTTTGAGAGGTGTGAAAAATGACTTATAGGGTAGTTTCGAGATTTTATTTATTCTACAAATATGTTGCCCGGTTAATATCAGCAGAGGTCAACGAATAAATTGTTGCGCGGTTAATTTAGGCGGTTTTTTTGTCCTTTATAGAAAGAAGTCCTGATCAGTGAGCATTAGAAGTATGCCTTGCACATCTCGCTGGTCCGTCTGTTGCCCATGTATGGAAAGTAATTATATAATCATTTACGTACTTTAAAGGTCATCTAAATTAAAATCAGGATAGCTTCCTTTCGCCCTTTTAATAAAATATATTTTTTTTCTTAATTGAATAAATATTATTGTATTATAAATTAAATGACCTTCTTTGGCAATTAAAATTAACTGAAGCATTCCGGAAGACTATCCTTTTGGGCATTTGCTTTACTCTCAGTGCTATTAGCAAAAACGAAATTTTCTAGACCTATTTCAGCATGTAGAAAACGGATAGGTTGGACGGATAGGTTGGTTTAATCGAGACGCGAAAGCACTTATATATAAAATATGAGTCCATAACTAGGCTTGGGTGCACTGTATCGAGACACGTCTTAACCAGGTTAGATGTACTGATGGGACTGGAAAGAAGTCGTCTAAGACATGTTATACGAGCATCAAAGAGCGAAGGCTATAGTATATAAAGGACGATTTGCTGACTTTTGAAAAATTTATATTACAACGCAAGCAAAATATAAGTATAAGTATAGTGTGGACTTATATTTCATCCACTATGTTAGTGATGTAAGATATAGGCAGGTTTCCAGACTTACATGGCACACAAGGCGGCGGTACACCAGCATAATTGTCTTTGTCGGGTGGGTCTAGACTGGAAAATGTATTTATACTTCCACAAATCGATTCTAGTCAATTAATACTCGATACTTTATTATTGAGTACTTTCCAAAGTCGTATATCACAACTGCAGTAGAGATAGAGAGAGAATAAAACATTCTCTTCAATACTCTTGTTCATTTTTAAGATGCTTTTGGAATAATGGAGCAGATTATCTTAAATATCAGTGTTTACGGAGCATGCGAGAAGAATGACGAAACGTTAGAGCGCTACCTATACCTCGGCTCGGCTTTCGCATACAATAGATCCTGGTTCTTATAGGAGGGCTATTTATCAGACTTCACCCATGTTATGGGCAAAGATTCGAAGAAACATTGCTAAAATAATTTCTGAATGCTGAACTATACAATAATAAGAGAGCACATCAGTCCGACTACTGGCTTAGGTGCATGCCAAACCAATGAACTAATATATTTGAAACTCCTTGAAAAGTTGCCCGTGAGCGAAGTTGATTTGTCAATTCTTGATTGGTACTGGCGTTTCCCCTTCAGGCTTTTCGATACCTATACTTCTGGTAGCGAGTACTTCGTTGCAATACTTATTGGGTGTCATTACTTATTTTTAAGTCTACAAATTGAATAGTTAGTTTTCATACGATATTTATGGAAAAATGAGTCCACGCCTAATGATTGGAACCTCTTCCGATTTGTAAGAAATTAGAGGAAGCAATTACGTTAGCTGTTTAAGGCATTGCGAATTGATTTACGTAAACCATGATATTGTATTTCGATTTTTCAGTCTAACGCTCTTTTGCATTTTAGCTGACAGCAGCTCGCCGCCACTCATTCCGACATGATAACGCGCTCTGCTGCTGCTGTTGTTGCGTTACTTTATTGGTTGCAGATGGCGGATGGCGCTGTAGTAAGTAGATAAATTTTATAGTACTTTTTATTCGTGTTTTGTTTTTGTATCGCTGATTCTGACCCAATATCTGCTGAACCAGCCAGCAGCCACGACCATAATAATAAAATAAGAAAAAAAAAACACTGCAGTTATAATTTTATGACTTTGACCAGTATATCGGCGCTAAAAGTAAATATTGCACAACTTTAACTGAAATTGTTATTATCCCGATTAAGCAATCTGTGGAATGTAGTTGCGGTTGTGCTGCGGTGCGAAAAAAAACCCTTTGCAAGTCATTGTTCTCCCTATCCTTGCAATTGTTATGAGTTGTGAGCTTTTGTGTATAATCAAATTACTTCCGTTCAACTAGATACTGACTTTTTAATTGGAGCAAGTAGTTTAAATGATCGGTGCAGTAACTCCTGAAAATTTTTCAGGTAAAAGGTAGAATTTTCACCTCTTGAGCAGAGGTCAACGGTATCCAGATGCTTGCAGCCATCGAACAAAGTTTCGAAAGAGGAAAACTAATTTAATAGCCATTTTGTATAAAACAATATTCGTTGATTTTCAGAACAAAAAAAAGTAAAATGACTTAACTTTAAATTTTCCATTAAATACTATCCCTAACAGCGATGTAGGTAATGCTACTGATGCATTAAAGGATCTACAGGGGATGGTCCAAAAGACAGCCGTATACTTATCAAAAGAAAAATTACTAATGAGACTACATTACAATAATCTTTCGGGTCATATTTTAGTATGACTTCCAATCGAAAATACTGTCATGCGATAGATTTAAACTTTGATTAGCCATATTGCTATAAAATTTTAATGAATTCAAAATCAGTGATGAAATTAATATAAAGAACTTAAGATGGGCTAAATGCACTGAAGCATGAAATATGTGGTTGCATCGGCTGGTGCTTAAAGTATCACACAGGTCAGGTCGACTATGTGACTTCATGTACAATTTAGTGAATGGCTACGTAGACTTTCGAACTAACGAATTTACATGTCAGAAAAGGGTATTGCCAGGGTAGCCATATACTAAGTCATATATGTAATAAATACTAATATGCTTGCGTTAACATCTTTTGAGGAACAGACGGGAATATTTTCCAGAATCAATAATTTTTTACCGCAAATGCATTTTTAGAGAAGTATTTCGGTAAGTTAGTTTCAGGTTCGAAATGTCGCCGACATTGTTGTTACGACATAGATAAGAGTTGTTGAATTTTAAAAAAAATCATAAATATCTCAGAAATTTTCTTTAGACCTTTACAAATTCATTCCATCTAATTCATTCTCGACATCTGTTGATTTAATAACTGACCTTTCATACATAAGGTCATATAATACACTGGCATAGGTGTAGGGTGGAGCGCGATAATTTACTTATTTGGGAATGAAATAAAAAAATTATAAACCATAGAATAATTAATTATGTATTTTAATTATATTGAACAGTAAGAGAATTTTTGCATTACATGGTTTTAAATAGTGTATCTGGCAAATGTCGACCTTCGCTATCCACGCACTGCTACATACGTTTTCTAAAGTTTTCATAAACTCTAACTAGCATGTCCTCTGGTATTTTGCCAATTCAGTCTCAATATTGTTAATTAGATCTTCCAAGGTGTTGGGACGGTTGATGTACACCTTCGACTTCAGGTTACCCCAAAGGAAAAAATCACATGGGGTTGGGGGGAAATATTTGCCTCAAACAATCGAACGAATCGTAAACGAAAAACAAGCTGCACCACAATGATCTAGTGCGCATTTGAAAAATACACTTCAACACAAAATGATCTCGCCTAACGTATCCAATGCATGACGGTAACTGAAAGGCAGACGAATACAAATCTTCCGTCAGCCACTATAAGCCGCGCCCACTCTCCACTATCTTCGACCAACAGTGTCGCCACAGCCTGCAGTGCATAAAAGCAAATTTTCGCGCTCCACCCTAAATATTTCATTTGAACTCTTGTTGACTAGGAAAAGTGTACATAGAGAACAGATTCGTTGCCAGAACCGAATTTGTTTGCCTTTATGCACCTCGAGTATTCCATCAGTTCAACCGTAAGTTAGTCAGTACCCTGAAACGTTTAGTAATTGTAGCTGTAAAAGATACAAAGTATCCGAACCACATGCCTCACTTGTTTAACGAAATATTTTTAATTTTCAGAAGAGGCAAAAAGCTGTTTTCTTATAAACTAAAAGTACTTTTAACATAAGAAGGCAAACGATGATGAAATATTTTCACTGAATAAATAAGATTAAAGATTTGCTTAAAGCAGTTAGATATCATCACCAATATTCGATTACAACAACAATATGTTGGAAAAACTTTTGGCCACATTTTATGGCTACTAAATACATTTTATAAATTTCATTGGTATTGGTAAGTTGCGTCTTAAATACAATGATAATATTTATCATCGAGTATCATATAAACATTTGGCGATTGCAACCGATTTTTTTTAACCAACGGAATTTTAAGTGTTTCCAACCGATTTTCGACTACGTTGTTCTCTGCCTGTAGGAAGTATCTAGTAAAAGTGACAATGTTTTACAAACAAGGTACATCTACACACGGAGAACAGTTTCGTTGCCATAACTGAATGTTTTTTCCAACCAAGTGATTAAGGTTGCTCCAACAATAAAATATCTATCAGTGCAATGGCCAGTTAATGGAACTAAAGGTAACAGTAGAAGTTCAAAGTATTGGAACCTATACGGTTTTTTTAATTTTTATCCATATAAGTATATCACACTATTATTTATAAGTCAAGAATGCAAGTGCGTTATATAATTTGTTATTAACTTACCACGCATCCGATTTCTCTTTTATGCACCACTGTCTAGTTTGATAAAAACAATTTGTTCAAGAAAACCGTCAAATTTAGATTGCTGCTTTTGTAGCTGCATCTTGGGAAATTTAAATATCATTTTTGACTACATTGTGTTCGGCTTAAAGTTAAGAATATTTCATTATTTTTTCAAATAAGCCAACATTAGAACCAAAAAAAAATCTTTACCAACAAACAACGCGTTATTATTAATTACTAAAGGGTGGTTAAATTTTAAGGGCCGATGTTGAACGTGAATCACACCTAAACGTCAAGTTGAACCATGGTCACCATCAATGGTCAGAATAGTGGCAGAAAAAGGCAACAGTGGATGATCAGTTTTCGAAGAAAATCATCTTTAGTGATCGAGTCATCTTCGCATTTTCACCTCAGTGGATTCGTCAATAATCAGAATTGCCGCATTTGGGCGAATGATAAACCAAGAGTGATTGTCTAAAAACAATGCACCCACAAAGAGTGACTATTTGGTGCGGTTTATGGGATGGCGGCATCATCGGGCCGTACTTTTTTTTCCAAAATGAGGCCGGTCAGGCAGTTACTTTGAATGGTGTTCGCTATAGTGAGATGAAAACTAACTTTTTGTGGCCCCAATTGGAAGATATGGATGTGGACGATATGTGGTTTCAACAGGACGGTGCCACTTGCCAAACAGCTAACGAAACAATGAATCTTTTGCGCGACAAATTCAATGGCCGTGTAATCTTAGTGTCGTGGCGATGTTAAATGGCCGCCAAGATCATGTGATTTGACATCGTTGGACTTCTTTCTTTGGGGTTATTTGAAAGAAAAGTTGTACGTAAGTCAGCATCAATTCAAGAGCTAAAGTATGAGATAATTTGGCACATTAACGGCATAGAACCTCAATTATGCCTCAGCGTCATCGAAAATTAGGACCATCGAATGGAGGTGTGACGCCGAGGTCGCGGAGGCCATTTGGCCGCTATTTTTTTCTAATTTTTTTTTTTTAAATAATTTGTGTTTTATTCAAAACTTAACCACCCTTTAGCTAGTCCTTTGCACGTCCCAATTAATCCTCATAATTTAAGTTGATGTCACTGCGTCAATTTATGGATTCTTAATCGTCATTGTGAATGCAATTCCTAAACTGAGACTGGACATGCTTGGATTGCAACAGCAATTCAGTTGGAAGCAGATTATCCTCCTGATTATTGAGAAACCCTGTCATTGTTAGTTCGAGTTTCTCCAATGCTTGTTCCTGTTTGAGACTCTTGCAATTTCTGCTAATTTTTAGGTCCATTTGCGGTTTTCAAATTCAATGGAAGTTTGAGCAGTTTGTTGGTGTTCTACCAATGTAGCGGCAATCCCAGATGATCCAGTTGCTAGAATAATGTGGCGTTGTGCACCAATCAAAAAATGTCATTGTCATTACCCATTGTGGCAATCGACGAACATTTTGGCAAGCAATACTATTAGTTGACACAATAGATGGTTCTGACAACCAATTACGTTTACCTCGTATCATTAGTACAACCGACTAGTTAGTTATGTCTACCATAATATTATCAAGAGTATAGTCTTGTTGATATAAACCTCATTTTACCCAGATTTTTCACACTTGGTGATAGTCTTCTAGTCCAAGCCACTACAAACCGAATATTTTTCAATCTTTTAGATCGATTTTGACCCCGATTTTAAACCAGTTTTTTTGTGCGCGATAGTACGAGTAGCGCACACTTCTTTCAGCGATCGCTAACAATGCAATATGAATTAAGCAATGTTCTATAATTTACTTTGAATGTTTTATTTACTTTGAATAAAATTCGTTGTGTTACCATAACTAACTTAATTGATTGTATCAGAAGGTTTTCAAAATTACTTTCAAAGTTATTTCGAACCAAAATTCTCGTTATGAGCCGGTTTTGCAGTATCTAAATAAAATCTCTCCTACGTTATGTAGGGGATATTTAAATAATCTTTTTAAATACTCTCTCTATCCTTAAGCTGATAAAATTCACGTTACCTGATACGTAGCTAGGATATGTCAAAATAATGATAAATATTCCAGTCTAATAATTCCGAGTTAGGTTTACAAGTATGCTTCTAACACAATTGTTAATATTTTTAGAAGAACTTATCCCTTTGTCAATTTACAATTTTAATAAAGATAGTATTCGTTATTTCACATTAACGATATTCTCAAATATTGCTTCTTACTTCACTTGACCTTTTTAAACCACTTCTCTGAAAAATTCATTTTAAATATTATTGTCAATATTTACACCAAGTCATGGGATGCCACTTCCGCAGCCGCCGCCGACAAGGACAACGAGTCCCCATGTACAAGGAAACTGAAATATTATCATGACGTGCTAAAAAGTTGAATCCACTTGTTTGGGATTACACGAGCAGTACTGACATCACACTTTACTTCGTAAACCTCGAAAATCTTCAGCAAGTACTTGCTAAACAAAGAAGTTGCAAGACCTACTTCATCCAAGGACAAGGGAGATAGTGCAAGAGCGAGAGAGAAAGCGAGAGAGTTGATTTTCACTAAGCTAAAACTGGAATAAAGGATAAAGTTTTGCGCCAAAATATGAAGGCACACGAGGAAAATTATTAAATAAATGAAGAGGCTAAACGAATCTTTGCCATTGTTGCCGATTTTTCCTTTAAGCCAAAAACGAAGAAAAACCGGCGGACAAGACGGAGTTGGAAATTTGTATAAGACTAGTGTTGTCTCTGACACAATCTTCCATAAAGTTCAAAGCGGTATCAAAAACAGATGCGGGAAGGTGGAAGTAGAGGCAAATATTTGTACGTAATGGCAACACGTTCATGTTCGAAGGAATTTAAGGTCGTTTTTGGTACGAGTATGAATAGCGGAAATAGTTAAAAACAAACAGAAAAGATTCAATGTTGCGTGGTTGGGATGCTTTCTATTTCAATTTGAATTCACCGGGCTAAAACGTTGACACGACAAGCAAATTCAATTACTAATATTAGCTTATAATAAAATATGTATGTTGCCAACTGAAAAATGATTACTCAGGTCAAATTTATGTTAGCCATTGCACAAATGTTCCAAAACCCATCCACCTACATCAGCGACATGATTCTGCATGTTGTTCAGGCTTTCTCCCCTCAAGACTGAAATGATGCAACCAGCGATTCTTTATGCTTTATGCGATTAAGTAATAAAATGTTCTATTAATAGCAATTATGGTTCAGATAATTTTCCATTTAACATGAACAATTTTTCGAAAAGGAAAAATCCATCGTTGTCTGCAGAGAACGACGTTATGGCTTACCGGAGGACAGCAACAAGCAGCTTAATGCCCTACAACCCTCAACGACCATTGGTCGAAGCAACATGGCGTTGCGTAATGGTGTCGCAATGCCACACAAGTCTCAGTCAACAGAGCTTCAGTTGAATCTAGCTCATGGAATGTTGTTAGGGTGCCGCACTGTCGGTCAGAGTTATCCTTTTGTTTTTTGTTTTGTTTTTGGCTGTTTGTTCCGTTTTGTGCATACTTTATTATTATGGTCAGCAGCGGAAAACCAGCAAAATTTACTACTGCTCCTTCGTCCAACCTCAATAGAGATAACAACGTAGACGTAATTTTTACTGTCTGACTTTGCATAAAACGGAATTAACATGCAATACAATTTAGCGGAATTTCCACAAAAAAGGATTTGCGAATGTTCTTTGGGTTGGGAAAGTGTAACTGCTGTTGCTGGCGCTGGCCTGCTTTCGGCTTCTACTGTGAGTGTGTATGAGTACAGAGAGGAAGGCATATCAGTCGGATTTCAATTTGCAGCCCAGTTAGGAGTGTAATTTATATGCGACTATTTAAATGTTATTTAAGGATCAAATACGGAAGCCATTTGGTACAATTTCGGGTTACAAAGTAGCCAACGTTTTTGCAAGAACCCAAAGGTCAACCTTAACACTCACGGCAAACACATCAGTTCGTATGTGGTGTTCGGGGAAGAGGTTATTTGGTTATGGATACTCCAATATTGAAGAATGTCGAGGTGATTAAGTTAATTGCCATTTGACTTAAGTGTCTTTCGTATAAATTTCCTAAACATTGGTGGAAGCTAATTTTCCAAAAATGCATGCACTCTTAATTATTTACAATCTTTTGATGTACTAATGGTCACAACACTTTGTCTAAATATACAAAGAGGAGAATCACAATGGATCCTACGGGTCTGCGAGTGGAGGTGCATTTTTGCACCAGCCTTTCTAACCTAATCTATGCAATCCCACAACAGCCGGCTCCATGGGCCGGATTGGCCCGTATCAGCAATTCTTCGGCCAAGGGCTGTCACCTGTTTTAATATCGATACTTACGGAGTTCCTCAGAAATTCTCAACGGCAGTTGCTGCAGGTGAAGAAATACAACCAAACTCCTACTCTCCGAATCTTTGGATACAGCGGCAAACAGGTGTTAGGTTTTCGATCGCAGGATACATCATTTCGTTAACCAATTACTTGTTCGATGATCAGTGTGAAGCTAATGATTTTGAATTTCTCAACAACCTGTTCCACGGACATCTTACCTAAACTTGCGCACAGCACAATCGGCAAGCGTTACACTTTGGAAAGAACTTGAACTTAAATCCACAGTTTGGCCAGCACAGGACTTTAATTGTAAAGGAGATTAAAATCCTTCCGAAAGGGTAAGCGGCGCATTACTCTCCCCTAAGGTACGTCATGATTTTGAGTACAAAGACTGTTTCCGAATATCCACTATATGAGATGCTCTATACGCTATCAATTTCTGTACTCAGTCGCCAGAAACCGACATTATCCTCTCAATGTTCAAGAGAACTTTAAATGTTTTGTGGGTCAAGTTGGATGTGTCCTTCTTTTTTTCTGGTTACTTTCTTTTCTGTGGGCTTCAAATGCAATAACAATGCGTCCCAGGGAAAAACGGATCTCTAAGTAGCCGCATAATCAACATAATTGATTCTTCCTTCTTCCAGAGCATAATTTGTAAGCATTTCCCAAACCATAATACTTAAATAGTTCAAGGGCATTAGCAGATGTCTAGGTAAAAGACGAATTTAAAGCCTTTGGCATAGCCATATCTTAAGAAGTTCCAAATAGGACAGCAGAATATCCGTCAACTGAAGGCACCAATGAAATTAATATCGACATATCAATGCATTGTAGAGAACTGACCAAGATTTGTCCAACGATACAATCGACTGGAATACCAGAATTTCTATGTATGTGCCCTACTGTCACCATGTGATGTCCTCCGTTGGTTCACAACAGATTACCTCCACAGCGATAATAGTTGTGGAATTCATATCAATTCCATTGAAATGGCAAACTTGGCAACATTCGTACATACATACATACATACAAATGTAAGCGTGTTTGTACGTTTGCATTCCTCCGCCTTCATAGTCTTACACGAACGTCATGACGTCATATGATTATAAAGAGATCTTAACGAATGACAACGACGACAACAACAAACATTGCAAATAATTTAATTGTAACAAAACCCCACCAGTCTAATAAAAAACTATGATGTCAGTACACGCTCGTAATACACAAACACACGCGCACACTCATGCACGGGCGAATGACATTAACAACAAGCCCGTATTAAACGGGGCAAGAAACGCCGAAATGCCACAGCGGAGGCAGCGAAGCGGAGCGGAATACTGAATACCGGCATGAGTGCAAAAGTATGCAACACGTCATCGCCACCTCCAACTTTTCAAATGCTCGAACTTGTATTGGAACGAACACCAAACATAAGCATTCAGATACAACTTTATGCCAGCCATATTAGAATAAGGTCACTCTAGCCGGTGCACGGCAAACTCGCTTTTTTGCTCAGCTCATTCGTTCTTAAACTTCTACATTAGGGTGTACTGAGAAATGTTTGTGTTATAACAGAGAGTTGGGCCTTAATTGATGGCTATGGAAGTGCTGATTGCAGGGATGTTAGGTCCATGCAGATCTTTTTTTAACTACTAGATCCCCTAGGTCTCAACTCATTTTGAACGAGTTAAGTGCGTCTACAAATACGCGAGAGCCCGAAAATAATGGAGATAATGCCCCAAGCTGATCAATGACAATCAGCTTATGACCAGCTATAGTGCTTTCAACAGACATGCAGTCGAACTAGGGGACATTGTAAGATAAATTTTACGAAAATCAATAAGAGGCGTGTTTACTTAACAGCTCTCCGCTAAGGCAAGAATTTAAAATAGCTGTCAAATAACTAATTTTTTTCATTTATTAAACCATTTTAAATACTCAAGTGAAAAGTCATGTGTTTAGATATATCGGGTGATCAAGCTAGAGGTATTTTTTCAAAATACAAAAAAAAAATCAAAAATTCAAATTAAGTGTGGAATCTTTATAGTTCATTCCAAAGGAGATTTTATGCCATTCATTTTTTGAATATAATTTCCTTTAAATGTCCATTCTGAGGGTCCAATTTTGGATGACTTCTTCGAGCATTGCCGTTGAGCCAGAAATGGACCTCATCACTGAAAAAAAATTTTGGTCGAAAACAGTTTCTCACCGAACGCTCATTTTCATAATCTAGTTGCACAGTATTGAGACATTGTTTCGGTGTAAGTCTTTCCACGATGAAATGTCAAACAGTACCGAAAAGGAAAAATATAAAGTATAACACAACTCACGCGGAATCTGTAAAAAAAATATCTCAAGATGGATCACACGATAGTTTCATATTTGTAGCAAAAAATTTATTCGAGGAAGGTTGTTGAGCTAGAGTTTTCAACCGAGCTAAACGTTTTCAGTAAATTTTAAAACAGTTTTAGAAAATGTTTGTTGGTTTGTACAAATTTACACACTGTTCTTAATAAATAAAAAACTTATGTTTTTTTTGGCAAAGTTTTCAAATAAGCGCCTTACGTTACAAGCTGATGTTTTTGATTGTTAAGAAAATTACACTTCTAAGATATTTATGTAGATACTACGAGTATATAGGGTCGCCGATCAACATTTCCAGTTGTTGCAAACGGAATGATACATGAAGGATGGTATAAAGCAATTAATTGACTGGGTTTACCTGTCGCCCCGCTTGCCATTGAGAGGAAGATATACGATTTGAACATTTATAAGTAGTTTTATGCTTAAATTCTATTTAAATTTAAAAGGATTCGTTTTCTTTGAATAAATAATTTGAAACAACTGATGTAAGATGTTGCCCTAATCAGCTGTACAGGACATATTGTAGAAGTAAATGTCATACACCCTAATGTACACACATATCGGGGTATCTGTCTATGGGTACACATAGCGAGTGTTGTAATAATCACTGCTATTAAGTGCTTGCTGATGCCGGCTACATCGCTCACAACGAGCAATCAGTAGCAGTTAATATTAACAACAATGGACGCCTTTGCATCCATATTAGGTCATGGAATTGTGTATCTTTGCGAACGTACAACAATTGTCTTCCTTTAGCATTAAGTCCAGCTCGCACCGCAGCACGCTTCCCCATCGTAACACCGAGACAGGGGCAGCGCCATCCATCCGTGCAGTCGTAACTTTGGCTAAGCGAATACTCGTGTTGGAAGCGTTAAGAAACCTTAACTCTGCTCGAACATGTGGTAAAAATGGCATTTATTAAAGTCTCCGATATCTGTCTTCTTATGCTAATCACGTTTGTTCCAATTTCATTTTATGCAATTGTGCGATGCGTTGGCGGTGGGGTCATTCGCTAAATACACGAGTGTCATGCTCAAGCACACACACACACAGACGCTAAACGCTGCGATTGAGCGCAGCTCCTTTTATTACAACATGAGGTGGCCAGAGTGTCGCTGGGTGCAACTTTTCGTTTTGTTTTGGTGATTTCTGTTTCATGCTAATGAAGTCAAGGAGACGTTAAAATCGCTGTTGTTTTTTCTTGACGCTATTTTTTCACTTAAGTAGTTTTCTGCTCATTTCAAGCCGCGAGTTTCTGTGTTGCTTTTTTTTGGTCATTAAAACGTATTTGCTGTTCGTAGCTTTATATGCATGTGTGATTTGTGGGAGTATCTGTCAGATATTGACTAGATATTAATTAATTAATTAGTTGTTTCTGTGATAGTCGCATTTGTTGGAATTAATAAAAAAATGGTACGAGAAAATCAGCTGCAGTCAATAGGAGTTTGTAAAGTGTCGTTATTTTCATATAATCAATCATGCCATACTCCTCATGCATATATCAGTACATACAGTCACGGACAAAGAAATAGGGTTACTAATAATTTATACACAATTTTCAAAATTTCGGACAGTTTTTAAATGCTATTTAAAATGTTTTTGCTGTTAATTATTGTTAATGGGATGAGTATCTAAAATTTATAATGGGACTACACATTAGAATTTAAGACTAAACGTTTAGCCGCAAAAAGTGTTATATAAGTATATATAAGTGCTAATACAATTAAAATGTAAAAGAATTATTTAAAAATATATTACTCAATAAACATGCAATACAAAAAATCATTTGAAACCTTGAAGATAAAGGCCAAACAAACTTTAGATTGTCAAAAAAACATTAAAAGCTCGTAGAATTTTGAAAACTAGACCGCTAACAAGTTCAGCTAACAGGCTAACTGCATTAGGCTAATGTCGGCTCGAAACCCTTTGAAGTCTCTAGGAGCAGCTGTTATTGTGATTCGGTAGATATTTCCGAAAAGAGCCAGTGGTAAAAAAAATACAGCGACGAAATCGCAATCAACTTGATAATATATATAATGATACATACAAAAATTGGGAACGCCCCGTAGTCAGGGTTACCATAAAGATTTTTCTGAAAGGAGGACATTTGTTTTAGGACATTTGGGATTTTAAAAATAAAATTTTTAGTTATTGAAAGAAATATAAATTTTATTACTCGTATGATAACCAATTCAATATAATTTTCTATAAAAAGTGTCAAGTCCTTTAAACATTTGTATGTAGTGCATATGATAAAAACTAAACAGAAATAAATAGACAATTTTTTATTTACTTTAGGTTAGGCATCAAGAACTTAGACTATATAGAAAACCTGCAATAACTTACTCGATTTAGAATGGTTTTGTCACATATTGTACTTGTCCTGTGTCAAACTTTTCGAAGGTGGTGTTTTTCTTATAAGTTCTCTGATCTCATAAGTACTCTGGAGCACTTGAACTTTTACTGTTATTCGATTCATAAGTGTGCCGTTTCGTGAGTTATCTTAGTGGTAGCTTCTACAGAGTCGCCTGTTTTAGCTCCAGTTTCATGAGATATATTGAAATCTAAATTTGAATCGATCCTGTGGGTCATTTGCTTAGAGAGGTTTTAAAGTTGACAATGATAGGGATATGATCAAAGCTTAGATTATTACTAGATACGATATCTAGGAAGTTCGGATGCAGACCTTTGTAAATTATAAAGTCCAAACATTTCGGAACTTTAGCAGGGTCGAGCAGAGAAACCAGTCGACAAAGCATTGTATTGATTCTTACAGATACATTGCTGCGTTGCTACGTTTTTCAAAGACATTTTCGTATTTATTAAATGCTACTGTGTACATGGGAGGAAAATATACGAAGAACATCGATACGCTTCTTTAATCGCACATAATTTTGATTCCAACTGTTTGTGAATAAGGCTTGCTCATAAATTCTTGATTTTTATATTTAATAGTGTTTTTTTTAACTGAAGCTATTGATTGTATGTACTTTCTTTTGTTGCTTGCCCCTAAACCGGTTATTTTATGCAAATTGTTGAAACAATTATTGTTGGTATAGTTTTTTTTGTTTCAAAAATATTTAACTTTGCACAAACACGTCTTTCATCGATCGCATTCAAACGTAGAGTTAAAAAACTTTTGATTGGCATACAATTATTTTATTCTCAACTTCCAAATGAATTTCGAGTGACCGTAGTTTTTGTTTGTAACTGTTCATATTTACACATGTGTGTTCGGATGTATGTGCTTGTATTTTAAAGATATTTTACAGCTCAATCCATCCATTTGCTGTCATTGATGATTTTGCCCAAAGGTGGAGCTTATATCTCATTTGATTTACCAGATAAGTGTCACTTGGGACCCATACTCATGCTTAACTTGTTTATATGCGCCTTCAAGGACAATTTTGAATTCTTGTTAGAATATAAAAAGTAGAGTGCTGCGTCACCAAGCTGGGGAATACAAAATCAGCTTATGTAATAATATAAAATGAAATGGCGAATATAAATGTGTTGTTCTTGGAAATTTGTGGTAAGCTGCTCTATTTTCTACTACCAATTTTCGAAACACAGGTCATTTGTAAATCTTCATCGAGTTCTGAAATGTAAAGCCAGCCAGCCATGCAATGTTCAACGTCGAAGACTTTATGACTGGTAGCGTTTTTTTTTTAACAGAGTAAACCCATAGCCACTAACAGAGACTTGTCTGGCCAATTTAAACCATTTTCATAGTAAAGTTGAACCTCGCTGCAATATTTAGGTAAACATGGAACCAGACAAACCGCCCTTAAAATTCATCTTGTAACGAAGTTTAGCATACATATATTTTAACTAAATCAGGTCTTTGACTCTAAGGCTTTTGGAAACACTTTTTCATGGAAAAATGGTTTGGGATCTTGACCCACACACATATCCTCCTATGCCATATTGGATAGTTGTTCATGGAGGAATAATTCATGGAGGTATAAAGGCTAAGTTCTAGCCGCGTTTTTCCAACGAAAATTCGTTTTTTTTATTGTTAAAAAATTAGATAAATTAAACTCTATGAAATTACCCATCAGAAACTCAGTAAGCATAACGCATTACCACTAACATTATAAGGTAATAACCTCTCATTACCCTTTTTATTATTTTGAAACAAAAATAAGTAGATTAAATAAGCACTGATATGTTGTTTAATTTTCTCTCATTTTACTCTCACTAGGACGCAGACTTCGTTATTTTAATAGCCTGCAAAGAAAAAAGCAACAGAGTGAGTGTAGAGTCTAGTGCCTGTATTTTTAGTCTTGTGTTTTGTTAAAAATGACTGTTCTTTTTTCGAAGAGTCTAAATTTAATATCATTGGCAGCGATGGAATGTGCTTCGTAGGACATCGTAGGAGGTAATAAGCGGCTCCAAGCTCGATACTGCAAACACGGTGAAGCAAGGAGGAGGCATCGTAAAGGTCTGGAGCTGATTTTCTGCTGCAGAAGGTGGTCCATTGCATAGAGCCCTGAGTACAATGAATAGATTTTAGTATCTATAGACATTTTTAAAGAAGTAATACTTTTACATGCATATGTTGAGATGCTCTTGCGATGTGTATTTTAGCATGACAATGCGGTTTTAATAAATGAATTTGTAGTCCAGAAACCAAAAGATTTAAACGAAATAATACGAGATTGACATAAAAACATTACACGCTTTAACAAAACGCCGTCAACTTCCAAAAGCCGTCTGAAAGCTGCAACGCCAAATCTCAATAAAGCATAACAACAAAATAAAAGCGGCGGTTAAAATATTTTAAGCCTATCTAAAGAGCAGACACACAAACATTTCATTTGTGATTTGTCGGAGGTAATTTGGCTTAATTAGTTTTTTATTTAGTGTTCTTTTGTCCTTTTGTGTTTATCTTTTAAGCAGCCCGCCCATTATTTCAAAGCCAATATGTGACATTTTTTTTCCTTCTTCCAACTTTCTTTGTCCGTGTGTGTTTGTGTGATAGAAATGCGTTTTTCGTAATTGCTTTTGAGCGAAAAGTGAAAAAGTGTAGAAAATAATAATTGTCGTCTGTTGCAAAGTTTGGATCGTTGCCAAACAAACTTGAACGATTTGAAAAGCAGTACATACTCCTTTCTCTCTCTCTCTCTGTTTTTTTTTTTTTTTGTTTGGATAATTGTTTTACAATTATTATAATCCAATAAATGCTTGTCTTTGAGTGGAAATTGTTTGAAAGTTTGTGAGTTAATTTTTTACTTTACCAAAATGCTAATTAATTACATTCCAATTAGTGGCATAAAGAATACTTTAATTAAGCCTTCTTTCCGCAAGCACTAGATTTCATTTAAATCAGAATGTTGATAATTACGAGTATCTGTCAAGAGGCAGATATTCTTACAAACTCCAAAGTGTCAACGTTATATGACCCACATATGCTTCCTAAAAAAAGAGGGACTTTCAATATTTTACCCTACAAGATAATGGGTATGATGACTAAGTGCTGATGTAAACAGCACCTTAAAGGCATAGAGTTTGACCCTATGTATAGAATATCAATTGAATCAGAACCAATATAGGATTCCATTGAGCGATGTTTCTACATTCGTCCGTCTGGCGATTTCGATGAAACTAGGTACGTTCTAAGGACGAACCCTATTGAAATCGGTCCACGGATTCCAAATTTTAATATTATACAAAGGGTTTTTCTGCACCTTTTAAAGCCACGTATAACATCCGATGCGAGCAAATTTCGCACAGAATGACAAATGTCTATATCGTTCCAATTTTTTGCAAAGTTCCCCCACAAAGTCCCTTTAGATTTGATAACCTGCTGCTCTAGAAGCCACTTATTACACCCGATCAGTTGCATGGAACCTTATTAGCAACCACTAATAAGCTGTGATAAAACAAGAACACATTGGTCCATTTTTCCGTAAAACCCCCATATAAAGGTCCTTTCCGATTTAGAACCTACAGCTACAAAAGCCACATATTACACACGATTCCGACCAAATTTCGCACAGAACATTTCCAGTGACCTGGTGAAATTAAACCATAACGGTCCATGTATTCGAATAGGTCCCAAACATAGGTTCCTCCCGATATGTGGTCCTACAGCTCTACAAGGCAAAAATTAACCCCATCTCGGCGAAATTTTGCATGGTACGTTATGAGCGAACTGCAATGAAACTGACCCACATAGGTCCATATTTTAATATAGCCCCCACATAAAGTTCCTTCCGGGTTTTAGAATCTTCAGCTTTAGAAGCCACATTTTAGAACCGATTCCTACCAAATATTGCACGAAGCGTAACGAGCGAAAGGTCACTCCTGATCTGAGGTCCTGCAGACCTAGAAGCCAAAAATGTACGCCATCACTCTCAAATTTCGTATGGTACGTTATGCTCAATGCTCAAGCTTAAGACATAGATGCTTACTAATCCCAGTAACAGAGTGGTGTAGGGTATCTCATAGTCGGCCTCTCTCGACTTTAACTTTCTTTACTTGTTTTTTTATTGAAATTATGTCGGTTTGCTCATAGAAGAGAGCAGAGAATGCGGACTTTTAACCACTTAACTAGTACGATCTATGCTGAAGCCAAAGGATGTAATACGCCGTCATGACTCATGGGAGAAAATGAGGAGTCTGTCCTCTCCATTTTCCGGTTGACGCAATATTCGCTTCACTCCAAGTTCCTCAGCACCTTGGCACATCTATTAATTAACGTTTTTAATCAAGTGAATATGTAGTACTAGTTGCCAAGGCTGCCCGCCGATGACATAGCATGTGTTGCAATCAAAGATGCAAACCGAACCTAAACTGGTTTGAACCGAACCATTTCACTTCTTTTGACTGTGAACTGAACCAACAACAGTTAGAAACACATGTGGAACCGAGTTCGGTTCCAGCATCGATATATCGAAAGTTTTTTATATCCTGCACCACTCAGTCGTTTCATGGCAAATGTTTGTAACTACTAAAGCTAGAGGTAGAGCGAGAGCTAGACCCTCCTTTAAGTGTACGAGTACCGATCGACTTTGAATCACTAGTGGATTGATAGTGCTTGTAATTAAACTTCAGGTCACAATTGTTGTCCGATTTTATTGGAACTCAGCAAAAGTAAGTTTTCAGACTTAGTAATAAAGTATATGCTCATCTGATTTTTATATTTTAAGCTCTAGAAGTCACATCTTCCATCTTAGTGAAACTTAGCAAGCGTAAGTTTTTTGGACCAAGGAAGTTCGAAGTTAAAGTAATTGAAGAAATCGGTTCAGATTTAGATATAGCTTCCACGCATATATGTTTATCCGCACGTATATATGTTTATGTCTTAAGCTCTAGAATTGCATCCAATCTTGATGCAATTTGGATTAATTTAGTTTTTTGGCCCAAGAGAGGACGTTGTTAAAACTGTTTTTCAACTCTATAAGCCAAACCTTACATCCAATTTTGATGAAATTGAGTACGATTAAGTTCTTTGGATCAGGAATAGACGTTATTAAAATTAAAGAAAATCGGTTTAGACTTTGATATAGCACCCAGACATATGTTCATCCAAATTTAATGTTTTAGCTTAAGGAGCTACACCCTTTATTGATAAAAACTTAGCACGAGTAAGCTTTTTGGACCTAGGAAGGACGTTGAAGAAATTGAAGAAACCCGGTTAAGTTTTTGATAGTTTTTATACGTTCATACTCGTATGATGGCATGTCTTTAGCTCTTGAAGTCACTAATTATATACAATCTTGATGCAATTTGTAATACGTTAGATTTTTGGACCAGGGAAGTTCTTAAAATTAAAGAAAATCGGTTCAGATTAAGATTTAATTCCCACATATACTCGTATGTTCATCCGATTTTATGTTTTTAGTTCTAGGAGCCCAATTTTACATCTAATCTTAATGAAATTTGGCAAGTAAGTTCTTTGTGTCAAGGACAGACGTTTTTGGGATTGCAGAAAACTGTTCAGACTAAGGTATAGCTCCCACATATAAAGGGTTTTCCAGTGAGGGCATAACAATTTCGTATCTGTATGACATATCACCCTCAAATATTTTAAATGATCTTTCAATATCAAAACGTTAGTCAAGGGCAACAATTCCATCATGGTTAAGTTCCCTTACGAACAACATTTGGAAATCACTAAAAACTACTACCGAAATTCTGAGTCGGTGGCTCTGGCAAAAACAAACAGCATTCGTTACAATCGATTTACTGAAAGGCAAATTCGGTGAACGTGTTATCTTGAGAAATGGTCCGGTCGAATGGCTCCCTTGCTATGCCATTGGATTTCTTTTTATGTCAAGTCATGGGTCTATTCCAACAAGCCAACAATTTTAGACGAGCTCAGAGACAACATCCAACGCTCGATTTAAGCCTAGTTTTTACAGGCCGATTTTGTCGGAAAATAAAAAAGTTCAGTTTCATGTTTCTATTAGCATAACGTTAGCTGAAATACAAACGTCTCTAGAATAACAATATTTTACAGGGTTAAGTCGGTATTTTTGATTGTAAGAGATTGTATTAAACGTTTGTGTTATGTAAAAATATCATTATATAAAATAAAATCTGTTTGGTTGTTTTACACTTTGGTATTTTTTATTGACCCTATCAAGAGTACCAACTGCAAGTTAATGAATATATGTGAGATGCCAACTTGTTTCTAAACCTGTAATTGAATTACATTTTGAACAGATTTTTTGATAAGCTCATGCCATATGATACACCATCGTACCATTTTTCCCACAAACCCCAAGAAGTTCAGATAACATAGTTTACCTGTTGTGTTACACGGCCCATGTAAAAGGGAGGCTCTGCTCTTAGTTCACTTTAAGAATACATTTTACGTTTTCGATAGAACTCACTTCTCGAATTGTAGGTAATTTCTTGATATGCATCTACGGGAACTTACCTATAAAGAGAGTAAAAAATGTAAATGTTAATACTTTTTCATAAATTTCAATATAAGGGTAGGTAGGTTATAATGGATTTTACACACAAAAAAAAACAAATATCAAAATAAAATATGTGGTAAAGTCAAATGCAACTACTTCGCTGGTTTTTTTCTTCTTTCGATTGTTTCTTTAAAGCCGTTTTCATACTCATAGAATGTCTACTTCGAGTGCAAAGTATTTATTGATGTATACACATTTATGATTAAATAAATACGTTTGTTGGTATATATACATACATTTATGGTAGCCCTGTAGATTGAGATAAATACATACATACATATGTATGCATGGCTGTGTGTATGTGCGGGCATAAATGTTTGTGTTGGAAATGAATGTAAATTTGTTAATTACATGGTAATTGATTTTATGCAAAATTACTGTGATACAATTGCTTCTGCTTCAAATGGAAAAGTAAGCTTTGAAATCGAGTGATTTGTGTTTTTGCACGCAGCAGCTAGAAAAGAGGATTTGAGTGGGTTCTACATGCCTCTATAGGCAGTCCGAAAAGGGTCTTTACTTCAAATGCAATCCTCATGTCAGAGACATGAGATGACCTGTATATCCTGCTGTTGAGAAATTTTAAACAGAGTCAATCACAAAATAAAGTTAGTCGAGAATTTGTAAATACATTGTATTTAAAAACACGGATTGTAAAGTATACAGAGTATATCCACTATTCCCAGATTTTTTTAAGCACTAACTTTTTTTTGAAATATCTTCTAAAGTTGGACTTTGAGTCTTATAATCCAAAAATTAGTTTCGTTGAGAGTGCTTTCCAATTTTCGACCCTCAGTTCATGCTATTCCTACTTTCCTAGTTCAGTTCGAAAATACTACAGCCAAGTCCGCGTTAAATTTAGTTCAGACCTCTCCACGCTGCTAGAAAGACCAGATTTGTATACAAAGTTTGGAATTTCTCACTGCTACCTTTAAATCAATAGTTTGCTATGAAAACCATTATCGTCGTGCTTTTGCCAATTTGAGCCGCATATTATCGCCGTGTCTTTCAAGAAAATGAAATCGAGCCATATAAGTGATAAAGAGTCAATTAAAGTAAAAAAGATTCAAAGCACGAAAACGAGTCAGAACATTAAAACGAATATGAGAATTTTTTTCAGCTTTATTAATGTTCCTTTTGCGACACATTTAACTTTACATCAAAATACATATAACGCATTTTTTCAAGATATTGTACAACGAACATTTATTGAGCATTACTGCTCCGGGGTATAAACCCACGATATCGTACATGCTGTCAACTCGGCAGCCACCTCTAAAACGATTTTTATATGCTTTTAATATATTCGAATGTTTGTAGTATGCCCCTTTCTAGGCATATGTGCCGAATTGTTAGCCGGATATAGGGTGTAAAGTATGGCTGTCGATATGACTGTTAGTGGAAGGCGTCCCTGCCAACATTTTCTATCGCGGAAGTAACTAAGTAGTGACGCTGGGAAGTTAAAACTCATCGTCTGTGATAACATTTTCTCATCGCAGAAGTGTCTTCCGTATAGAGAAGTAGCACCCCCCAGAGTTAACTTCTAGAAGTCACTTCTGCGTAACTAAATTTAGTCACTTCTTGGTGTTTTCTTGGATGTTACTTTTGATTCTAATTTTATTTCGCTGTCACTGCGACTTTTGCAGAAGTGTATAATGTTGTTTAATATATCCAAAGCAATATATCGGCTGCTGTTGAAAACCACAAACAATCTCCCGATTGATTTAAAGACGACTGTAAAGTAAATTGTTCTTCCAAAATTCAAACTATCTTCCAATTATCGTCTGGAAGTGACTAAAGCGTAACGCACTTGACGATGGAATAAACCTCCAAATGTTGGGAGGGGTAGTTCAACAGCTATATACTTATAATACCAAAGCAGGTCTGTTAAGCGCTTTGTATAAGTAGAACAAGTCCGCCGTCTTTTGGAATCAAATGTCGTTAATGTTAATCTGATTTCTTTTTGGAAACTAAAATTAAGTCGAAGAGATGCCACCTGCCTGTAAACCGTATCAAACAGTCTATTTAAATGATTGTAATGGTGATTCGTTACGGGCTTGAGGTTTGTCTTTGCTTCAAATACGGCAATTTTGCCTATTGACGAAGCCATTTAACCGGAAAAAGGGATTCATTACTAATTACAATTCTCTATTTTCTACTATATTTAACTTTGCGAAGAGAATAAATTTCCACAATGTGGAAGAGTTGTTCTAGCTTTTAACTAGGACATGAGGACATCCCAAACCTTACTCAACAGAAATGTCAACACAGTATGCATTATGGTTCTCTTTCTTCAACATCGAAAGGCGACTTAAAATTGCACCACCAGTTTCGGCTCGGGTCTCTGGTGACGGTCATCGAGTGCCGATGTGATACGAGTATGTTAATACACCCGATTTGTTATGATCGCCAACGATCAGCTACCTGAAAATTATAGCTTTGCTCGCGAACTCGAGAGCTTCTTAACAATTACAACTTTGTGCACAAATACGTATTGTTTATTAATAATTTCATAGCAATAATAATAGATGCTCTTGTTGTTGCATATTGTGGCTTCTTTCCGTCTATACTTGTATCAAATGGCTTGCTTAGCCGCTACTTGTCTTTGCCGTTGCTGTTGTGGCTGTTGTTTGCGGACACAATCGGGGCAGACGGCAATTACAAACTGTAATCATGTTATCAATCATTCAATCTCTTGCGCCGCCAGCAAAGGTGCACAAACAAAACGTGCGGCATTTGCCACTTTATGTTGCAGTGATGGGGCAATGTTCAATCCGTTTTGACTCTGATTGCCCGTCGTCGCCGCCGCCACCGCCACTCTACTCGTAGCGACACTACTTCACATAGAGACGACCGTGGTGTAAACTGTTGTTAAATCGGTAATTGTTGTTGTAATAGCAGAGCAACATCGCCAGGGTCCAGTAGACAGGCCAGGACAAGACAAGAAGGCACATTATAAAAATCACTGAATGCCATTATTCATCAGTCAATCTCCATTACTTGGTGGTAAAATTGCTAAACTAATTGCCACATACCTCAAAGGTTCATTTTTATGCGGTGATTCCTTTCCTTTAAGTTTTTTTTTGTCGTGGACATAGTAGATCGGATCTTAGCAGTCAACAACGAGGTGCACACGGAAAGTTTCTGCTATTAATTATGCTACTTTGTCACTCTTACAACTATAACTAAGCTAACCATAAGCGAAAATGTTATCTTGGGACACTGCAACATTATTATTTTCATAGCCATATCTACCGAGACATTCCATACTACAGCTCAATTTTGTGACCTAGGAAAACAATTCGGGAACTGCAAAAATCTGATCAAAATCATTTATAATTGCTTTTCTAATATAGTCAAATATAATTTCATTTGTTTTGAGTCCATCGTATTTAAAACAAATGAAATTCAATTTAAGTGAGCATTTTCTTTGAAATAAGTTCTAATGATTATCTCAAGGAATTTTTCGGCGACTACTTTATATCTTTTAATGCTGCCGATATTTCGAGTACATTCAGCCGTGTTAACATTTCAACAAATACATTCATTTGACCCGATTTAAAATTTCAGCAGGAGTTTAAAGTCTAGTCACTACTTTTACCCTTTCTCTTACAGCTCTCAGGGATCCACATGAGTTCCAGAATATCTTACGGTAAGAGCTTTAAATAGTTATATTCATTCAAGTAACGTTCGAGAAAAACATAAACTGAAAACATGATCGTAGATGCTTTGCGAATGTCAAAAGAAATATCGCTACACTTGAATGTACTTCTTGACTTAAGCCATTGCACGCTTACCTAACTTTCGCCTGGAAATCGTACTATGATCGGGTAGTCGGAAGTGTTGGGTGATGCTTAACTTCCAATAAAACATTGGATCTTTTCTTCAGGAATTTCCGTTTAGAAAACAGAAAAATGATTGCTTTGTTTTATTTTCGTAGCTTCCAAGTTTATTCATAAGATATAAGAATTATTTCATAAAAATTTGGAAACGTGTATCATAAAAATTTTGCAAAATTAAAAAAAAAAAATAAAAAAAAACAGAAATATGTCGTGATTTTTAAGATTTTTTTCCTGTTGTTTTCGGCATTCGATCAATTTCTTGCTCAGAAAGTGTTTGTTCAGAATGTTTTCTGTCGCTTCTACAATCTCGTTCGCTCTGGTCGAATTGTAATAAACTATTAGACTGCTTAGTTAGTATTGTATATGTATTTCTCAAACTACCGAAACATTGTATTTGTTCCACCAAGTGGGTATTGCATGAATTTTCTGAAAAAGCTCGAGCGTTTACATTTTTCGGAAATGTATAAGCATAACATACAGCTCAAATGCTACGATTGTATGCCACAACTCCATGATGCTGACATGTACATAAGACCGTACCTTAAAAAAGTGCACCGAACACCAACAAATATAGTAGTAGTTTCGAAAAAAAAATTGCCGATCGTAGGGGTCGAACTTTTACATTTTTCTTATATCTTCTGCATTTACAGCAGGATCTTAAAGTGTCATACATCGATGTTTTTGTCTTGAAGAGACCAATTTTGTTTTGTTTTTAAAGTCATAGACATATACCCATCATATCGCAACTTATACAACAATAATTAACAAAATTAAGTTAAATGAAATAAGGAAAATTTTAATTAACACTATTTCGTCGTGATTCAAGTAGGATGCATTTTTGCGGCATTTGTGAAAAAAAATTGTGGTCAAGGGTGTACTCTGACGCGAGTTTGGAGACGAGCTGTAAGGGGGTTTCCTGATGAGAGTTTATTCCATACTAACTACTTACATCTAGAATAAGTATGTTTCAAAGTTATATATAACCAAATGTATGTATATCTGTGCAAATTTAGTATAAGCTTTTGTTTTACGATAACAGTGGAAGTTATAATAAGAATTTGAGAAACTTTTGCAGATACCCTCGCAGGGGTATGAATGCCCTAATCCTAACGTTACAAGATACTCGTTAAGCGTGGCACACTTTTTTGCTACTTTTGAGATGGATTCAATGCTTTAAAGCAAAGAAAACCAAATTGGTTTGCCATACTTTGAAATGCCACGTGTTACTAGCCTAGCCTGCATCTACAGCATCCGTGCTACTGCCATCACTCCTTTGCATTGAGGCAATCTTTAATCCGTGCATCCATCCAACCATCTATCAATTCATCCATCTCCAGTAGTTATCAATGGCCATGGCCTCATGTTCTGTTTATTTTCTTTGGCCATCTTAGCATTCATTCCAAGCCAACATTAACCAGATAGTCTGGCAACCGTAACATGAAAAAAGTCAATATTTAAGCTTCAGTTTACATTGTGCACCACGTCGTCTTCCACTTCATCCGTTGTGCTATTCCAGGGCCGTCATCATCGTCGTCGTGCAGCAGCACACAACACAATTTAAACATTATGCTCGAAATTGAATAGTCGCCGCCTTTTGCCTTGCAAGCGCCTTTTTGTGTTGTTCAGTCCGTTTCATCCGTTTTGTCCATGTTTTTTTGCGTTTTTTTTTGTTTTCGGTTGTTGGCTGCACTAGTTTGAAAAAGTAATATTGAAATCGAGTTTGAAATTATCTTTACTATAATTTCGTTTGCTGAGATTAAACTTCTGCTATGTGACCTGGGAATGTTATTGGGTTTAACAACATTAGCATGTCCAGGTTACGGTAATCATTGCAACTGGGGCATTGCTACGGAGCAAGTGAGAAGCCCTTGGTGTTGCACACTGCATGTCAAACCATCGCCAAATTGCCTGTTGGTAATTTGAAAAGAAAATTTCAACGACGAGTTCAATTATAGACGCCACATTTTCAACAATGGAAAGTAGGAACAATTCGTTGTGAAAACTGATGGACAGTTGCAACGAGTTTGACTTCCGCAGATGACACAACACCCACGACTTTGTGGAACATGTTCGAAATACATAGTTACAAAATCAAAGCGATTTGGACCGCGTTGCCGTTTGGTAACTTTTAATTTTGTTTAACTGCTGTTTGTTAACCAAACACCTGTAGAATAAATTTATGTACACATATTTCAGCTACAAAACATGTTTTCGGTAGCTCATTAACATATTCGGATTCTCATTAGATCAGCTAAACGAAACGACCTTCTGGCATTTTCAGTACAACACACACACACACATCGAGTGTATGCTGTTTTTGTTGTTGTTGTTGTACTCGTGGTGTAGAATGTCGATGTCAGCAGTGATATATCACTGGGATTTTGCATAATCTGCTAGGTTTTGTTTCGGCTGTACTTGAAGATTGCAGAAGAAACTATAATTTTATTATAGTTTCTACTCCATTTAGGGTTTCAATATTCTCCACGATTTGTTGGTTGGGTAGGTTTCAAACAATTTGATCATCCTGTAGAGAATACAAGGTGCGTACATTAGAGTGCAACGACTTTCGTCGATCTACTTGTACAAAAGATGATGAAATAAAGACTAATTTTCCGTTTCGAAAAACAATCAATAATCAAATCTCAAAACAATTTAAAAAAGGAATTTTCTTTAAAAACATCCTTTAAACCCGTTGTGAGTATTTACTTGTATGAAAGCGGTGGTTTGGGCAATTTTTTGCATTTTTTTTCACGAGTTATTAAATATTTTTTCGTGAATATTTCCAAGTTTTTGTAATCAATTTTTGGTTTGGGAATCGTTTTTATTTGTTTAGGGCGCACTAATGTACATATAATACCCTCTGTTCACAAAAACGCAATGTACGAGTATCTATAAGAGTATGAACACAATTGAAGTCACTGGCTGCCGCAGTTGATAGATTCTAATAGCTTATGGCTTGGCTAGATTTTTATTATTTGTTAGATACTGTTAACTGGCTCTAAACATTGGTCAACCTGTGATAGACATGCACTCTATGTACACCACGCATTTTACTTTGCATCATTCGAGACAGTGAGCAAAACCTTTTGATATCGGACAAGCGTCACCGATTTTGGAGATAATCGGGTATATGTTGGATTTCACTTTTCAAACGGCCTGATTGTGGTTGACCAAGTTCTTGTGCTAACAAAAATGTTGGTGATTCGCAATCACATTCAAACACTTAAGTGATTGGCAATGAAGATCATTGTTTTTATATTAAATATAAGACAAACTTCCATTTAAACCATGCCACAACAAAGGTTTGGTTTACATTATTTTCGTTTTGGTTACAAAGTTTTACGAGTGTCACGAAACTAAAAAGAAGGTGGGAACTGAAAAGTTTAATTGTTGTAGGAGGATTCAACCGTTAAAATTTGAGTCGGCTGTAAAGTACTAATAATTTTCTCAAATTTCTGGTTTTATTGGAAAGGTTAAAGTTTGTCATTTAAAAATGGAACAAAGTATCATTCATGGGACTACCACTACTGACAACGCAGTACCTCATCCGATCGACCCAATTTTTCAGTTCATTTTCGATTGTTTCGGGTCAAATTTCTTTAATGACAACTTCGATTTTATGTTTTAAACGCTTTAATTAAGCAAATTATATTTGCTATTAATTCTTTGTAGAAAACAGTAATCCACAAACCAGCCTGCAACATTTTTCATAATTTTTATGATAAACTTCATGCACACCATGAAAAATATTCCTTAAATCCATTAAGACAATTTAACGACTAATGAAACATTGTCATTAAACCTTTGAAAAGTATTTCATATAGTTTTAATACTATGGGCGATCGTAGTGTTATAGTTTGTGCGTATGACCATCAAACATGTAAACCTGCGTTCAAGTCTGGGAAAAATATCTTAAACATTTTCAGTGTCGGGTTTCCACCTCGTAAATGCCGGCGTATTTTCGAGTAAAAGAATAACCTCCAGGCCATGTGAAGTGCTTGAGCTTTTTAGGGCAGATATCAGGTTTCGATTTAGAAGTAGTTGAAGTAGTTTTCGAGTAGAACATCTATTAAATACACTTACTGCACTGAGTCGTACTGCAATAAGCAAGACTGCCAGAAACGTGAAAATGCCTTCACCCTTGAAGATTTTAAAATTTCTACCCCTTCGGCCAATTTTTCCCTCAAATACAAACAAGTTTGTGAAAATTCTTTTTATTAAAGGTTGACTTGAGATTACAGTATTTGCAGCCTAGTTTAAACAATTTTAATTTAATTTTTGTTTTTTGAAAATACACAATAAACACTTTATATTTTATTTCATTCAGCGTTGTTTTTGCTCTTTTTCGTTTTAGCCGTTTCAAATCAGGGTTACCACACGTCCTCCTTTTTGACCACAGATCTTACGTCCTCCATTTTTTTAAAAAGGTGGTATTTGTCCTCCTTTTGATACTTATATTTGTTCCTCATATAATTCATAATTCGAAAAGCATTTTTCACATTTCACACAGTCGAAAATTCATGATTTAAGTTTATAACTATGTGTAATGCTTTCTCAATAGATGATGTTATTAAAAGTGCATATCAAGCTTGAGCTAGACCTAGTAGCAATCAATAGAAATGTAAAAAAATATATATTATAAGTAATAATTTGTTCAAAGACTACTTTACTGTTTTTCCCACAGTTTAGCAGCTTTGGTCCAAAAATTGCCAAAAAAGGGAGATTATTCAAAATTATATCAATTTTGAGGCACCAGATGTAGTTTTTTGGGTAAGTTTGCTCTATGCGTTTTTTTCTATTCCAATTCGTTTTCAAAATATTGCCGTGAGACAAATTACATGTTCTTTAAAAAAATAATGCTAGAGGCCATTTAATGCAAACATCAGCTTAAATGGCAAAAACGATATATTGTTTTGTTAATTTCCATATGTACTTTGAAAACCCTCATACGAAATGGAGTTTGCATTTCATGCATTGCGCTGTGTCATTTTTCTACTTTTTTATTTAAAAATCGAGAACGGCAGTAATTTTTCTATCGACATGGTCGAAACTGACCCTTTTTCTCAACGGATGGCTAAATTATTTTAGTTTTTGCTTTTCATGACGGCTTCACATAAAACACCACTATTATTATTATAGTTTTCAAATGTTTATATCGCCAATCGCCGCCGATTTTTTTTCTTTTTAAAAACCTTTTTTAAAAAAAATTATAAAATGTTTAAAAAGGCTATCTGAAATATCCAAAAGGTCCCTCTTTTTTGGCACAAATGTCCCTTATCTGAAAATTCTTTATGGCAACACCGCGCAACTTCGAAAGTCAAATTCGCCGCACAAATCGATTAATTTTTTGTACATAAATGGCTCTGTACCCCAACAGCACCATTCGATAAGTACGCCTTTTACTACACATCGGGTACATTTTGGGGACAAAAGGAGGACACACGGGATACGGATCAGTGGATTTGATTACACATTTTATTAGAAAATGTAAAATGACAATCGAGTGACAATTGCAAAACCTGATGTTTTGGTCAACCGCAACAAAAACGAGTAAGACAATTCGAGTTGTATTCGTATGTGTGCGAAATACGTAGTACCCTGCAAACAATTCGACGTTTGGTGAAGGATTAATCGATGAGGAGAAGAGTTGGCGATTAATGGGGCCAACATCGCTTGAGTAGAAGAATTTGCGATGCATTTGCGGTTCGTCGCGAACGTACATATCGTAATCGCGTGAGCAGAAGAATTCGCGATGCCTTCGCGATTCACCCAGGGCGAAAATAACAATCAAAAAACAAAATTATTCTCAATGAAACTTAAAAGTGTTGTTGCAACAAGTATTTATTGCGACAGCATGAGCAGAAGAGTGCGCGATGCATACGCGATTCATTTTGTCGATCATTTGTAACGGGAATATTTTGAAGCAGGTTAGAAGTTTCTTTTGAAGTCGCTAATTATTTAATTTATAATAAAATAAAATGTCCAATAAAACAATAAGGAAAATAAGTAGGAGAGAAACTGCAACTGGGCCGCCGTGGTGTGATGGAAGTATGCACGACAAACTTGCCAGTTCACCCAGGTTCAATCCCGGGGAAGGACATCTTCAAATTTAAATGCCAGCGACTTTACGAGTAAGAGATTTATCTCTAAGCCATGTAAAAACTTTCCTATAAGTATGAATTAGACGTCCTAAGCCGCCGTAAAACAGTAGGTCCCGGTCACTGAGCATAAGAATTGAATTGTGCAAAGCTCAATGATTTGAGAGAAGTTCCCCCTTGTTTCTTAATGGGATGTGGTGGAACTTAAGTAAATAAGAAACGGCAATATTAGTAGATCCCTTTTTCGATTATCTGAGGTATTAACATTAAAATTCGGAGCTGTTATATTAGAAAACAATTAACATTCCTTCAAACAGGAATTTGTAACCAATAATATTGCAGCAACCCATTGTTCTCGTAAAATACAGTGTAGGCAAATGATTAGTCTTGTTTATGCTTCTATAAGTATTATATTTTAACGTCGTGGACTTATATCTCGACCCTATTTTATGTTAACGCGAATCGTTTTGAATTTGTTTCAGCAAATCCTAATATAAACCAGAAAAACTATCGGCGAATCATCTGGAGGCTTATTATAATCGCGGCGATAATGCGAGAATTCCCATTCGTGTGCATTCGTTCAGGTGCAAAGCGATTCGCCAAAATAAATCAAAATAATTCGCCTGTTACTCTCCCACGCGATTCTGCGGCGAGTTCTCTCGCGAATAATGCGCGAATCCCCATTCGTGTGCAGCGCTCCGGTGCAAAGCGATTCACCAAATTAAATCGCCTATTACTCTTCCACGTGATTCTGCGGCGAGTTCTATCGCGAACATACGCGAAACCCTATTCGTGTGTGGTTGTTCGGTGGAGTCGGTGAAGTTAAATCATAGGAGATTCATCATGAAGATTTGCATGCGGTTCATTTTGGAGATTCTCTTTGCACCGGACACTGCGAGGTCGTCTTTTATTCCCTTATGATCGCCGCGATTCAATTCATCGTCCAAATGATTCGCCAATGATTCATCCGTGATCAAAAACGTTTGCAAGGTAGAATCGATGCAAACATGTACATTTCAATACATAGATATGTACATAGAAATATATATATAAGTACATACTTTTGTATATGACAACGGATTATTTTGCAAGCTGTTGTTTTGTTTGAGTTTTCAAATAAGTTAAAACACAAAAGTTAGTTGACAAAAATATTGCCACTCAGTTAACACATTCATTTGCTCTTGTGTTAATACGACTACGTCTCCCTAACCTCATCCCCATCGGCCTCTTCTACTCCACGACCATAACCACACTCCTCCAGTCGTCTAACATTGAATAGAACAGTTCAAAACAAGCTTAACTACCAAAAATTGCACACAATTGTGTGAAGATTCCAAATAAAACGTTTCATTTCAATTTGAATATTTTTGCATTTCGCTGCGAGATTCTTTTATTTTTCATAAATTTACATATTTTACGCGATGTGTGTGTGTGTGCGAGTTTGCGATAGTTCGTTTTGCTTCTCTTCTACATACAACTTTTGCAGGCTTTTTTCGCTGGCTGGCTTTGAACAACACGCGCATTCAAAACATTTGCTTTTACATATCGAACGAACAACAGCATCGCATGGAATCGCAAAAAAATAACAAAAACATCAACATCAGCCAAACATGGCTCTATCGGAATATTGACAGGCTGTCTTGTGTGTGTGTGTGGATGGCAAGTTTGGAAATAAAATTATTTTACCAAAAGCCAATAAAATTAGGAACTTGATTTTGAAAATGTTTTCGGGCAAATGCCAGAAACTAGAACTTAAAAAAGCACAAAGCGAGGCAATAAGTTCGGTCGGACCGACACATTAAAACTCTCCTCCAGAGCACCCACTGCGATCAGGTTTTACTAATAAAGAAAGTGTAACAATTCCGGTCACATGGAATTCCAATGATATCGAGTATCGAGTTACAAAGGAAATGTGAACAATAACATAGTTTTAAGCCATTATCATCTTTCTTACTGTGAAACTGCAGTCGCTTTCAAACTTTAGAATCGGTGGTACAAGTAAAAAAACACTTGCAATGCAGCGGGCTATGACAATTAGCCAACCATTTATGATCGAATGCATTGCCAGTAAAAGGGGCCAAACAGCTTTACCAAATGTGATTTTCTGGCGAAGTGCGGATTGGTTTAATTTGCCTTTAAGCAAACAAATAATTGTTGCCTTGAAATTGCATACGAAATGTCGACAATGTCCAGCAACAAAAACAAAACATCAAAGCAATACCCGAAGAGTTGCAAAAGAGCCAAGTCTCTGAAACAAAAAGGAATCATACGAGTCTAAGCGAGAATGGTACCCATACATGAGGCTCAAACTCGATACCTCTCTCTACCAGCAAAAAACTCTTTTAGAAGATAAATGGGTGTACAATCCAAAAGTTTCTTTTGGAAGTGAATAAAAAGCGCTTCCTTTTTTTGGCTGGGATGTGATATTTGTGAATACCTGGTGAACCCATCAATGCCATTTTTATCAATTAAGTTTGATTCGTGGCTAGTAAATGCACTTGTGTCATTGGTTACAAGCAGAAACTGAATAAGAACGTTGTTTGAATATAGTTAAGCGTGGATTAAGTAACTTTTTGGCAACTGAAATATGTTTTATCATGTACCAATATCCTTATAACACATCCGAGTAGTCCTCATGATTTTTGTACAATGGAGTTTTTTTTAAGAGGAGTTCTACCGATGACGAAGTCATTTACAGAGACTAGTTCTGAGATATGCCAAAAGTTAAACTATAATCGTCAAACTATACCGCTTCTGGCAGATCCATGTTAAAGGTACAGATTGCCTTCATTTTCAAATTCATGAACTAGGACCGGTTACAATCCACAGTGGACCTATCCTACGACTAGAAAACAGAAGGACTATGTCGCCGTCCTACACACAGAGAACAGATTTGTTGCCACAACCGAATTTTTTCCCAACCAAATGTTGGTGGTTGCACGAACTATCTATGTATTACATCGTTACAACCGAATGTTGATTGGGTACACAGCAATTTTCAGTTCAAGAAAACAAGTCGGTAATCCTAGCAGACTAAGATGATAAAGGAAGATATATTACAATATTTATTGTCAAGCTTTAGGTGGCCGTAACTAGGGAAAATCAAAAAAAAAATTATTGTTTTGAATTATAAGGTGGTCTATCTATGGCGAAAATTCTGATCAAGTCGGGTAATGTCGCTAAATAATAGTTAAGCCTGTTTCTATATTCTGGAAAATACTTTTTTTTTATTTATATATGGCAGTATCGTTTGAAAGCATTAAACGTCTAACCCAAGAAACTTAAACCGTCTGACTATTTTTTGTTCTTATACATTTATTGGGGATTTCGAAATATGTTTTCGTCTTAAACAATGTTTTTATTGTGACTGAAACCGATAAAATATTTTAGGTTTTATACTCGTATGTTAATGTTGGAATAACTAATATTATGTTCAACAGCCAACTAAACAGGGTTTGGTCACTACAAGAACTTATCTGTTTTCACCACCAATTATTGGTACCAAAGTAACATGTACATCGCAATTGGTTGGATGCCATAACCGCCAGTTGTCGCAACCAACAGGTATACTGAATTAGGTTTGTATAACTGTGTTATTGGCTGTAAATACTGTGATATGGTTGTAGCAACCATCATGTGAGATTTCGAACCATGTACTATCAATGCTATGGAATATTGGTTATTGCAACAGAAATTCGGTTTATTCAACCGAATTTTTGTAGTTCGGGCCGATTTCCAACTGATTTGTGCTGTGTGTATAAGTATAAGAAAAAAAATCGCCGTGAATGCGTTTTTGCTCTTTGTGCTAGTTTAACCGAAATTGGATTAATAAATCAATTTTTACATAATTTTGTCAAAAACATTTAATTTTTAAGCGCGAAAAAAACGTAATATCTCAAAACTACATAAATGGAGACGTGAGGGCTGTATCTTTTCTCCTATTTCAAAAATAAATATAAAAATGATCGCTAAGTCAGCCGTTGTTAGTCTGAAAGAAATATAAGTCCATAGACTGTATTTTTGCTTTATATACAGCTGTAAAGTACAGTTGTGTAGTGTTATCGGTGTATCAGACGCTTCGCCAATTTGATAATGCCGGCAATAACACTGACTATCTGTGATGGCTTAACATTATTAGTACAAACACCAGCGACACTAACAGCTAAGCATCGCCAACAACGGCACGGGCAGCAACAGCAACAGAACCCAGCGTCAGTCGCATTAATAGCAGCGCTGTTGGATTTTTATCGCTTACATACGTACAACAACATCTCAAATTTGAATTCGAAAATATTTATAGTCAGATTTATAATTGCCGAAATTTTAACACAACCCGATGTTATTTTTATTTCGGTTTTTTCTTTTTACCAAAACTTGCAATAACTAAACGAGTTATTTTTTACTGTTTGGCTGTATTTTTTTCTGGTTTGCGTGTTTTCATTAAATTCATTTGTTTAGCAGAAGCCAAAGGAACGAAATTTGTGTGGTTTGTGTCTAGATGAACCTTCAAGTGGTGCCATGATGCTGCATGCAGTTCTTTGTCGCCGTTGGTCCATTGGAGGTTCGCTATGAAATTAATATGTGATATCGTTCTAATTATCAGTTTATTTTTGATGGATGCACATTAGAGTGGGCTAAGCCACACGCAAAACATTAAAGCTGGCAGTTTTTTCAGAATAAAAGAAAGTTTTTCAACAATCTTGGGCCAGAGATTTGCAGCGGTGCATCGCATGAGTACTACGATTATGAATCACTCACCCTCAATAATACTACGAATAGAAACCATCGCCACCAGAGTATGCAAAAAAATCAGCGAATCAATACGTGAACATTCTGCCGACATTGAAGTATTAACTTTTAAATAAGTATTTTCTCTAGTTTTTATAAAGTTTATTGAAATACATTGAACAGGGATTAAACCGACTCAAGACCTCTTGTTTTTATATTTAAATAGAAGACACGTTTTTAACAAAATGGCAAAGCGACATTGATTTTCGTGGCTGCACACTACTTTTATCATGATTTCGGGTCCGTGACAACCCTCTTCAGAAAGCCTTGCTGCAAATGTTGAAAGTAAAACCTATAAGGCCAGGCTCTCCCCAAACGAATGAGAACTACTGTTGTAAACCTCACTTTTCAAGTTTTCTTCACACAATTGCCCACGAAAATACAACTCACTCTTGCCACCTCTAAAGAGACTCCACATCGAGAGCCATCAATAGATTTCATTTACAACGTGTGTGTGTGTTGTAAAAAGAGTTTAGTTGACTATGTCAACTTGTGTGCCGTGCCGTGCATTTATTGAAATCAATATTTGAATAATTTTATTAAAAAAAAAACAATAAAAATATTCCATATTTGGTTAATAAAGTCATTCGTAAATAATGTATAAGTAATACCGCATAATCATGCTAGTAAGTGTGATTGTACTGTTCGTGGTAGGCTTAAAGTCAGATGTGTACAGTGTATAAAGCAATAGACTAGTAAGAATAGTAAGACTTGATAGAATAGTAAGACTGACCCCTGAGACACTCCCGACGGAATACTCCTGCTCTCCATTGACCTCTATAAAAAAGATCTGACAGTGAGAAAGCTTTTAACTACTTCAGTTAAATATAATGGGACAGTGAGAAAGCTTTTAACTATTTCAGTTAAATATAATGGGATTTCCATATTATGGAGCTTATATATTAGTCCATTATGCCAAATTGAGAGAAAAGCCTTCTCGATGTCAAAAAAAAAGTATTCCAGTCGAGTACCTCTTAATCTTGTTCGATTTTATAATGTTCACAACTCTCTTGACTCAATGCGTTGTCGAGTGCTGAGATCGAAGTCCGTACTGGCTGTTGTAAATAAGATCATGTTCATCAGCAAAAGTTTTATGTCTGTGAAACAATCAACGTTTTTTCTTACTGTGACAACTGAAACATTCTGCGACGGAAAATTAAGAAGAATAAATTGAAGAGTTTAAGGAATTATATTTTTATTTAATGCGCTATATGATTTATTTATTGCTTTGTTCAATTGATGTGTCTGCGACAACTTTCCTGAGCCCAGGTAACGCTTGTCAACGATTAGCTCAAATTGAGATGTGATGTGGGTTGACACCAGCTGGAGTTGCGATACGTGCTATTAAAATGTTTGTAAGTGGGTATCGAGTTAGCACGAGACGTATAAACAATTAGCCTATTCACAAGGTGTACTAATGTTGTGAGTTGTAACAATATACTGCATCGCAGATAGTACTTATGTACTATAAAATAAATAAAACATAATTTCTTAAACGCTTCTCAAAATTGGAACTACTTATTTCATCCGATTAAGATTTTAATTCTCACTGGGCTCTTCCGATTTAAGATTCTGCCGCCCTGGAAGCCATAAGTAAAATCCGATCGTACCCGTGAAACACCCAGACCGGCCTTAACACCGCCCTTAGAACTGAGACAGGGTGTCTCTTTATGTCCGCTGACGATGGATGAATGAATCAATGATCTTCCTCTCATGAAAATACGATGATTCTGCCTGAGTCATTTCGATGATCTTGCTTCACTCTATGTTGTGCAGACAGTACCAGTTGTGGTGTTAGAGAAGGAATCATACGACACATCCCCTCACGAATTGGCATAATCCAATCCGCCACGTTAGGAGTAACCTTCATGATCAACTGAGGGAGGTCTAGGGATACAAGTGGGAATTTCTCGATCAAAGAGAATATCAGGCACGCCCGACTGGCATTTAATTCGCAGAAACTGTCAACAACGTCAGAGTTACACCTAGAGATACACCTGGAACAACAACGTTAAACCAGATTAGTATTGGCTCAGTTAACATCCGGCTAGTTTAGTTGCTGCACATTGTATTTGGCCAGAATTGACGGCAGTGTTTCCAACACGTGCCTGGCATGTTAGCAACGACCACACTACACATGATCAGATGCCCAGCCACCCCAAACTCAGCTGAGTCTCAGGACCCTGTAGCCACACCCAGTCCATGTTGCCAGCAGAACATGATGCCAGGATGTGTTGGCTATTGACGAATCAGAAATATGATTATCCGAAGCACGTATAATCATAAAAACAGACCTGTGGTGTGGTTTCAGCAGGGCGGAGCCAATGCCCGAGCACATTGACACTTTTTTTTGTCAGCACCCGACTATTTTCTTTGGGGTTATTTTAAGAAGCGAGTATATGTGAACACGTCCGAGACAATCCTTCAACTCAAGGCCAACATTGTTGCAGAAATTCGAACGCTACAGCCGCAAAATTTTAAAAGATGTTATGGCAAGTGCTCTAAAACGAGATCATCATTGCGAAGCTGAATACAGGGATCATTTAAAAGACATTGTTTTTCATACTCAGTGTAAAAAATTTCCATTTTTTATATTATAAAATCTGAGAACAAAATAATAATGAACGAAAAAGGTATTACAGTTTTTAGCCTCATGTTAACTTTTGGCCCACCCTGTACAACAGTTCCTTTATCGTACAACTTTTATGTGAGGAAAATGTCCACAACATTTGTACAACAAATGTTTAGATTGAGCATATACAACACTAACGGCAGTTAGGAAACCTTTAGAACACCCTAAATTTTTCCGAATAATTATTTCTCGCATAATTTCTCCAAATTTAAAATGAATTTAAGCTCAAACAACCTATGCTATAGCGTCGTAGGGCCAAAGTCTGAAAGAAGAACCTCTAAAAGTTAATCCTGTCCGAGTTGCTATATATGGTCTAATTACTACAAAAGGGGAACCCCGGCTACTTTAAATATTTTACTGTAAAATGAGACTTTGAAGTTTTTAATCCGTAACAATATTCAATTCAACAATGGAATACACGACCTATTGTCATAACCTATTTCCTTGTCACTAGCAGAGAAATGATATGGTTACTATTGTTGGTTACGCCAAAAATAAAATGTTTGTCTGCGATAAAAGCATGTTGGTGGCAACCCAAGTATTGTGTTTTCGAATTCCATTTGTAAAAAAGTATGATTGCGGCAATATTAATGTTGTTGAAATGTAACAAAAGTATGATTGCCAAATTGAGAAATAAAAATATGGTTGTAGCAAAAACATAAATATGGTTGGTGCGACAAAAGCCTTGTTTTTGGGCTATATGTAATCAATAATATGATTACGGCAATCATGCCGAATGATTGTGACTAAGCAGTACAATTCTTATATACTTATATCAACTAAACATGCCAAAAAACATACACACGCTGTGTCTGGTCGCTGTCCATGCTATTGTTGAATAACAACATAACCCAATCCTAATTACTAATTTTGGGGATCACAGAATGGTTGAGGTGGTCATACTAAGGTTGTAGGGATCATAACTTGGTTGTGACGATCATAATATAGTTTTAGGAATTATAGATTGTTTGAGTATGAATCAGAATATGGCTGTGGGGATCATAGTATAAAAATATGGTTGTGTGTGAATCATGCTATTGCTGTGAGGATAACAATATTGTTGTGCCGCAACCATATACCCATCAATAATATGGTACTCTTCGAGTATGTTCATCCCAACCACACTTTATACTTCTGCGGGCACATTTACTTCTTTACGTCAATCTATACCATCAATAATATGGTACTCTTCAAGTATGTTCATCCCAACCACACTTTATACTTCTGCGGGCACATTTACTTCTTTACGTCAATCTAAAGGACTCTACGACACTGAAGACTTACGTTCCAAATCGATATCCGTGTGGGAACAAAAAACACTCTTTACGCTTTTTCGATTCCGAGCCAGCCCAATGCGAAGTATCAACCCATATGAAGTTTGATTTCTTTTCAGTAAAACGGCTTCACAGGATTTGCTAACTTATGGCCGGCAGGACTTAAAGAATAAGAAATATGTTTTTGAAGATATTTTATGCAACTTCTGCCCAACATTAATTGAGCGTTTCTTCTCTTTAACATTTTTCTTGTTGAGCAAAAATAAATGAGGATAACTCCAGCATCACTGCCAACTTTGGCCTGAAAAATCAATTTCGTTTGATTATTTGTTTATATTATTATTGACATAAGAACCTTAAATCAATCGATGCTTACCATCTTACAATGCTTGTCTGAAGTGGTAGCAAGTTTACGGCCTATACTGCACACACGACTCGTAACGAGGTTGTAAATAATAGAGACTTTTGAACATGATGTCATACATACGAATACTGTCGTTTTTTAAGTTATTACAAATAAGTATGTTCATAAGTACATTAAGACGGCTCACCATATATGCACAACGAATGAACGCTTGCCTTTTGCAAAGTGTTCTAGTATTTGAAAATAACGCCGAATAAAAAGAAAACTTTGCATCTCGAAATAGTCTTTTATATTTAATATGATATTGGAAGACTTGATCTACAAGTTTGGATTATGTTTTTAATAAAAAACTAGAAAAAAAATTAAAAAACGCTTGAAAATAGCTAAAAACAAAATAACTAGAAAATCACATACGTTAATTAAAATTTAAGGCAAAATTTTTTTACACGTTTTACTTCTGAAATGTACGATAAGACTTCTTAAGTACCACTTAATTTTGAATTGAAATTGAAAATCACATCAGTTGCTTCGGGTCTGATGATGGCGAAGTAGCGTTCAACGAAACTGCAGTCACCCCTGGTTCAACTGTTTTTTGAATTACTTTTGGTTTAAAATGTTCAATCAATGCAGAGTCTCAAATCTGACTATCTGACATAGACAAATACCGCACTTTTTTAACTACGGGGTACTAAAATAAAGTTTTAAAATTTCGATTTTATGTTAGAAACCAGCACTGAGAGTTAATCGTTCCATCGTTTTCTTTCATCTTTCATAAAAAGACAAAGCCAATGAATAGAGTATTGACAGTTTAAGCCTTCAATAAACATTTAAGTTTTTGAGTTTAAAATAATTTTACCTAGTAAAAAGGACCTTACATTCCTTAGTCCAGGAAAACGCCTTTTACTTTTGGTACAATTTGAAGGGTCCTACTTAGAAGTGTAGACCGAAAATCCATACTTCTGTTGACATTCCACAATTTAATAACTCGTTTTGGGTTGGTTGTTTTTTTTTACTAAATCTGAGGGCATAGACTGCAAATCAAAGAATTTAAAATCTTTTTGATGCTTAGGTTCAGGGGGATTAAAAAATGTTTCGATGTATGTTATTAGAAAATTCTTTTGGTGAATCTTGCAAAGTAAATGAGCATCGTAATTATTATATAAATTTATGTTTCATATAGATTTGTACAGTTGGAAAATGACAACAATTTATGCAGTATTTAATTTCGTTATTTAATTTATGCAGTATTTAATTTCTGTTATAGAAGTACTCTTGGATACGGAATGTTTAAGATATACGTACCATTTGATCCGTTAAAAGAGTAGGAATGGCAACGTTCCGCAATATTAATTCGTTTACCTCTGATAGTTTATAAGTTGTGGCTGCATACAGTTTTAAGTGTAAGAACAGCGCCACCCTTTTCTGTAAAATTCTATCCCTATACCACAATTTAATGATCCACAGAACAATACCGTGAAAATTTGATGGAGATCGGCATAAATAGTTATGGGTGTTACAGCACTTTCTTTTAAGTTTCCCCTTAATTTTTTTGTAAATATGACAACAATAGTTTACGCTATAAAATCAGATTTATAAGTATAAAGTATGCATTCTTGTCGTTTAAAGTTCTTGGATGTGGTTGCACGCCTTTTGTAATATTGTATTCGTCTATATTCTGCTACAATTACTGGCCCACAGTAGCATACTGTTAACATTTTAAGACGATTGGGCTTTAATTCCCAGCATTACAGCGCCTTTAAAAACGGAATGTGACACTGCCATCTTTGATGATATGCACCAATAGATGATATATCTAACCTCAGGTTCCTAGCTCTTCTAGCTTATGAGTTATGGTCATTTAAGGGGTTTTGATGTGTGGCACTTGGGATATCAAAAGTCGAATTCATAAAGCCATAGGTAATGACGTCCCCATTCATGGGAAGTTTACAGATTCAAAATCAGTTCACTCATTACAGAGATCATCAATTTATCAACACATTTTTGAATATATAGAATATATATAGTAATATACTCGTATGTGAAAGTAATGCTGAACGCCAGACCTTAATATACGATTTGATATATTAGATGCACTTCGTACTTCTGTTAACAAAAAGCTTTATTGGCAACCCTGTCAATAAGGATTTTCGCCTGCCGCCCTAATGTACCTACTTATGGATACAGACTACAAAATCAAATCAAAATATTTCCAATACAAATACCCTGCAACGGAAGGGAATGTTTGTACGAACGTGCGTCTAAATGTTTATGGTCAAAATATTCCCAGTCGCTTAGCCGGCTAGTGCAAGCATGCTAGTCTGTGCAAATATGCAACTTTCTACTCGTTCTGCATCGTAGTTCGGAAACAGTGTCGAATGGAAAGGCATAGCTTCTCGCTCCTTCGCCAAGATGACTATCGAAACATCCAACAAACGAAACAAGTCCCGACGAGTGATGAACACAACGGCGGCGACAACGACGTTGTCGATGATGACGCTGGCGCTGGCGACGACATCAGCAAGAACAGAAACCAAAATGAAAAAGACCAAAAGCAAACAGCACTGATACGGTCGTGTGTGCAGTCGGTGAGTAGGTATTTGTGTAAAACCTACAATGAATTGGAAAGAATCGTTAAATTACCAATTGCCCCTAAAAGGCAAACCAACTATTCGACCAAATAACCAGCCATTGAACTGATCAGAAACTAAAAAGACCATGGCATGCTACGCCACCAACCGGCCAATGGTGGTTAGTTTGATGGCTGACTGCATGTTGGTTACTCGTTTTTAGGACAACAATTTATATGTTTGGTGTGTTGCTGCTGCTGTTGCTGTTGTTTTTTCTAGCTATGTGTGGTATTACTATTTATCTAAAGGTAGGTAAACATAATCAATAAGGCAGCAGGGACAACACAAACACACACACACTTACAAATGAACAAGCCAACAAACCAACATCTACAATCCGACGTTCATTCTACATACATACGAGTAGTACGTTTCTAAACACACATACAGTATCCTGCCGGGCAGTTTAGAACGATTCGTGTTTGGCTGCACAATACGTATCTCAGTGTCAAAAGCGTGTCGTCCTTGCGCGGCTCATGGGTCGCATTTGAACATTAACTGTCTTAAGTGATAGATACGACAAGAATTTCACATAATTCAATTCAATTTATTTTATATAATATTACAAGTGCTTAATACTAATATACAATGTAAAGAGTTTTAGAACATTTCTTTTTCTTCTTAGTTATTAATAATAATGTGAATATAAAATTAAAGTTTTAAATATTTACATATGGAGGTAAACATTTTCAAAAACCTATTTGAATTTCACATAAATATCATCACGGATCAACCTGAATGTCTATCGGCAATAGTCACTGAAGACACATCTAGAGGAGGCACACTGTGATTTTTGTAGCACATTCACACCACTCCCTAGACGAACCAATCAATCACCCAACGAGCTCTTTATCTTGAAAGTAATACAACAACGTATTCTTTCACTTCAGATCCAGAGGAGCTCAAGTATTAAGAACGCCAGCAAAATAATAATTAATATAGATATTGCGTCACTCGTAAACTGACTTCACTACGTCTGCCTCAGTCTATTCTTTGAATTCGGCGTAAGTCTCCTACCAACCGGTTAATTTCTTACGCACGCTACGAAGTCGTAAAGGCGAATATTTATGCAGAACCTTTTTCCTAGCTTCCTTTGCAATTGTTTATTAGGGCCCCACATTTAGTCAAAACGCAGATTGTATATTTTCTGTCTTCGACGATTTTGTAAAAGTTAACAGTGCAATAAACATGGTGAAGCATTCCAAATTTGAAAATGTTTCCATGCAAATGGGGGCTAATGTAAAATGTGAATGAGGGTCACTTTTAATAAATAGGATATTGACACAATTGTGTTGTGACTTAGAGCTGCATGAATTTAAGTCGATGGACTTTTGTATAGGGGGTTTCTCTGTACCGAAGATGGTATCAGTCTACAATAACGTACCGAGTCATGTTTGATAAAGTCTGTTATTTGTATGTGGCTCCTGTTGTGGCTCAGGACAACATCTGCATGCAGCAGGCCAATTACAGCAGGGTTGATTGATGGCCTGTCAGGACGTAGCGCCTTAATCCACCTCACGTAGGAAAGTAATATTTTGCTTCCAGATCAATATCATAAGGGAATAATCTTCGCATGTCTCCATATCAAAAATGCATTGTGCAGAACATTACTAAACCAATGAGTTTAATCCTGAAACAAAAACGATTTCGGTTCAATGTCATTGGAATTGGCCAGGAACTGCGACCTGCAGTTTTTGTACATAGTAACATATCTACGTGAGGGATACTCGTAGTAGCTGCGTCGTTGGGCTTTTCATTTCACCGCTTTGAGGTCACTCTGAATTATCGGTCTGCTTTGGTTTGATTCCTAGGCCTTGAGTCAGGTCAATTTCTTGGAGGACTTGCTGGTTTGTATTCTTCCTTGCTTGCCCGTGGCGCCTCTCGATCGCGGACAGAAGAGACAAGAGTTTAGCTAATTTATTTTGAATCTCTTAAAAACATTTCATCCTCTGACACGTCCAACCGGAACAATCCACAGTGGCCTTCACTTACTACTAATTCGATTCGTTATTTTGGCGGGGTACTGTGCTCTTTGTCACACATTCGTACGTACATACATAATGCACTAATCATGCCTTTGTATCGGTGGGCTATGCCGCAGAGACTAGAAACCCAAAATGTGTACGGCAAATATACTCGAAAAAAAACAGAAAAACGGCACAAAGAAAAAAAACACACACAATTGTTGTTCTGTGTTGTAGCAAGGTTTTCATATGAATTAAACTAATAAATATAAAAAGTTTGTCTTAAACAAACAAACAACCACCACATGCAGCCGACGACGACGACACACTCACACACTGGAGGTGCAGGGACACTGGGCCCATGCAATGGAGGAAACGTGAAGCACTTGCTATTTAAGAATTTCCTAACGATGATGTTGTCTATTTGTGCATGTGTTGCAGGCAGCGGTGTTGCTGACTTGCAGCTCCATGGAACAACTGGAGCCAAACACCAAACACTCACCCCAGGAACAGTTATATGGATAATGTAGACGTTTTGTTGCTGTTGTTGTTGTTGGCTTAGCTGTTGGTCTGCCGCCAGTTGCCAGTGATCAACATAACTACTGGTTTGTTCCACAACGGCAAGCGGCAATCGCTGCAACATGGGTAGCACATCGAGCCGAACAGAACGGAACATCAAGTGCAGCAATCGCGTTTCGTGCCTTGCTCCGCTGCAACAGCTTCCTTTGGTATTCACCTAAGAACCTTGCGCAGCTGTGTATATCTGGAGCCGATGTTGCTGGAGCTGTTGCCGTTGCTAGTGCCACTGCCAATTTATCAAAGCATAGAAGGAAGGGTGCATTGCTACGCTCGTGTAAGCAATGCCACCGAAATAACAACAAGAACCTAAACCTGCCTTCGATACGTTCATAGTACTTGCAGGCCAACAACAACAGGTTGTTGCACGGTTCCGTTTCTGTTTCATTTCTTTTGTTCTATTCTATCTATTCAGCGATTGCAGTTACTTACCTACGAACATTATTAGTAGCAACATCCAATGCCTACACATGTGTATGTATGTACAATTGTACATACACGTATGTTTCTCTGTATGTGTCTATAAGATCGCTGCATTGGAGCATATGGAATAATGGAGCGAGCGCAGCATAACTGGCAAAAGTTAGCAGTAAAATGCCATTAACAACTGTAAAAACTGGACGCATGCGCAGGCACTAGTGGTTGAGTGGTTGCAACTATCCGGAGCAGTTTTGGTGCATATTTTTCGAGAATTGTGCAATACCAGCGGTACTAAAACACGTACAACTACTTTTACAGAAAAATCAGTAGATCATTTTGTGAGTGTTTATTCATTCAAGTTTGTTTTTCTTAGGGTGATCATAAATTGTACACCACAAAGCGTAATAAACAAATTTTAACTACCATCTTTTTGTATCTTCTTCCATTTGTTGTTGTTATTTAGAATGGGTCCTTAGCCCTAGTCTGCACACACTAACAAAATCGGATATGCTCGGGTTTCATTTCAAAGTTAATGTGACGATTTTAAGACTTTTTTAAAAAACATTTGCCCATAGCATTGAGGGAAATAAAGATATCGTTTGACTTGAAATTTTTTCATTTTCGAAAAAAAACAAGCTGCAATTATCAAAAATAGAAGTGGTCGAAAAAAAAACATTAGACGGTACTTGAAAATCAATTGTCAACCTAAAAAATGTTTTTAAATGTGCAACATTTAAATAGTACCTAATTTAAATATGAAGTAAATTAAATAAAAAAATAATATATGAAGAGATAATTAACTAAGTGTCTAGAGAGCAAGTACGGAAATTGGTACAGTTTTGGCAAGATATTTTTTGTGTTCTTAAATTTGATTGTCGTTAATCATGTTTCTTAGTCAATGCTGCAATTTCTTGGTTCAATATATTTAATAAACGACTCCAAGGCACATAAGTCTTTTTGAAGGTTGTTGATATGGCTTGTCTAAATAATTTCCAAAATGCTTACTTACTTAACTTAATTCCCACAACATGCCAATAAGAAACTTCTCTCATAACTGTGAGATGAGCACTTTATAATGGTTATACTCACTGATCGGCACCTACAGTTAAACGACGGTTCCGAACGGCTAATGCATTTTACTAAGAGATGTTTTAACACGGCTTGGGGATAAATATCTTACTTGTAAAGTCACCGGCATTTACGAGGTGGAAACCCAAAATGCTTTCTTGAAACGTTTTTTCTTGAGCGCATCAAAAAATCACTAAACTGAAGCCTGCACTTGTGCTGGACTATGATTAGATGACATTGTTTTAAGCGTTGTGATAATTAGACAAAGCTGCAGGGCATCCAATTTATCAAGATGCATTTTTCAAAAATATAAAAGCGGTTTTATTGACCCCCCAAAATACCACCCCACCATTAAAATGTTATTTTCTTCGTCGTACGGTTAGACAGCTTACAATTGAAACGAAAAGCTGCTGTACACTATAAACGAGAGAATAAAAAAATTAAAAACGCTCGTGGGGTTATCGGAAATACGAATTTATAATGCATTAAAGTAAAGCAGAAGTTAACTCAAATTTGGGAAGAGCGCATTAGTAGCGAAAAAGACGATGGTACTGCAGCAACAGATTGCGTGGCTAATTACTTGTAGCTGCAGCAGCAAACTTTAGAGGTATGGGTGAGGGCGATATTGATTTGAATTTGGTTGGTATGAATATTGATTATACGTCAAGATGTTCTACAGTCGACCACCACTCTCTACAGCCAAATACCTCTCCTGTTACATCTCAAGGGTTGTTAAATAATATAAATTAACGTGCCTTTTCTTATTTCAGAAGCGATGATGATAGACTAGACAGACAATGTTAATATGAATATTTTATGATGATGATTGTGGCGAAAACTGTAGTAAGCGACGCTAATAATAAGGACTTTGATTGTTCATTTTTTGCGTTCTCAAGTTGATAATAATCATAACATACGGTTCCAGAAAGATGCAGCCACTGTGGTAACAGCAATGGAACTTCTTTGTAACATTTTTGGTGAACCTTAAGTCTTATTTGGGTTACACAGTACGTCAGATGTTATAACAGTTTGCAAACAATGTACTCCATTACTCATCCAAAACTTAAAACGACTCATAGACCACACCTGTTCTTTTATCTTACACTATGTACTGACGTACACTTAAAACTCATTCACAAAAAATTAGGGCAGAACCAGCATTTTAGTTGTACTCGTATGAGTACTGCAAATCCCTCCCTCGTCTATTTTGAACACGTTAAGAAAAATCAAATTACCTTCATTATGTATAGGAGGTTTTTTTCTTGGCAGCCCACTGCTTTCGTCATAATTTTAAGTCGATGACCGCTTTTACTATACAGGGTGGCCCATTTAAAATTTTAAATTGAAATCGGTACTAAGTACTAAAATTTTTTCAAATTTCTGATTTTATTGGAAAGGTTGAACTTTGTCATTTAATAATGGAACACCATCTGATGCGTTTTCGCTTCGCCCAATTGGCTGAAGATTGTTTGTAAGTAGAAGAAGAATTTGATAGAAAAATCGTGTTTTTAGATGAAGCCGTTTTTTATCTCGGTGGCTATGTCAATAAGCCAAATGCCGAATAGCGGGTTCAGATAATCGACACGTGACTATTGAGAAGCCAATGCATCCACAACGAGCCACTGTTTGGTGTGGATTTTAGGCTGGCGGCACCATTGGGGCATTTTTCTTTTAAATGAGCACGGAGCCGCCGTTACCACCAACTTCGAGCGTTAACGCGCAATGCTCAACAAATTTATGTTTCCAAAAATTCAAGAGAATGACATGGACGACATATGGTTTCAACAAGACATGTCACACAGCCAACGCAACCATCGATATATTACGCACTGTCTTTGAAAATCGAATAATTATAGTCAGCCGAAATTGTGATTTCGATTCGCCACCTCGGAACTGTGATTTGAGCCCTTTGGATTTTTTATTCTGTGGAGCAGTTAAGGATAAATGTAGGCAAAGCATTCAGAGACAAATAAAGCGTTGAAATAAAAAAGATACGACCCGAAACAATCGAAATTGTATTGAACAATTGGGTTGGTTGGATTAGGTACTGCCAAGTCAGTTGTGATCGTCAGTTGTGATCGTCATAATGTGTTCCATTATTAAATGACAAAGTTCAACCTTTCCAATAAAACAAGGAACTTGAAAAAATATTAGTACTTCTTTTTACAGCCGTTAAAATTTTCGTTTTTAGGTTAAAATAAGAAGTTATTTTATCATTTGAGTACAGATCTTCTAAACTCTAATCAGAATATTTTCCCTTTAAGGGACTAAAGGCACATCAGTTACAAGTACACTTATTTGAGGATTTCTTAACAAATCATAGCTTTTTGTGGACGCACTAAATAATACAAAAAGGGCAACGTTGCTGGGAAAAAACTCCCGCATGGTCAAAACGGGCCATCAATACACATGATGGACATATATTTGGGTGCTCAAATTATGGGTAGAATATAGAGGTAAATTAAGGTAAATATAGAGTAGTTTTGAAGTTTTGGGCCAAAAAAACGTAGCGTTTTTACTTGTTCGTCTTCTTATTTTATTATCTACCGGTTTATGAAGCCAATTGTAAAAGGTTTACTGTGTGAGGTTGTTTTCATACCGCCTTCTTAAGCGAATTGTCAATCAAATGCGGCCATTGTAAGCGAATTTAAACATTATGTAACAACTTTGTAAAGAATTACTACACTGGGTTTTTTACAGTTTATGCTTTTTGGAATTTTGAAATCAAAACGATTTTCTGCTAAAAATCGGTAAGCGTCAGTGAATGTTGTATTCACATGACCATCACAGGGGCATTTTCTGACCAATCGAAAAGCATTACATCACACTCATCCAGAAATTGCTTTCGCTTGGACCAGCCGCAGGCTGTTCGGAGTCCATGAAAGTGAAATGTTCAAAACAAATGATCAATTCAGCAGCGCGTTGTAAAATAGCGCTTACAACAAGCAACTGAACGGCGAAGAGGCCAACAACAACATACCGTTCGTCGTCTGTGAATAATCGTTTGTGTTAGGGGAATTTAAGGGGAAACAACATGACTGAGTGCGCTGGTCTTCGAACTTCTCTGAAGGTCTTTCGTGCCAAAATGGCCGAAATGAAATTTACATTTCATTGCTCGTCGGAACAACGCCGTTACTTGTGAGCTGCTGGGTTGGTGGGGCTCACAAAGCCCAGCAACAACAACAACGACATGACAGAATCAAGTTTGTAAATTTTAAGGTCTGAAATTAGTTTTGTAAATTTCGACTTGTTTGAGGAGGTACATATGTATGTATGGCTGTCTGTACGCATCTAACAGACGATAAATTGAGATTGCTAGCGAGTTTGTTGATTTTGTTGTTGCTATTGTTATACAACAAATCTATTTGTAAATTGTTGTTGCTGATGTTCGGTTGTTGCTGTTGTTTTTATTGTAGTTTGCATAAAATGTGTGTCAGCAAGGTAAAGGGCATGCGAGGCACATTCATTCTCACATATACAGTCGTACGTGTGCACACACATGCATACATACTCTCCTACAAATTCATATCAAAACAAAAGTAATCACAAAATATGATCGTGACGGCGACGACGGCGCGTCAGCCATTTGAGGTTGTAAACACGGTTAGATTTTGCATAAATTGTTGGTGTCATTGCTGCTGCTGCGACTGCCGCAGCTGCTGCGGCTGTCAAATGTTACAAAAAGATACGTTTCCATGGATTTTGCACGTGTAGAAAACGGATGGTGGCGCTGACGATGGTGTTGTCGCCGCTGAGCGATTTTAGTGTTTAAAAGCCAGGCGGAGTAGAGCAGAATTAGGTTTTGTTTTTTTTCTTCTTCTTTGCCCTGCTTGGCTATTGTCTTTGCTTTGGCTGTTGCTACTTTTACACTTTTGGCCGGATTACCTTACAAGCGTATCGTTTTTTGTTGTTATTGCCCAACTCGAGGTTTTACACAAATTTTCGTTTTTGGCTTTTTTTGCAAACGTTTCTTCTATAAGCGGTGTTGTGTACACATGTGTGTGTGTGTTTACCGTTGATGTTGTTTTCTTTCTATTCATCTTCTTCTGTGTTGTTGACGGTATTCGCCTTCTTGCCGTTGTTGTTGCTCTTGTTGCTGGAACTTAAAGTGTTAGCATTTGTAATTTATTATGACCTTGAAATTGAAAATAAGACAAAAAAGCGTTTTTGTCTTTCTCGTTTTGTTTTTTTTTCGTTTCTTCTCTCATTTCATCGTGTCTATGTGATTAAAAACAAAGAAACCAGCAAGCAACAACAAAAATAGAAAGACTCAGACCAAATCAAGTTTACTTCGTTATAATCACATTTTGTTGAAATTTCTATTGTTGCACATTTTTACTTACACTTTTGTTGGCTGACCGGTGTTTTATTTTTTGGTGACTTTCTTGAAATGGAAATAAACTTGATTCTGATTTGAATAAACCTCAGACTCAGCCAGATAAAGGTCAAGTCATCGAAATAGAAAACAATGCATTTAATTAAAGAACGTTTCTGGCTCTCAACGCTTCGTAACGATTTTTGTATGTATGTATGTATGTATGTATGTATGTTTGTGAATAATGCCCATCAACTAGGGTGATGTGAAATCCGGATTCCTAAAACAAACGGTTCGGTTCGGGCTCGTCCATAAAATTGTCTTCGAAAAGGAAAACCGGTAGTCGGTATATTTATAAATATATAGTTTTTCCCGACTAAAACATTCTTTTTAAATTTCAATAAATTCAAAACTATCGTTCAAAGATTGAGAAACACAAATATTTTTTTCGAATTAAAGGCAATGTTTTAATGGTAACTCGCTTAGTAGGTCGCTAACACGATAACTTCATACCATTGTAAAAAATTAAATAAATGATTTCGTTTAAAGAAACTATAAATAATTTGTGTTAACATCCGTTTATTTTAAATAATTAATTTTATTCAATATACGAGTAACTAACCTTTAGGGAGTTTAAGCGGACTCGTTTATTACTCGCTTATAGTAAAGTATTTATTAAATAACTTTTTTTTCTACAAATTTTCAAATCAAACGGTTTATGATGCATAAAGATTTGAAGTTATGGCCTTAGCGACCATTTACTTGCTTAATAAGCGTGTAACAATAGAACAAGCCTTATGTCTCAACCAAACAATTGCGACGTCGTTGGTGCTCTCGTGTTTCAAGCACGCGTTTAAAATAGTAGTGTAAGTCGGAAACTACAACTCTGTAGACCTCAGCAGTTTTAAGTCTAGCGTTTACCTCAAACGAAGGCTTCGCTTAGGAGCGTAGCATTTATCTGTACACGAAAAAAGTCCATGTACAAAGAAACAGCCGTTATTCATTTTTAAATAAATTATTTTAATCATGTTTTTTAAATACCCTTGAAAATGACTTCACATTTGTTATTTTTTTACACATGTCAAATATTCCTTGACCAAACAATTATCAAAACATTAATTTTCGTTACAGATGGCGAAAAAGTCTACAATACTAGTGACAAGCATCCCTGTGACAGTTGCAAATTTCGACTTTTCCGATATATATTAAACGATAATAGCTAATCGGAATTTACCAAGGGTAAAATGCGTTTGCTTTGCTACATTTCTTTTGGGAGCGAACATTTTGTTTAAGGTAAATACTAGGCTTTATGGTGCAACAGTCTACAGATATTGTCATTTGAATGGGAGGAACTGGAATAGTCATGGTTAGAGCTCTAATTTTTCGCAAGCCATTTTTTTAAATAATTATATTTTTAAACACTAATTTTCGGCAGAACCGCATAAACAGTTTTAACAAGTAAATATGTCATTTAATTTGGTCACGCAAAACCTTATATACCCTCCACCATAACTACGCAAAAAAGGTAAAATATGGTCCGGTTTTTGGAACCCTTCGGCCCATGCATCCGACTTTTTTAATAAATATATAGTTGGATTTGTAGAAAGATATGCTTTTATTAAACATTTATTTACATATTTAATATTAATCGCCCGTTTTTAACCTGTCGCCCGGTTTTGAGGAGTCCCAACTAACGGCGTCCCATTTAAAGGATTTTTGCTTTACAACAAAGTGTGATTTGTAAAGGAAATACTCCAAAAGTATACTTCTTTCACGCGAACCTTTAGTCCCTAAAAAGGACTCTTTTTTCTTCCAGGGACGATTTCGCACATTTACAACCCAAACAGTTCTGACCATTAGCCGTCATACATCATACAAAATTTTCAGATCCGGATTCGTTTGCCCGTTCGTTTCCTTAACAGACACACTAAAGGACAGATATGGCTAGATTGTCTTACAATTTTGCAACGGCCACTAGGTGATAGCCGAATGTTCGTCTACCGGTGCATAAAACTGTTTGAGGAGACTGTAGTTTCAAAAGGCCGCTTCCGGTCGAGCCGACCACGCTCTGTTCGAACACCGCATGTCATCAAAGCCGTTAAAACAAAAATTCACCGAAATCCGCTCCGCAAACAGAAAATCATGGCCCTGAGATGAATATCACTCAAAAGTCCATGAGCCGAATCATTAAAAAAGACTTGGGGCTTTCAAACGAGGTAGCGGGCATTTATTGACTGCTGGTTTAAAAAAATAGGATTGACAAATGCAAACGTCTTTTGGTGAAGAACGCTGATAACTTGCACAGAAAAATTTTGTCCACCGATGAAAAAATTTTTGCCGTTCAGGAAAAATTGGACAAGCAAAATGATAGTGTATGCGCGGTCAACTAAGGAAGCATCTGAACTGATCCCAAGGGTGGAAAAGGGTCATCAACGAACTTCAGTCATGGTTTGGTGGGGTGTCTCTTACGGTGGGGTCACTGCCCTGCATTTCTGCGAACAAGGAGTCAAAACATCGGCCAAAGTTTAGCAAGAAACAGTTTTGGAAGCTGTTGTTAAGCCTCTTAACAATTCCCATAAGGCTAAAACGTCTCATCTCACGGGCCATGATTTTCTGTTTTTGGAGCGGATTTCTGTGAATTCTTGATTTAACGGCTTTGATGACATAATGTGTGAGCGTGGGCGGCCCGACCGGTGTTCGAACACCGCATGTCATCAAAGCCGTTAAAACAAAAATTCACCGAAATCCGCTCCGCAAACAGAAAATCATGGCCCTGAGATGAATATCACTCAAAAGTCCATGAGCCGAATCATTAAAAAAGACTTGGGGCTTTCAAACGAGGTAGCGGACATTTATTGACTGCTGGTTTAAAAAAATAGGATTGACAAATGCAAACGTCTTTTGGTGAAGAACGCTGATAACTTGCACAGAAAAATTTTGTCCACCGATGAAAAAATTTTTGCCGTTCAGGAAAAATTGGACAAGCAAAATGATAGAGTGTATGCGCGGTCAACTAAGGAAGCATCTGAACTGATCCCAAGGGTGGAAAAGGGACAACAACGAACTTCAGTCATGGTTTGGTGGGGTGTCTCTTACGATGGGGTCACTGCCCTGCATTTCTGCGAACAAGGAGTCAAAACATCGGCCAAAGTTTAGCAAGAAACAGTTTTGGAAGCTGTTGTTAAGCCTCTTAACAATTCCCATAAGGCTAAAACGTCTCATCTCACGGGCCATGATTTTCTGTTTTTGGAGCGGATTTCTGTGAATTCTTGATTTAACGGCTTTGATGGCATAATGTGTGAGCGTGGGCGGCCCGACCGGTGGCGGCCTTTTACATCTACAGTCCCCTCAAACAGTTTTATGCATCGGTAGACGAACATGCGGCTTACCCCTAGTGGCCGGAGCGTTTTGAAAATATCGCTTTTTTCATTTCACACTTGAAAAGCGCTATTACAGCGATACGGTTCTCATTATCTGACCACTCCATGATGAAAGTTGAAACAATTTAAAATTTCGTTACAGACTAACGCTATTGAGGTTAGCTTTCAAAATCCATATGACATTAACAGGGTATGTTCAGTTTTACTATTGAAATGGGTGTGTTCAATGTTGTAACAGTATTTATGTCGCTACTAAGTTACGATTTTTGTATCCAGTCTTTCGTGAAGGGCATACAATTATTTTGCGAATGCCACAAGTATGTCACATGCAAAGGTACAAAGTAGCTATGGAAATATTATTGAATTCATGCATAAGGTGACTAGTAATGCAGTTTCTAATCAATACTGGGATTTGTTTTTTTGTTTGGAGGTTACCAGAAGGGGTGTTGTAGTAATCAAAATTTTGAGTCACCTTGGTTTTGGAATATTTATGTTCTTAGTTATTGCAATCTTAGCAATATCGCATGAAGATTAGTACAAGAATACCAAAAGGGGGCGTGGAAATATGTCCCAATAAAAAGTTGGTCCAAAATATTGTGACGTACAAAATTAAAAAAAAAAGGTTGGTAGTTTATTTGGTAAGATATCGCTCGAGCAAACAGCAGGGACGGACTTAAGACACATTGTCCAACATGCCATTTAAAGAAAACCTTGCCTCTTTTTACAATAACGTTGCAGGACATCGTAGGCTGGTACTCGCTATTTGATATGTTAAATATTTTTAGACCGAGAAGGGTACAAACAAACAAGATAAACATAAAAATTCATTATTTGATCATACTTTTCGTATTTTCTCCGCCTATAATCACTGTAAGGCAAAGTTTAATATTAATAATTTTGAGAAGAAATCACATGTCTGTCGAAAAGTTGCCATATTCCATCTAAATGTGAGAAAGTACCACGATATATATTAGAGTTAAGCACATCGTTTTAGCTTTAAAAAACCTTTCGTAAATGTCGTCTCTGGGTTTAAACTTCCAAATTTTATAGAATCCATCAGAAAGTTCCATTGCCCAAAAGAATGTAATGAGCACATTAAACAAATTTAAATTATGTGTAAAAACACTCAAAGAAAAAAGAATTGCAAACGAAGTATGGTCCGAATTGGGTCCAACCATAAATATTCACCTTTTTTCGAAGTGTACAACATTTGACTGAAGTTAGACCAATCAGACAAAAAAAACTTTCTTGTAGCTGAAATGAATCTGCATTCACGATGCTTCTTAATCAGTATTGTATTTTTGCGAATCATATTAAAATCTAACTCGAGCATTCGAAGTGTTAACCTGCAGTTAGTAAAGGTATCACTCTTGATCACTTAAGACGATTGTACTGGGACCAGGCTTTAAAAACAGTTGATACTGGGCTTAAGTGTACCAATTATATCGTACAAAGCTCCGCTAATTTGAGAGTAGCCTCCAGCATAAGCCGTAATGGAATATTGAGGGGTTCAAGTTTTAGTAATTGTGGACATTTCCCCCTCTCACGCAAAGTCTGCATCTCTTCTAAATTGCAGACATCTTACTCCATTATTAGGAGACCAATATCTAATTTCTGTCATGGGATGCTTTTTGAAGGTTAATAGTGGTCGATCGAGCTGCGAAAGGACGAGTGTGCAAAGGAAAGCAGTACACTCTTCCTTTTAAAATCCAAAAATATTATTAAAAGCTACTCTAGAGAATCCTTCGCCCTTCGAAATAAACTTTAAATAGTTTGCTCTGACCAGTAGATATTAAAACGTTGGCAGATCGCTGATTAGAGACTAGTCCAACGTAAATTCTTAATGGGAATCTAAGAGAGAAATATACGTCCGCAAACGAAAGGACAATCATAATATGCAGCCTCTTAACCGGGTTTTCGGTTTCGGCTTTTATTACTCTACTATGAACCTCCTCGTTACTGCCTAGGCCAACTTGCAGTATTACCGTACCGTTTGTCATTTCGGTTTACACGCTATTGTCACTTCTTTTGGTTTAAACCCACCCAAACAATACATATCTGGCTGGAGCTTTGTCTGTGAGCGCTGAGAATAGCTGATACAACGTAAAGTTGTTTTATGGATGTCTGTTCGTCTGTCTGTCTGTCGGTCCTTTCGTCTGCCTAGCTGGCTGGCAGCCCGGCTGTGTTGTAGTGCATGTGCCGGTAAAGTTTTCGGTATCCTTAACAAATATTGTGGTAATTGTTACATCTACCGGTAGTCGTATTTTGGTCAGGTGTTAAAAATGCTCTCCGTCCACTTGACACCAGAGAGCCTGTCCGTCCGTCCGACCGTCTGTACTTTAATTTCACATAAATATTTCTTGTTGTGAATGGTGTGTCTGCTTGTACATGACGATGGCATCATTCGTTTATGGCCCGGATATGTGGGAGTCTTAACTTATTTTTAACCCATTATTTAATGCCTTCCGGAAGTACAGACATGAATATCTCATTGGAATTTTATTCATTTTTCAATTTGGAGTACGGCAAGGGGAAGTCGGCTGAGTATTCATTACCATGCTCACACACACACACATAAACCCTAGGCATACAAATTCGTCGAAAGTGTTAAGCGTTGGCTTAAAGAATACTAAATAAATTTATTTTTTGGAAATGTGCAATACGGAGTGCTTATTCTCTGGAAATTTGGAACTGGGATTTGGGTGATGTGTTAGCGTTGAATAAAAAATGCAAAAGTATTCCAATGAGGTTTCTATATTTAGGATAAGCTGGCCTGTGTGATACGAATTAGCCTCATTTTAGAACCTCCAAGTGTGATGGTAGCGTGCACGGCTATAATGCCAGTACATTGTTAGCAATTTTTCAGCGGCGGGTTTTTCCACCTCGTAAATGCCGTCAGCTTTAAGGCTAAGCGATAAATCTCTATGTCATGTACAAAATTCTTTATAAAATGCACCAGTCGTTCGGAGATGGCGTTAAACATTAGGTCCCGTTCGGAGGGTATGGATAGGAATTATATCGTGCACAGCTCACTGATTTGAGAAAAGTTAATGGGATCTTAATGGGATGTTGTGGGAATTGCGTAAGTATAACCTTCAAACCTAATTCTAGGATGTACTTTGTATTTAATGCCGGCTCCGAAGGGCCAATGCTTTTTGTAGAGTAGATTTTACACGTCTTAGGGTTTGATCCCTGAAGAGAATTTTAAGTTAGACACTAAGAAATTAATGTGAAATTAAAACAGAGTGTACTTGTGTACAAGTTGTGCACACTCACGCGTATAAAAAGGCCGCACAATTGGCTCTTTTTGTAAATACGTAATTCGAACTGGAAAGCGTCACAGGCTAATAAGTATAAAATAAATAAGGCTAAAATAAATATTTTAGTTACTAAACACTAGACGAGATTCTTCCCACGTATAATATTCTCTGTATTTCATAAATCGTTTAATTATTGAAACATTTTCATGGATCCAATCAAAATGATTAATCTTTTCATGAAATACCTCCTGTTCCCAAAGCAAAGCCAAAAACAGGCGTCGCCGTGGTCTTCCCAGTGGGTTAAATTCTAAATTAGTTTAAGGAATTCTTTTGGGTCATTTTTTGTGTCTGTCTGGTGTAAACTATTTTACTGGAATGTGCATTTCTAAAATGTTTGCAACTGTTTTCGTTTCGGGCTTGTTCTGCTTTTCATTTCCTCTTTAATGTGTTGTTTTGTTCTTAAAGTCATGCCACAGAGTCAGAGTACAGAGAGCAGCATTACGGTTTCCAACAGATTTGTACAAATTTCAACTTGAACAAAACTTTATGGTTTTCATTTTTTGCTCGTTCTGCTAAAGTTTACAATGTAAGTCAACCGGTTGCTTCCAGGGCAAAGCAAACATGTCCTTGCCGTTGATCTCTTCTTCTGTTCTCTCCAGCATTTACTTTTTGGTTTGTTTTCTAAAAACTCTGTTAAAATTGTGCTGCAAAAGTATTTAAAGCATTTCATGAAATGTATTTTTATTGTGTCCTTTGTGCAAACGCCTTCGCTCCGTATGAATCACAAAACGCATGTCGACGAACACTCCTTTAATTGAGAAACCGTACAAACAAATAAACAATTCTCAATAACAAATATGAATAATAACAAATAAATAGCGATGTACGTGTGAATGTCTGTATCGATGAATATATGCAAGAAGTGGGAGGGAATCCTTCAAAGATTCATCATGTGTGTGTGTGCGAGTGTGAACACAGGTTAAGGTTGACCAGTTTCACAATGAATGCGAAAAGCGTATGTGACATCCAGTGGCAGCCAGCCCTTAAATCAGAATCAACGAATATTCCAAACGAAAACAACAACAGAAAATATCAAAATTATGGGGGCGAACACTTTTTGATAAAATCAATAAATATTTTTTTACAAATTTTTATTTTCTACAACATTTGAATCAAGAATTTACTTTGACCTCATCCGCTCCAAAATGTCATTGACGTCGACGGTGATGCATGTGGGGGTAGACTTCCTTGATTATCGCTTTGGCTAATATGTCCTTTTGTAGCCTCCATCTTAAATGTGTATGTATATTATGGATAGTCGTAAGAGTCCAAGACGATCTAGCCATGTTCGTCTGTATATCTGTGGTACGCAAACTACGTGTCCTAATATTGAAGCTAGGGGACTGATATATTTGCAAAGGTATATTTTAATACTCGTAGTGCTACTAAAAATGAGTCAGGTCAGTGTAAAGGAAAAATTTTCCGCACACAAGCACCGAGAAAACCTCTTTAAAAACACAATATTCGTCTGGACTTATCTATTCCGTCAGTTACGAAATGTTGACAGTTTTTTTCAGCTAGAAAATAGTTGCAGGGTATGTAAGGTCATTAGTGGATTGGGAGCGTGACACAACTCTAAACTTAAAAAGACTATTTCTCATGATTTATTAGAGATATGACAATGATATTAGGCACGAATGATATTAAAATGGCAAGAACCACATTTTGTAAAAAAGTGGGTGGGCCACATACATACATTGTTCCGCCAACATTTCATCATGGACAAACTCAGAACTTCTCTAAAATAGGTAGCTGTGCACGAAACAATTGCCTTACTCACTGATACCGACCTGATAGTAATATTTATAACAAAAAGTTGTACTTGGCCTAAGAGACAGATGATAATGTCATCAATTTGAACTTGGTTATTCACAGCACGGTTATTCACATTGCGTAGCCTATCTCTTGCTAAAGTGCGTTTTTATTAGGAATCTGTCTACTTTTCGTACGACTCTTGCTGGTTCATATTGACCTGTGGCCAAATATTTCTGCCACCTTCGAGAAATACATTTCAAGACAATTACCACAAAATGCGCAAACAGAATCTCCAGTAAAAAGAAATATGAAAATCGTGGTGGAATATAATCTGTAAATCCTTTGTACTATATACTTACAGTATACAGCCCACACAAGATCAAAGAGATTGTACGATATTTTCGTTAAGGACAACAGTTGAATTATGTAGCAGGTTCTTTGTAAAAAATATTTTAATCTAAACAGCCTGTACTGCAGTGCTCTAAAGTCGAGTTGATTATTTTTGATGCTTTTGATACAGAGTTAAGTCAGGGAAATATTTAGTACCGGGCACACAGGGCCCATGCCAGGGGCCCCTGACGTCATGACAGCCCATACTAAAAAATAAAATCAAAAGCCCAATCAATAATTTATTTTATATAAGTATGTTTTCGATGCGATTTGATATTATTATTAAATCTTAAAATTGTCTATTGAAATTATAAAGTTTTTATTTCGATTTGCCGTATTAGCATTTTCAAACGCATTTCATTAAAGATAATAAAAATAAATTTAATATATGTAACGCCAAATTCAGTTTGAAAAATTATGAATTAGATTTAAAAAATGTCGAATTGGAAAATAAAAAAAAAAACTTTAACTTGGAAGCAAACATAATTATTTGAGATTTATAGTAAAATGTTTCAATGTTTATTAAGTAAGAATCTTAAGCTATATCTGTGAACATTAATAACAATATGTTATGCATGTATGTTATTGTAAACAAGTATTAAAAAAATTAAGCAAAATGAAACAAAAGAATATTTAGTAATGATTTTCACCAAAAGATTTTGGCTTTTCGCCCAATTATCAATCTTCATTAAAATGCTGCTTCTATTATTTTAAATAAGGACTTTGATATGAAAAAAATCTAATAAAATATTTCTTTTTCATATATTTTGTTAGCTGCCTTTTTCCTTTAGTTCCGATTTGCATAATGAGAAGATAATGTGAAAATGGCTTTGTCCCTGCTAAAGTAGTTTTAAAATCGCGTTATTTCACGACAAATGCCTACACATAAAAGTATGTATATTATTTCTTTAGTTGGGTAATGGGTGATGATCCGGATGGCTCAAATTTCATATCAGTTGACTAGTTGCAATATAGTATGTTGATGAAAGTTTTAACTTCAACATTGTAAACAGTTTATACGAGTATACACATAAATATACTATTTTATAGTTTATTTCATTATGTCGAAGAGAACATACGAGTATTTGAGTGGTTCACGAAAAAGAAAAAAAGTTAAAACTCAAAAATAAATGACCGAAAAACTGCCTCAGATTACTTGATTTTCTACGGTTGAAGACGCAAACAATCTGGCCGACTTTACCTCTCATCAGCTAAAATTCGACATAATTCTCACTTTCAATGACCTCTGTGTGATAAAAATGTTATTATTTATTAGTAAACTAATCCCAGATGCAAGCACAATCACTTTCCCATCAGGTGCTGAACTATCCACTTCAATTTATTACTATATACGAACTGCAAGCATAGAAAATGTAACTCTGATATTAACAGAATCAAACGGTACGAGTACAACAAAACCAGGACACTTGACTAGAAATAGTTTTACTCGTAAATGACGAATGGTGAGTAATTATAAAGAAAATGGCGTCTTCTCCGTAGAAAAAACTCGTGCACTGTTTTGACTGTGCCTTATTTAAAACTGTTATTGGTACTGCTCTTAATTTAAGTTCTCCAAGCGGATATAAAGATTGGAAGCATATGTACGAGTATATGTAAGTAATTTACTAATGGGGCATGAGAACAGTTCACAGCACAGGCATCAATGATGAATTACGTCTCGAGAAGCAGAACAACTCGTTGAATAGGCAATGAGCTGGTATCTCCACAAAATAGAGAAGTCAATTATTGGGAGAACGTACTTTAAAGAATTGTTCCAGTTGTCATATTTTTAGCTTTCAGAGGTCTTGCTTTTCAGCGTAATAATGAAATATTGGGGTCCCATAGTAACGGGAACTAAATAAGATGCTTAGAACTAATTGGTGAGTTCAGTCCCTCGCTTTTTAGATAAGAAAGTGCGGAAATCGTGGAAAAGGAAATACACCATATTTATCTAAAAATATTTTTTATGAATTTGTTAATATAATGGGAGAGCAGGTGTTTTTAACAATTTTAAACGAAAAAAAGCACCAAAATATAGCTAGATACGTAAAAGACACAGAGCCTATTTAGAGATTTTTGGAATTTTTCAATGGAAGCACGTTGTGCTGAACTTACGATAGTGCAGCAAATATGGCTAGCAGATATAATAGTGTGTAGATATAATAGTGTGTAGAATTTTAGATTTGTGTCCCATATGCGGCATATTCCTTTAATTTAGTAGGTGTTCAGGCTGTTAAATATGTTTCAGAAACAGTAACATACTTTCCATTATGTGCAAAGAGAGAAAAGTCTCTCAAAAATAGACTTTAAGGACATAATAGAAGAAATTGCAGAACAAAAGTTGCGAATGAAACCTTCATGCTAAGCAAGTCAAGCCAGCATAATTTTATTTTGCAACTTAATACTCTACTTTATTTTTCTTAAAACAGTTAATTTAAAAATAAAATTATTTTATTTGTATAAATAAGCCACAATAAATTCATTCCGGTTTAATCAATCACCGAAAAGAGTTCCAACTTAAGTACTTGACATACATGGACTAGGTATTCCCACACGGGATTCAGTTAAATATCTCGGTGTAACATTAGGTAAAAAGATTAATTTTTCGAGTCACATTACAAGTACTTGAGGCAAAGCTTAAAAATGTGGAAGAGATCTGTATCCTCTGCTTAACAGGAAATCTGGTCTGAATCTTAAAAACAAAACTCTCATTTACAATATTTGCATTCGCCCTATTATGACATCAGGTTGTCGAGCTTGGTTCCCTACATGCAGAGAAAAGATATGGTTACTATATGGTCACCGCAACAAATAATATGTTCTCTACAATAAAAACATGTTCGTCGGAACTATATTATTGTTTTTTGAATTTCATTTTGACAACAGTATGATTGCGGTAATATTAATATTGTCGAAATGTAACAATAGAATTATTGCCAAATTTAGAAATGAAATTATGGTTGTAGCAACTACATAAACATGGTTGGCGCAACAAAAGTATTGTATTTTACAATTTACGTTGACAATAAAATGATTACGGCAATCTTACCCTATGGTTGCGACTATGAACATAACAAAACAGGTTTTATAGAGCGTATGTGTGTGCGTATGTATTTTTTGATACACCAAAAAAAAACACATACACACGATGCAGTGCATGGTTTTGCCCATTATAAAAAACAACAACAATCGGAAGGTAGTTCGAGGGGTTTTTATTGTGTTTACTTTGTTTAGTGAAATACTCTACTGGTTCTCGTTTATTTAAAATCTGCCTGCACTTATGTATATTGCCATTGAATGTGGTTGTGTGAATAAAACTATTGTTGCGAGGATCATAGTATGGTTGAGTGTGAATCATACAATGGTTGTGGGGATAATAGTATGGTTGCGTGTGAATCATACTATGGTTGTGAGGATCGTACTATGGTTGTGTGAGAAACATGCTTTGGTTGTGAGGATCATAGTATGGTTGATTGTGAATCATACAATGGTTGTGGGGATCATAGTATGTTTATGTGTGAATCATACTATTGTTGTGAGGATCATAATATTGTTGTGCCACAACCATACACCCAACAATAGTATGATCCTCTTCGAATATTGTCACCCCAACCATACTTTTTTTGCGTGTATGAGCGCTAAAACCAACCTGAAAAAGTTAAAAATAATTCAGAATTAGAATTTAAAAATAATTCACAACGCTTTAGATATTCTACGGATCTGCTACATGAAAATTATAATCTTTAACTACTGACTTCGGGTTTTCTAGATTAAACGCAAAGATTTGAAAATAAATGTAGATTGTCACGTTATGTGTCCTATCTTTTCACCTTAAATTGAATTCATTAATTTTTTTATATTAAGATTTAATTTGTTGCAATTCTTTATGTAAAAACCGATAACTTGTGTTTTTAATTCTGAGCATTGTATTAATAGAAAAAGAAATAAGTTCTTTATTTATAAATTAGATTCTTCTTGTCCATCGTTTCTTAAAATTGCAGTGTGTTTCTGAAATCTACAATGTCCAAGGACCACGGGGTACAGAAAGGCGGCCAAGGTTTCAAGCAGTCCTCTTTTCCATATTCTAATGAGAAACCATTTTGCATAATTATTTGCCGGTCAGAGACGGACAGAGGAATACTCGTACCCACGTTTTCAAGATCCAAAAGCAGACTTCTGTCTGAATGTCACTACAATAAAGCCATACATTATAAGCACAAATGAACATTCCTAGCGCTCGCAAAGCTATAATCACAGATTTACAGCTCTTTACATTGAATTTTAAATATCATGAGCAGCGATATAAAAAAACCAGGGTTCACGTAAGCCATCAGAATTGAATTTCAGTACGAGCTTGATGAAGTCACCCTCCTGATGGGTGTGCAAGATTCGACCCTGCCGAACCTATAGCCATTTATCCTTGTTTTATTCAAAAAGTACCGAATATTTCATTTCCAAACATATGTGTGCATTAAAGGCGAGATGGTCGCACATAATGCAGACCTGACCTAAAGGACTAGGCCAAAGGAGCATTTCGGAGTAATCGTCCTTTCATTGCACCTTGCTCTTCAACGATAATTGAATCGTTTAAATTGTTGTTTAATGGTTTAAAAAATACCGGCCTTCAAAATATTACAATGTGAAGGAGGAGGAAACGTTAATGAAAGTCGGTAATTTATGTTAAAACTTTTTGAATACATATAAAGATGAATACATATAAAGATGAAGGGAAAAACAGTAAGAATATTTAAAAAGAGACCACATTAATTTAAAGTTAGCGGATTTCCATAATGGGCAGACAGTGAAAATGCGGCGAATTTCATTAAAATTTTCCAGTTTGTCTGCCACATTAAATATTGGCCGCTTCATGGCTGTCCAATGTGCGTATGTGTGTGTTGGCAACAGCATGACATACTCCTTAGAAACCCTTTAAAGGGTATACAATTCTTCTTCTTCTGCTTCTACACGTTTGAGAAGAAACATTTTTCCACAATTTTCAATTTAACAGTGTGGTTACATAATATACGCATGCGAACTTTTCGAGACCAGGACAGTGGAAAATCTCAGCCAGAATAATTTTTAAACGAAATCAAGCAAGTTGCACAAAACGGCAATAAGTTAAAAACATGGTAAGTGTCAGCGATATACTGGAGTAGTTGTACGAGGTGAGCCCAAGCGAGAGAAGTTTTTTGTGTCATTTCAAGTACACAAAAAGGACTAAAATAAAATAGTTGACAATTTAATTTTTGCAACATATTGCAAAGCTGTACACGCAAAGAAAAAATATAGTTACTATATGGTCACGCAACCATAGTATTGTTTTTTGAATTTCATGTTGACAATAGTATGATTGCGACAATATTAATATTGTTGAAATGTAACAATAGTATTATTACCAAATTTAAAAATGAAACTATGGTTGCAGCAACAATATAAATATGGTTAGTACGACAAAAGTATAGTTTTTTTGGTTTTATGTTAACAATAATATAATTACAGCCATCATACTGTATGATTGTAATTCTTATAAATTTGAATATGGGTTTTACAACAATGTTATTGTTGCGTGTCTTATGAAATAATAATGGGAATTAAAATTTTCCAAACAAACTGCTTTGAATTTGTTTAACTAAAATATTTTAATAAAAACGCTTACGTTTTTTTAAATAGATTTTTTCTACTGTTTAATAAACACGTCTATTATTTTAAATTTAATGTATTTTTAATTTGTTACTTAATAAAAATCTCTATTGTTCACAACATAACCCAATCCTAATTAATAATTTCAAGGACCCTAGTATTGTTGAGTGGAATCATACTACGGTTGCTTGTCAACCATACTATGGTTGTAAGGACCATACTATGGTTGTATGGAAAACATACCATTGTTGTGAGGATCATAATATAGTTGTGGGGATCATAGTATGGTTAAGTGGGATCATACAAGGCTGCGTGTAAACCATACTATGGTTGTTAGTATCATACATACTATTGTTGTGAGGATCATAATATGGTTGTGGGGATCATAGTATGGTTGAGTGTGAATCATACCATGGTTGTGGTGATTATAGTATGGTTAAGTGTAAATCATACAATGGTTGTGAGGACCATTGTATGGTTGAGCGTGAATCATACTGTGGTTGTGAGGATCAAAGTATGGTTGTGTGTGAATCACACTATTGTTGTGAGGATCATAATATTGTTGTGCCACAACCATACACCCAACAATAGTATGATGCCCTTCGAATATTGTCACCCCAACCATACTTTTTTCTGCGTGTAGGGTTTAAGATCATCGCTGAGTTCTTCATAATCGCTGCCGTTTATGCAATGTTCGAAGATGTGTTTTCGCATAAATAGGTAAGAAAATTTAATACCTATGACAAGTGTAGCCTTGGTGCTGTGTATTAGTTGGAGCTGTTCTTTAGGAAGTCGATTTGAAACATTACATGAAAATCACCACACGATTGTGTTTTTGAGTGGGTGTCACGGCGTTTGTCTTACTGACAGGTTTTTTTTATGTAAATCTTCATGCCTGATGTTACCCACACTAACTGTTGAAATTTTTCCTATGATGATTTTGTGATTTTAAATAACGATAACTACCATCTTTTTTAAAGATCGAAATTCGCATGTTACGCGATACACAGTGTCGAAAGCTGTACAAAGAATCGATTCGTTTTCACAAACGTTTGCAAGCTGCAACGTCATTGGAACCGAATGTAAGTTCGAGCAATGGAGTCTTCGGTACATGGAACGTCAGTTTTAACATGCTTTGACTTGGCTCGCCCAAGAGAAGTTTTATTAAAATACAAAATTTTAACATCAAATTGGAATCATTCAATTTTGTATACTTTCGAAATCCGCTTGGAGGATACTTATAATTTCCTTTCGGACGTAATGTATTTCACACAATTCAAATTTGTCGTATACAAGTTTGAATAGGAAACCTTACAGTTTATCCCCAATTCATTTTTGCTTAATCAGAAAGCAGTGCGAAGGATCTTAACAGTGTTGCCTTTGTTCGGTAAAATATTCTTCTGTCGGCAGTTCTCGTTAAATTCGAATATGCCTGCTTTAAGTGTGTAGCCGCTGATCCCATTTGTTACTTGGAGTCTGATGATGCAAAAAACTTCAATTTATTCAAAACAGTTTTTTTTAAATGGTAATACATGACATTAACATTTCAAAGTGATTTCGGACGATTATCTGAGCCATATAAATCTCGAAGTCGTCTTCGCTAATCAATTGCAGATTTTCAAAGAAAATTTAGATAATTTGGTGGTGTTGTTCAAGCGTGAATCTATTCACGATAATTTGCTAGAGTATAATGATTATGATAGTTCGTTTGACAGCTAACCTATTTGTAGGTTGTATCTTTGCACACAAAACACTACGCAAAATAAGTTGCACGGGAATATGAGCCACATCGCAATCACAGTCGGCAGCTTGAATTTAATACAAAAGAAAATTTGTGTAGGTAGCTGAAAAAAGTCCTAAATAAATACATGTTTAATTAGTTGTCAATGCAATTATTTAATTACAGCTTTGTCTACAATCTGTGTTGCTAGCCTCTTTCTGGCGAGATCCACGTCCTGTTTAATCCTCACCTAGCCATTGAAAATGGCTTAATTGAATCTATTCGGAAGATCTAGCCTTTGTTTTTCTCCTAATCATTTTTTCTTGATACAATTATTATTTCCCGGGCAAACAATTCTTTCCCCACTAAATTTTGAATAGAATTTTTTAGCCAAATATTACCAGATACTTTGTATTACAAATCTTATACGCTTACAGAATCAATTCAAAATATATTTCCGTAGTTTCCAATTATGACTATCCACAATTAGTGTCCCTGTCTAATCCAAAGTGTATCTGTTGTAATTATTTTTACGTTCTCTAGACATTTGATCGACAATTCCATCGAAAGACTTGGCCATAGAAAGTTCATAAATTAAATTTCTTTGACAGCAATGTGGTGAACCAAAAAACGGATTTAAACTTGGCATATAGGTTTTTGCAACTAACTATTTTATGCCACATCCTACGAGAAACCATGTCTTCTGATACTGGTAATATTTCGAAATGCTCTTCATGATGAAGGACTTATCATACACACGTATGTCCCGCAACATCCCATTAAGGAACAAGGGTGCACGATTTAATTATTATACTCACTGACCGGGACCTACTGCTTAACGCCGGCTCCGGACCGAGCATTTAATAGAAAAGTTTATACATGGCTTAAATATAAATCTTTTAATAGTAAAGCTGCCGGCATTTACGAGCAGATTTTGAAGCTGCATTGGCTCAAATCTTCAGCGCGCTGCTGCTCGTGGTTGTTTAAACTTCCTTTTTTGTATTGAAAAAACAATAAGCCGACGTTCAGCTGCCGCCGGTTGTGTAAATTTATGAAGAAGTCAATCCGTCGATGGAAAACACCCGCACCTACGCCGTCGATTATTTCCTATCGACTTCTAACACTATTTGCGGGTTGACACCCGCCGCTAAGCCTTCACACTCCCATCACATCACGGCGAACCACATTCGGACCGTATAAACTCAAGGATGTTTCACAGAGAAATTATCAACTTGTTTTCTTTTGAAATTGTTTAAAAATCATTTCCAATTAAATATTTACTCGTACACACGTGATTGCAGTTAATACAGAAGTGTCATTCGTGACTCGCTTAAAGTGAAATGACTTCTGGGTACCCTGGCTTTGTTCCATATCGATTACGTCACACGTAGTTGCTGCCAAATTTGTCTTTGATTTTAATTTTTCAAATTAAGAAATCATCTTTACATTAACCGATCTGTATTTTTCTGAATTAGACACGAAATCTTTGCGACCACTCGTACAATTTTGTTGCCGTGTGCTGGCTTCGTGCGAGCGTTGCTGTCACTTTGAATTTGTGGATGTATTTAGTCGATAATTAATGCTGTATGTGCGCTAGATTTGCGAAGAAAAAGCTGTTGTTTTCTTTTTGCATGTGCTCTTCGTTCTTGTTTCAAATTTGCATTATTTTCCAAGTGCTCGTTTGACTGTCGCGATATGTTCTCTGTGGCATGATGGTGGAGCAGGGAGAAGTCACACGCACTCATAATCCTAAATTATTTTTAGTTTAAGTCAATTCAAATTAATCCGACGTGAATAGAAACACAGAAATGAAAACCGAAACGTTTTAGTTAACCCAACAACTATTTTGTTGAATATTATGTTAATAATTGTATCGTGAAAAAAATGATAAATAAATTCTACAAAAAGCCCCCAAACTTGATGTGTCGTGCTTGGTAGGCAATAGTGCTACTCGCAGAGAATAGATATGGTTACCTTATTGTCACGGTAACAATAATATGTTATCCTTGCAACCATATTATTGTTTTTTGAATTTTACTTTGACAATAGTATGATTGCGTCAATATTAATATTGTTGAAATGTAACAATAGTATATTGCCAAATTTAGAAATGGAAATATGTTTGTAACAGCCATAAAAATATTGTTGGTGCTACAAAAGTATTGTTGTTTGTGATTTATTTTAGCAATAATATGATTTCAGCAATCATACCGTAGGTTGCGACTATGAACTATGTATGCATGTGAGTGTGTATACCAAGCAATACATACATACACGCAGAGAAAAGATATGGTTCCTATATGGTCACGGCAACAATAGTATGTTCTCTGCAATAAAAGTATGGTAGTCGCAACCATAGTATTGTTTTTTGATTTTCAATTTGACAATAGTATGATTGCGGAAATAATAATATTGTTGAAATGTAACAATAGTATTGTTGCTAAATTTATAAATGAAAATATGGTTGTAGCAACAATATAAATATGGTTGGTGGAACAAAAGTATTGTTTTCATGGCTTTTATGTTAACAATAACATGATTACGGCATTCATACCAGCAAAATTTTACTTTTTTTCAGTTTGACAATGTTATTTTTACGGATCTTACGTACTAATAGTAAAAATAATTAATTTTTTTCCAAACAAACTACGAATTAGTATAACTGAAATATTTTGAATAAATAATTTTTTACTGTTCAATAAATCACTCCTATTACTACATAACTTACTTAATAAAATTCTCTATTGTTAAATAACAACTTTACCCAATCTTACCAAAAATGTTGGGGATCATACTAAGTCATACTATGGTTGTACGTTAAACATACTATGGTAATGAGGACCATAATATGGTTGTGGGGATCATAGTATGGTTAAATGGGAATAATAATATGGTTGTAGGGATCATAGTATGGTTGTGTGTGAATAATTCTATTGTTGTGAGGACCATAATATTGTTATGGGGATCATAGTATGGTTGTATGTGAACCATACTATTGTTGCGATGATCATAATATTGTTGTGCCACAACCATATAACCAACAATAGTATGATGCTCTTCGAATATTGTTACCCCAACCATACTTTTTTTCTGCGTGTATACGATACAATGCATGGTAGTTGTTCATTATAAAAAACAACAAAATCAGAGGGCATTGCGACTTTTTTGGTGGAATACTCTTCTGGTTCAATTTTTGGTGGAATAGATTAATCACGTTCGTTGCTTAGGGTCTGAGGATGGTGGTGAAATTGCAGTCACGCCTGTTTGCTAATAAAAATCTTTTCTACTACCGTCTTCAAAAAAAAACATGCTCTAAAAATCTGCCTATGAATTAATTGTAATGTAATTTTAAATAACTTGCCAAATAAAAATCTCTATTGTTGAATAACAGCATAACCAAATCCTAATAAGTAATTTTAGGGATCATAGCAAGGTTGTAGGGAATTGTACTAGGTTGCAAGAAAACATAATATGTGTATCATACTATGGTTATGAGGATTATACTATGTTTGTATGTGAAACATACTATAGTTGTGAAGATCATACTATTGTTATGGGTATTGACCTCGGTTCGATTTTCTATGCGGTGAAATGTTCCCTTTTACGTTTAATTAACTATTCATTCAGAGGAAAACAAAATATTTTTGATGAATTACTTTAATTTTTCCGTCGTAAGTACGTGAGTGAGTATTTTATTTAAGAGCGTCTTGATGGACAACGAAAGAATCACTTATTTGCAAAGAATTGCCTAAGTTTTTGATAAAACATCTGTAGAAGGCAACGTCTTTCGTAGCTACTAAAATTGTTTAAAACAAACTGGGTCCGATCGGAGTACATCATATCATGACATCCCTCAAAGGAGGATATTGATTGACTTAGACCTTCCATAGACCTTCCACTAAAAATCATGAAGACCAGTCTAGAGTTTTGACCCTATGCCATTCTTTTAATTGACACTGCATGGGTGTCTATCGTGGACATCCCAAATGGAATCTTATATTTCCTTATAAAACGGTTCTTACTGACAATATTAGCGACATTTGTGTGCCCTACGCATAACGTTTCATGGTTTCGAATGTGACATTAATTTAACTCTGAAATTTACAAAACATCTTTCGATTTAAGCCATAACTCTCGAAAGAGCTTATTTACGAGTATGTGGTAAATTGGACTTCTTGTCGTTTCGCTTATCATTTGTGACATAATTTGTCTCACAATGTCTCCGCCTGTCTGTCTAAACGTGATATAACATAAAAAGGGAGGGACACTATCTCACATTTGGCATCATGGTTATAGTCGATGTCTGACATTCTATTACCAATCTCAGCTGCCATTTGTTTGCGGCAACTTATCGTTGCAAAATGCTTCACCAACGAAATGCATCATTCTTTAGCGTGTCAAAGCTGGGAGGCGAACAAGACGCCACCGCAGCGGTCATATGTCACTTGCCTTCAAGTCGGGATGTAAGAACTGTTGCTTTCATTTCGTGGCCTAAAGCCGTTGCCAAATAAATTCCATGTGTGGCCTTAACTCCACGACCGATGATGTGTCGTTTAAAGTTTCTGAAAAGAAGACATTAAAGCCATCGATTTGTTGTGGCACTGCAGAAATCCGGTAGACGTCACTGTTCAGCATTTGCCTGTCTGCACTAATAGCCGAAAGTGGTTATGGAAATCCATAGATTTTATTTTAAATCCAATATCAGGAATTATCAGCATTTTTTTCCTGAGATTTTTTACATTGTTTGCAATAATTTTAATATTTATTTGTTATTTATTTATTGAGTGCTTTCAATTGTATGTGTACGTAGGTAGGTCGGTTTATAGCACATATGGGCATGCATACAGGCTACACATACATGTACGAGAACGTACATGCACATATACATACAAACATACATAAATATGTACAAATGGAAAAAAGGATACTTGGTGACTATGAATTATTGTTGAAATGTTGGGAGAAATGGACCAGAATACCATTTCGTACGTACATACATATGTGGACCATAGTCAAAAGGAACAAATAATATACATACGTATATGTACAAACATACGTAGCCACGTATCTGTGTGAGTGTGTCGTCATGTAAATACATACAATGAATACAATTTGACAATAAAATAATTTGACAGAACGAGTACAAAATATGGAGGAGGTGGTGACTACTAGAACAAAATAACATTTATTTTAACAGACAAGTACTAAAAGTGAACAGCCGCTCCGCACCATCAGCAGCAGCAGTGGTAGCAGCATGCGGACGAGTAAATATAAATGTTTCCATCCATTCATCCACACGTTACCCACATACTACATATGTACATATGTTTGAATATGGGAACATATACATATGTACTTGCGTCCGTGGCTGAGTAAGTGTGTGTGTACGCGCGTAGATATGTGAGTGAGGGCATATTTGCGGTTTCCAACGAATGGTCAAATGTCTGGGTCCATGGACAAATGGCCTGGGAAAGATGTGTGATTGCACAGTGCAGCTGAAAGAGCGGGCGCAATAATAGCATGTCGCCATCACCAGCAACCAGGCAACACGGGCAACAGTGGCAACAGCCGAAGCAGCAGCAGCAACAGCATATTTAAAATACAATAAAAACTATGCATATTGTCGTGAATACTTGTAAATGTATGTAAATGTTGAAGAAAAGCCAACGGGCGAGTGCAAAAAGTAAAAATTTACTTTTAATTAAATACAATAAGTGTCAAGCACTAAAAATATTTCACACCAAAACAAAAAAATGAAAAGAAAAGAGGCCAAATTATACAACAACGACCATTCTTCCTTCGACCGAACGACAGAGGGGCGGGCGGATGAAAAAAAAAACCAAAAAAAAAATAAGTTCGCACAGAACAACAAATGTACCCACTCAACTCAGTGCACCACAATGACCGGCAAGAACAACGTATAGACAGACTTTGGCGTCTACAATAAACAGCAGCGACAGCAACAAGAACAACAGCAACGGCCGCTGCTACAACTACCACTAAACAGAAGACAAATTGAACCAATGAAAACAAAAATAAAGTGGACACCTTACAACAAAGCGCACTTGCGTTTCTGGCCGCCCGAAACAACAACAAAAACTGGAGGCAGCAACAGAAATAGCCAACATGCTGCATGTTGCTGTAGTTTTGAATCATCGCACTGAATGATGTGCCCATATCAGTGAGTGCGAATATGTGCTTCGGAACATTTTACTTATTCGCACTTACTGTTTGCTAATTGTTTACATTTGGGCCCGACTGAATCTGTTTGCGTTCTCCGGGGACACTTGAGACACACCACCAGCCAACCAACCAGGCGGACAGCCAGCCCGCCACCCTGGACGACAGAAGCAACAGACCGCAGTTGTGCTGTGCTGTGCCGTGTTGTCGTGTGACACTCACAATTACAGGCAATATATAAATATTATATATGACCAGATCTGCAACTCTGGCCGAGTACCGGACCAGCAGCAAACTGTCAACGTTTCCAACCGTTGCATGGGTTGGATGCGGAGACGACGCCCACCACAAAAGAAATGTGTGGCAAGCCGAACGAAAGAACGAAAACAAAAACAAAAGTGAAATGTATTTATTGTAAATGTATTTTCATTTTCATTATGACAACAATTCTAGCTGTTTTCAATTCGGCTGTGATACATGTTGTTGTTGGCATTACATTGCACACCGACACTGCCACGACGGCGCAAGTGTATCTGTGCGGACAAATGTGCCCACACCCACACGACCGCACAAAGTACGTCCGAAACCGCGAAGGACCCTTTCATCTGATAACAGCTCTCAACTTCCACCGACTCCAAAGCGCCCTGTGGGCCACAGTCCGCCATCCACACTTGTTGTTTATTTCATTTCATTGTGATATTTAAATGTTCCATTGTGCATTTTCATTTCTACATTTATTTTTTTTTAAATATGTTTTTTAGCACCGGAAATTCTGTCATACATTTTTCAAACAATTTGTTCTGTTCTGTGTGTGTGTGTGTGTGTGTGTGTGTACGCATGTGTATGTCATCACAAACATGCATTGACTCCCTACAAACAATTTGACGATTGATGGATCGTTCGCACGAATACACCGCGAATCGTATTGCTGAACGTTAGGTGATGGGTCGCTTAACCATTTGCAAGCCTAAGAATCGGTCAGCAAATAGCTGGAAGATGATGGGAAGATTAATCGTCCGAGCGAGGTTACTGTGACTCTTTCCAACTTTCATTTGCTAATGCATCGCATAATCATTGTTCATGCGATGCTTTCGCCATTCTTCCTGACGTTCAAGCGATGATATTACAATCTGAGAAAAACACGCACGATCGCTTATGCCTATGCGATGCATTGTCGATGTTACGCTCCACTCTTGCTTAAGCGATGCTTTTGCAATTAGACAGACCTGCACAAAATCGCTTGGACATCGCCAAAGCGACCCAGTCGCTATTTAAAAAAACCAATAAGTATGAAAGAAAACATGTCAAAATGGATTTTTGGTTGTGAAAGTTGAGCGTAAAGGTTTTGCTTGGAATAATTAAAATAGTAGTGTTGATAAGGTGTAGAGAATGAAACAACGGATCATAAGTTATATCATAAAACTGCTATGCAGTGGCGCAATTTGTTTACTTCGATGATATTCTTTCGAGAGAATATATTCTATGCAATTCCTCTTTATATCATCATTAATTATCTGTAGCTAATCGCCTTCGATTCACCACAGAGATTGATTTAGGAACATTGTAAATAAAAATCGTAATCGATTAGGAATAGTTCTGAAGAATTGCCATCGAATTTTCTTGACGATTCGCTTTGATTCTACTCAAACACGATTCTTCCTTGCAAATCGCTCGAATGGGTACAACTACTACATTCAGGAGATTCACAGACGCTAATCGCCGCGATTGTACTCATCATCCAGGCGAATCGCCCGAGATTTTTCCGTTATCAAAAATGTTTGCAGGGAAGACAGGCGTGTATGTGTAAGTGTACAATACAATGCGTTTGTGTGCAAATGGTTTTTATGGTGAACACTTGCCATCGTAAATTATTATTTCTACAAAAAAAAACACACAATACACGAACTAAATGTTGCAACACATGCATACGAGTACATGCTTGCATATCTACACTCATACAATTACACAATGATTCCATTTGTCTCATGCACTTACGATTTCCTCTTGGTTGTCACCTACAATTTGACCAAACGTTCAACGTCAAGAGCCACACTACCCATGTCATAGAAATACATGGTGGTCCCCCATCTTTCCCCATTTTTCTTGGCTGATAGAACTTTAGAAATCATTCAGCAGCATTTTGCAGCTAGAATTCAGCAAACAAATTGAAAGGACTCCCATGGAATCGCTTTTTATCTACTTCTAAAGACAGCGATTTAATCTTGTGGCTCCTAGAAGTCACAAAAAATGTAAATAATCGTAAGTTATTTTTATGCACTTCGTAAGCAGCTATTTTTTCTGCTGAAGATTTGGTGGCAACGTTCACGCTTTGAATTCGGAAGGGTCGGGTTCGAGCCCAAGTACGGGTATCACATATTGTTTTTTTTTAATATGTTATTTATATTTTAACTAGAACGCGGTAACCGTATAGTGATGGAGAAGCGAAGACGCTTTCAATAAAACATAAATTATCACGTGATACCATTCAATATAACGCACCCTATAAATAGGGCTGCCAAGTTATATGAAAGGCCTGCAGCTTTTCACAGGAGGCGTCAGCTCCGTTTCTTTTACATATCAAAGGACGCCAATAAGTATTTTAAAATCCTAGTAGTAAAATCATAAATTGTCTCTCGATTATCCTGCTGAGAAGAGGTCAGACCATTCTCTAATAGGTGGAGATTAAAAATTAAATATGGGCAATTCCATGGACAGGCATTCCTCGATTGGAAAAAAGCAAAGTAAACGTAATTATTTTTGTATACTTTTTTTAGTATTTTTTGTAGCAAACGTAAAAGTTGGGGGTCATTAAAATCTACTTCAAAAGATATTAACTAATAAAACGCCTTTCGTCACCTGACAAAAAACGAAGTGGTTCTGCCTGCATCTATCAAAGTCTGCGAAAACCTATGCAACTTTCTTGTTGCAACTCGTTTAAATGTGATGTGGAGTTACGTATAATACTGAATATTCGCTGCCATTAAGTATACAAATTTTTTTCAATTATTTTTTATAGGCCTTTAACATAGAACGTCATGCGGTTGACGTGATGTGCCAAATATTAAATTATATTTGCTTAGTGGAAATTGCTGTGATGTGCTCTGCTCCACTCTATTATTTAGATTACGCGCCCCTTTCAGGAGTTTGGGCAAGGTAGAACTTAAAACAGCACCTCTAGAGTGGGATGAATATTCTTTGATTGGGCCATATGAACATACACGTATATGATCATATTTTACCAGGAATAGTTACAGGGTCAACATAACGCGTTATGCTTCTATTGAGCTAGATGAAATTCAAAATTGTCATGTGAAGAGACAGGACTTCAAGCCGGAAAATTCATTTGTATAGGTGATAAAGCAAAATGTGGAACAATGAAGTCGAGTTACAGTAAGAACGGTTGTAAGTTGCTTTTGAGTTTGAGCACAATTGGATTTAATTTGCGACGTTTAGAGCTGCTGAACTTTAACTCGAGATGGACCTTAGTGTGGAGGATCTTTGAAAACATGGACCGATAAGCTCCATCTCCCATTATTTGCTTGCAACACATCATATGAAATTTGGTCAAAATCAAATGTATGAGAGACAGGACCTGAATTCGGGACGGAATTTTTTTTTTTTGTGAAGGCTATTCTTAACTATGGGCTATGGATATGCTCCAGCTTTGCCACAGTTAATTATTGGTCGCTTATAATGTACCATTTGAAAATTGAGCACGCTCGGTTTTAAGTTGTGGCTTCTAGAGTTCGTCATAAAATCCTAAGACGACATAGCCATGTCCGCCTGTCTGTTAATACATATTTCAGTTCAAACGAAAAGAGATAGAGTGTTCTAAATTACCAGATATATGTCTAAAAGTTGTTGAGACGTTGTTATTGAAAGTGAACCAAATCATACACAAGGGGGGAAGTCCCCTCTGTAGGTTTAAACAAATTGTTGGAAACTGCACCTATAATTGAATTCAGTGACGTTACGTGACAAGTGAGACGAAGTCTATTCACATCTAAGCCCTTTTTATATTTATTTCCTATAAAAAAATTCTTTATATCTGAATTTTCGACAACTGTCAACGCACGACATAAAAGTTATACAAACAAGTGGTATTTTAGAGACTCGCACGTATTATTATTACAATACGAGTATCATTAAATGGAAATGGAATTATCCTGTTAATCGATCATTTTTTTTCTGGCAGACTTTTTATTTTACTTATTAAATGGTATAAAACATTTTCCATTGGAAGAAAGATGTAAACTTAAAGTTTACATAAAAATTAGAAGCGAAAAATAAATTCAATATGAAGTTGCCATGAGAGAAAAAGAGCAATTTCTGATCTGAAGTCGTTTTGTTGTCGTAACGTAACTGGTTAAGTTTACTACAAGGAAAAAAAGTAGTGTAGAGCAGTGTAGAAGAAACAGCAGTCATTTATTTTCAAATGAATAATTTTAATCACATCAGTTAAATAACCTCAAAAATTACTTAAAATTTGTTTTGTTTTTTTTCGCAAAGGTCAAAAATTTCTTGAGCAAACAATTATCAGAACATTTATTTTCGTTTACAGATGGCGAAAAAATTCTTCGCTATTCTTATAAACATCCCTTTAACAGTTGCAAACTCTTTACCTTTCAGCTGAGTTTCAGCTGAGTACCACCAATCGAAAATAGCTATACAGAATTTGCCCATGGTATATTTCGTTAGCTTTGCTACATGTATTTCTTAAAAAGTAATAAAATTTAAGTATGTATTTCTTTAGCATAATATAAGACTATAAGATTTTGTTAATAAAATATTATTTTTTGGTCACGGTTGAGCTTTCTGTGAAAATATCCACACATTTTATGCCGAAATGCATAAAATGCCTGAAAAGCCCCTGCGACAATAATGCTCCTATATACGATTATTATATCTGAAGTTATAATACTTGATCTGGAACCAGCTACACCTTTCTTATGCAAAATAACTTCAAGGTTATCTGTTTTTAAGCAAGGAAATTTTATATAAGTCGTTTTTTCTTGAGAGCTCAGATATTCCGAAGAATTACACATTTCTTTAAACTAAAGAAAGTGGTTTTTAATTGGATATTTATAAACCCCTAGTTCATTAGAAGTTGAAGTTAGCTCTTTAGTGTCTTAGGAAAAAATCAAGGAACTTTTACCTTTATATTTGATTAAAAAACCAACCTCTTAGGAAATAGGGCAGTTCGTGCGATGCTATAGGACTTCAAAGTGGTCCATCGGACTAGTAGTCATTTCTATGGTAGTGGATCAAAGAAGAGCGAAGAGATTTGCTGATTATAAACATAGGGAGAGTGACTTTTCAAAGTTGTTAATGATTTTTTAATGGGTTGCGAGTATTGTCGCCCGTAGTTCGGTGTCTTCTGTGGTACTCGAAAATCACTCAAAAAACTCGTGTTCAGATCCATGTAAAAACGCTTGCCAGTGGCTTAGAAGGTTTAGAATTTTTCACTTTCTTTTGGCAATTACGGTCTCACAGGCCGTAATTGCTGATATCACATTGGATGATATCACACTAGAGGTTCTTAAATACATACGAACACACACCTGCACACATGCGAAGACGTCGACTAAACAAGAATATTGTAACACACAGATATACGGTATAAACATATTGCTGCTAAAAAACTAATTTAGGTCAAATTAATAATAACAAACAAACTATAAATAAATATTAGAAACTGAAGGAAACTCCAACAACGGCAACAAGAACAGCAACAACACAATGAAACATATTGTTTTATAAAGTATGAATAAGTGCAAACAACCCAGAATGTTTAAACAATAAAGAGAAGTATTTTTTGTCTGCTAAAGGAAAAACCATACTAAGGCTAGTATGGCAAAACACACACTCATTCGCTCGGTGGCTCACCTACACGGACGTCAGCACCAACACTGCCACATGCCATTTCTCGCAAATCATCAAAAATAGTTTGCAACGATCAACGACGCATACACCTTCGCATCCGTGTATCTGCGAGTTCGAGTATCTCAACTGGCAAATTATTGTTATTATCGCATTTGTATCTACATACGTTCCGTTTACGATACAGATCCACATGCTACGTGTGTACATTAGAGTGCCTCCCAATCTTGTGCACAGAAAAAAAATTCTGTTTGCAGGTCTTACATTTAAAGAGGGAAAACAATATTTTCGTGATGACAAATGCAACTTTTCATGAGAAGAAATAATATTTTTATTCGTAGAGAGACAACGACAAAACGATAGATCTACGCAATCTGTTATGAAATATCATATCATTCAAAATGGATTTGTTCGATATTGATGGGACTACTTTAACTAGAATTCATTTCTCCTATTTCCTAATTTCTGTTCTACCTTAACAAATGAACGGTCTTATCTTTTGGTTGTTTTTAAACATGAAAAGTCAGTTTTAGATTTTTCCTAGACAAATTTACGTTTTGGTTAGTAGAAGCAAGTTTTTCTGTTGCCTTTGCCGTCGAGCCAGTCTCGTGTACGCAGCCCTCACGTGGAACAAAACGAATACGTAGTAACACTTTCGATTTTATTTGGCTTCAACGATTCGTTTTTGTCTTTGGTTTTGCTTGCGTATATTTGCAATCGAAACAAAAATTCTCCCGATTTGTAAATTTAGAATTTATTTATTTTCTCTCTTGCTGAATGGGCAAATTAATAGGCGGCCAATGAACATTAAAAAATAGTACAACCAATCAGTCCATGCTGCGTAATAGTTGCAAATGCCTGAATCAGAGCTGTCAACCTAACACCACAAAAAATCGTTTTTTTTAAACGAAATTGTCAATTGTCTTTTTTGAAAATATCATTGTAAATAAGTATAAAAAATCTATATAGCTTGGAATTTCTGTTGTTCTCTCAGAGCATATTTCTGTCGATATACGAGTATCACCGTCATATATTTCCAAAAAATAATGTCAAAGTTGATACAGAATAAGAACAATTTTCGAAAATTCTCTGAATTCAAAATAATCTAGGTAATCTACATTGGTGGACCGTATTGGTTAGTGTGCCGACCACCACACACACAAGTAATCCAGGTTGTAAAACTAAAAGTTTTCAGCGGCGGGCCTCGTAAATGAGGTGGATTAGGATTATATCTAAGCCAAGTAAAAACTTCTCTCTAACTTGCCTTAGCCTTTCGCATCATATATTAGCAAGCACCGTTATAGTACTAGAGCTATCTCCCATGGTGCAGAAACTCTTAAATTTGAACTGGACATTGCCTACGAAATAACGGCTACAAATATCCTATTCTTCACCTCATCAATTTTATCCTAATATCAGTTGATACGCCACGATAGGAATCACTAGATCTTTCCAAAGGAAACTTATTCACAGCTCTTTGTGCGGCTACCTTAGACTGCTAGTTGCCCAGTACTTTAAGAAACAATAAAAAATAGCAAACTCTGTTTAAACGACTCCTCCAAAAACTAGGTTAGCATTTGAAGTCCCTTTATTTATAGGTCACGCTATCGCACTGTCGTGCAGTGAAATGTACTTTAAGTATCAATCAATCAATTGAAATAAAGAAAACATTTAATGAAATTCTTATCATTAACTTTTTTCGTGTTAATATATCAGCGTTGTTAAGGTGTTCCCATGAAGTTGGGCATCACTTTAATATCATTTGTACATGTTTTTAAGAACTTGCCTAAGGCATATATGTCAGGTTCAGAACATGTTTCACTTGAATTCTTTTGCTTGGTCGAGTTACTGCACTAATATTTGTATGAAAAAACGCGAGTTGTACTGCCCACTGTTCCTTCATAGGTAATCATGAATTCGCTCTTTTTAAACAGAAAACACTACTCAGCCATTTGGTGCATTAATTATGATTTCAAAGAATGAATGATGAAAGAAAACATTAAAAAAAACTGTGCTTGGTGTTGTACAAATGTCGAGATACTCGTAATGTTCTTACATCCTACCTTGGCACACTTTAATTCGAACTATTAAGCTTGTCTTTGTATACTCGTATATATTGTGATTTTCTAAACTTTAAATATCTCAAAAGGGCGCGTGTAGAAGCATCGATCTGTGTACTTTTGGCTTACTGGAACAGAGGGGCAAGCCTACTGCTGATTGGTAAGTAACTCCGTTTTTTTCGAAAGATTATAGTCCCATTATTAACCCCAGAAGGGTAGGGTGCTTCCATTTCCTAAAAGTCGAGTGCATTGCAATCTCTTTCATTTGGCATTTTATTGATTAGATGTGATTCTCTTTAGTCAATAACACAAAAGCATTTGGTGCTTTTTTGTCTAGTGCTTCGTGATATGCCTCGGCGCGTCTGACCCAAGAGCTCGCTCGTAGCGAAAGTGTCCCATATGCAGTGTATGTAAAATTGCGATTGTAGCTTATCGCTGGCATTGTTGACTTTTTTGTGTGTCAATTTCTATAAGCGAAAGTTCTATTGAATGAAAGTAAATGTTATCTTATCGCAAGTGGTTCTATTTCAAAATTCATACTAACAGATGGGCGAATGTACTATGTACACATTCTAACTTGTGACTATTGTAAAGTTGATAAGAACGCACAAGAATTGCTTATCATTCGGTGAAATTGGTTCACTCAAAATATAAGTACTTTGTAACCACGTGCAAAAAAGGGTCTACAAATTTCTTTAAACGCTCTAACAACCGCTGCAGATAAATTCGAAAGTATAATTGCTAAACTTAGAGGTCTGCAGAATGTTTAACCCTAGAAAGATAACCTACGTCTCAGAGCAATTCTATTGAAACCCAAATCTTTTCAATTTTGTTTAAGGAGGATTTTGCATGCTTCCTATTTCAACATTCTTATTTTTATTGCATTTTCCTATTTTTGTTTCGTTTATTATTAGCATTTATTATTGCATTAGGTCATTGATAATTTTTTATTTTAAAATCTGTGTTCTTATTTGGACTAAATTGATAACAATCAAAGCCATGACTAAATTTAGCACCTGTCTTGTTTTTTGTTTTTTTTTCACAGGGTTATCTAATGGTGGTCCTATCAGAATTATGCTGACTTTGTTACTCAAGCTAAATGTAACCTTCTACGAGTACAACAATCTAAACATTTTGTCTCCGCCCAGTCTTGATGTCAGACATTTACCGCGTACAGTCGAACACATTTAAGTGCAACGCTTGAAGAAGAAGAAAAACAAATACTAACTTTACTCCATTTACGCCATTTAGACAAAGTTTTAACCTAAACAAATGCGAATGTCCGCTTATCGGTTTCATCGCCAACGATATGTAGTGACATTATAGTCACCTGGCCAACTCCATTTTGTGATAGTAGGTATTTTATGATATCGTATTGTCACCTTTTACAAATGTATTTTGATAATTGTTTATTTATGCACAATTTACTTGAATAATGCAGCAAACGAGAAATTAAAAAGAAATCTCTGGCTTGTTACATTGTGACAAGTAAAGTGATCGTTTAAGAGATTTTAGCGAAAGTGTCGAAAAACTTTATTTTAAACGGCGTCTTTTTAAAACATGAAATACCTTTCATAGTCTTTCAAACTACTCCAGTGCTACTCATTTACAATACACTTTTTTGTCACTCTAAAAATACTCTAATAGAATATTTTCCAGCTGATCGTAATGTACACTTTTAAACGTGGCTTGTCAGTTACTTGACGCATGTATCTGTCGCTAAGCGTGACACTATTAAGGTGCTAAATGGATATCGTGTATGATGACCTTCTGCCAGTTGGGGCAACAAAAAGTTTACTAAATGGGTGAACAAATTTAAGAAGGGATTTGGTTTGTGTGTTAAAAATACAGCAACCCTGCAAACATTTTCGATTATTTGAATAACATTCTAGTTACGCTAAATTATAGTTACGCCATTTATTTACTTTATAGTTATTGAGCATAAGTTAACAATCGTCAAAGTACATGTGTAAGAGGTGATAAAACGATAATAGTCTATTTTGTTATTTGTAAAATAGCCTACTATCGTTAAATCGACTTGTAGAAGTGCATAAAAAAGTCACTTAATGTCGCTGACGATAAAAACCATGTAGACATCAGCAGTTTTGAGGTGTTACATTCAACATACATCGTAGACTGGAGTGAATCAATCGAAATCAAAATATGTTTGTAGGGTTGCACTTTCTTAACAAACGAACACAAAAATTACCGTTCATTACAATACGCAGAAAACATTTACACCTTGTTGCACAATCGAAAGCTCTATTAGTCCCCTTTCTTACTTGATAATTTGTTACATAGCCCGGTCGGGGTTACCTTAGCTCTTTCGACAATGAACTTCAACTTCTATGGTGCCCAGTAAGTTTTTAAATCATATAATTGCATTCGCTAACGCGCATATTTTGTGGTTGTACATGCCGTGATGGCAGTCGTAAACAACCTTTGATATATCATCTTTTACCGAGTTCAACTTCAGCTACGATTCTCGGTGACCTAACATTTGACTGCTTTTCAAGAACACTTCAGTAACTTAAACTAAAAATGGTTTGTGCGAAAGGCCATGGCTGGTAGTCGATTGTTCTGCTCTTGATTTTACATTTTCACACTCGAACAGTAGATTTCAATGCAATCAAATACAAGATCGTTGAGGAAATGGCAAAAAGTCACAGTTCATAATTTACTTCCTGCATTTCGGGCAGTTCGTTTCATTCGTAGTTTCTTTTCGAACAGTATCGCACACTCATGCACTTACGCACACACTCACACGGAGCCCCCGACGTGGTGAATAACTCTTTTAGATGCTTTTAGTGATATTCAGTTGTACGTACCAACATGCATACGAACTAGCTTCCATGTACATGAGTCCGACCAACGTTGGTTGAAACAATCAAATGGCCGATTGTTGTTGCTGTTTTCATGTTGGCGATATTAGTTACCACGTTAGTTCTGCTTTATTATGTTAGCAAAAAACACACACACACACACAAAAGTAACACACAAAAACTGCTACAACCAAATTATAAAAATCAAGGTCAACAAATAAAAAAAATACGTGAAAAATACACGAAATATAGTAAAACAAAAGCAAAACATACAAAATTGAATTCAAAAAAGCACATGATTATAAATGGATGGTTGGTCGGCTAGCTGACTGGCTGGCTAACTGGCGTTTTGACTAAATAGTGGAGTTGCTATTTACCCACGATCCGTAAGTCGAAAAGACAGTCAGCACACTCTGAGGTGGCTCATAATGAACATTGGGAATATGTGCAACCGAACGACTGACATCATGGGGAGATAATTGGCGGCCAGCAGCAGCAACAAATAAAACGATAGCACTGCGCAGACACACACACAAACGCACAGTCATACATGTTAACATCCCCAGCAACATTTTTGATTGCGGAAGAATCTTTGGCGATTCGCCTGGATGATGGTACAGTCGAGGCGATTAGCGCTTTTGACTCGCCTGAGTTGCCCATGGTAAAGGTGCGAGAAAGAATCGTATGCTATTTGCGGTGCAGAATCCAAAGCGAATCGCCAAGAAGATTCGTAGGCAATTCTTCTCAATGGGTCCTAACCGATTACGATTTTGCTTTTACGAATCCAAAGCGAATCGCCAAGAAGATTCGTAGGCAATTCTTCTGAATGGGTCCTAACCGATTACGATTTTGTTTTTACGAAATCGATTCACTAAAAAAAATAAATGATGATGGAAAGAGGAATGGCATAGATTTCTTTAAAAAATATTTTTTAAATAAGACAGATTGTAGGAAATTGCATTATTGCATTAAAACAAAGCGTAATTGTTTTAATTTTGTACTTTTTGTTGGTCATATTTTTTGCAAAAAAACACAACACTCAACTTTTTAAAAATTTTCTGTCATACTCTTTTGTTTACAGTTAGTTTACAGTTCGCAGATTGTGGAAGCATCGCTTAGGCAATGGTAATGTATCACATTAACATTGACTAAGCTGATGTGGTAGCGAAGATAGCCACTTCTACTGAAATGACAAAGTCTCCTGCATTTGATTAAATTGAGTTCAGAAAATATAACCTGTTTTTATTGGGGCTTAGTAAAACCTGGTGGCCCGGACCTAAAAGCTTGCAACATCTCGTGGTCTTACTCTAATATACTCCAGCAGACCGGCTGACCAACCTGAAAATTAATTGTGTTGGTTGTGGTTAGAGTCAAGCCGCAGGATTATAACATCGCTTTTTGAGACCAGGGCGAAGAACATAACCTGTGTGCACTGTTGTGCACCAACCGAGGTAGCGGAACTAACAATCCAAGAATACTGACTTTTACGCACTTTTAACCACGGTGACTGAATCTGCGAAGACCTGACCATTGGATAAACATTTCTTCACAAAAAAATCACAAGGCTATCTGACTATCTCCAGTTCATGTCACTTAAATCTAGTTCGACGGATTAAGAGCGTTGCAGATAATAATCCGCTTCAAGAGAGCGGCCTCCAATATAACCGACACAATTCGGAGCAAGTATGATGTCAAAAAACTAAAGAACTTTGCAAGCATAATGAACTACTTCGATCATCTTAACGCTTTTCTAGGAAGGATATTAACACTCGACTAATTAGAGGTCTCCGATTAAAACATGATTTATTAAGGCTGCCATAAAAGATATAGGACATAGGAAAACGAAAGAAAACACAAGATCTCTAATAACACCTGAAATCTCATACGAGTATTCCGAAGAGAAAAAACGAGATTACGGACATTTTAAATTGTCCACATCCGGTGCCGCCAAATTACAAGTAAAGTAACAACTCAAGATAAAATCTAGAATGAAACAAAAGAAAAACATTGGCATCGGACTAAACCGCGTGGAATGAATTCGTTATGGCCTATGTTCATTTTAAGTACAGCGGATGTTTATACATATACGAGTATATATTTATATATAAAAACTGTACAACTTTAAAATTTCATCCGTGTTGAACATGTCTGAATAATATTGTATGAAGCCGAAGTTTTTTTTCCTATTTAACGTTTAATTGTTACCCTCCGGAACAAAAATTAGACCTGTTCCATAATAAATTTATGGCAAATTTGTATTCTGGATCTACAGACAATTACGCCAAATAGACTGACAGGTCTTTATGTCAGCATTTATTCCAAAGCGTCCCGGAATAAATTTCATCGGCTGTGCAGAGACAAACTAAATTTTCAATCTGGCCACATTTTTTACGTAGTTGGTCTTTTTGACAGCTGTCACTTGATTTATGCTCAGTTTGGTTTGCCACTTCATAATGAATAGACTTACTCTGGACAACGTTTGCAAATCGTGGAAATTTATTACCAAATGAGATGGCCACCGATCCGATGGCTACGTTACGAGTAATAACCAAAATTGTCGCATTTGGACTAATGAAAATCAACAAGCTATTATTGAGACGCTGTTACAGCCACTGTTTGCTGTGCTCTGTGGGCAGAGGAAATCATTGGGCCATATTTCGCAAAAATAAAGCCGGCCATAATGTGTCAGTCAATGGGGAACGATATAGAGCCATGATTAATGACCTTTTCGTGCCTGAGTTAAAGGATGTTGATGTAGACGACCTTTGGTTCCAACAAGACGTCGCTAATTGCCATACAGGCAACGAAACAATCAAGATCGTGCGATTTAATAACGCTGGACTATATCTTGTGGGGCTATTTCAAGTCGTATAATGTACAGATATGCCCGCACTATTGACGCCTTGCTGACATACGGCTACAAAATGCTGCAAAATGTGTAAGAAAATTCAGACCCTCGGCTAGAATTTATTCGAGCCAGCCGCGGTGGCCACATGGCCGAAATCATTTTTAAAACATAATGGCAAACCCTTATCTTTATAATAAAGCTAAATTCTTGGCCATAACATTAAATTATATGTTTTATTTCTGCTTGAAAACCACACCTTAATATAACACATAAAAAAATATATAACCTGCATATAAAATTACTATAAATTCGTCCCTATTGTTGTAATATATTTAGATTCATCCTGATTTCATGTTAGTAAAGAAAATAAAAAAATACATTTTTCATTCTTTTTTGTAAATCAAAAGAAATGTAAGAGAAAATGTAACTAGTGGACAAATAAAGTTCGGCTAGGCCGAACGCGTGTTTCTTTTTACAAATTGTAATCAGAGAGAGTTTATTCTAGCGGAAACATATGATCTTACATTTACTAAAGTGTTGCCCCCTCTTCTTAATCGTGCAGCGCTGCCAGACCACTACAAATAGTTATAATGATTTTTCCAGAGGTTAACTCAGTCCTTGTGAGGGTGAATTGTTTATCTCTTTCCTGATCTTGCCCAGACTACGTATTGTAACCAAAATTTTTTCTTATCTAACTTAGCGTCACTCGAACATTCTATCGGGCGATAAATGTGAGCTAGGGACCAGAATTGAATTATTGGAACAAGAACTTTACCGATATTGGTCATATCAGCGGCGATATGGATGTGAGCATCACACTATGTATGTATGAATATATCAATGCATTATATTTGATATATCTAAATCGGTTTTATGTATATACACGTGTGTATATACGTATGAGTATGTATGTGTATTTGCATGTGAAGTGAAGTGGCAATAAATTTTGCCAAAAAGGCAGACAGACACTATGTATGGTTCAGCATGAGGATGATCTAGAGCTACAAGCATTTTACACACATATTAGATATGTACATACATACATATGTATCTGAATGCATACGACACATATACAGATAACTTTTTATTGATAGGAAACGCGTTTTGAGCACATTTGGGAGTGCATAAAATAACGTAAAACAATCATCATTATATGTATGTACTTATATATATACACATACTCGTACTATTTATATATATGCATCGAAAATTTAATAATGATGATCAGCGAGGTATTAATGATGTTCATTATACAACTAAAAAACAAAGATACTTTACGATCTGATATGTCCAACCAAATTCGCGACAAGTCGGTTGGTGGATGATATAAAATTTTTGAAAGTCAAATTGATGTCATCCATTTGTGAACACCCCGGAATACGTACATGCAGGCAAGAATAAAGAAAGTCGAAAATCAGTCGGAGCCAAATATGCGGCACTATTACCACACTCTTTAGATTGAATTGAGAGCAATATCAAGACGACAACGATTTCGCCTTATCGTCGCGCTCATGCTATTTTGATTTAAACAGCATTTCGTAATGAATTCACAGTCTTCGACCTGCTCTTTCAGTTCCTGAAATCAGTTTTCTTCCTATTTCGTTTGGTCAGTGCGATACGACGACGCTTTTTCATCTGTAACCCCTGATCTGTACTTTGTGAATACGAGTATGAGCACTGGGTTATAGAACATTCCTCGATAGTGTCCGGTCATAAGAGATCAATAACTGGTGGTACTCCCTTTTTTGTTAGTCTCTTCACGACTTTGAAATTTAGAAGTGAGTATTTATCATTGTTATTAGTAAACGTCTCGGGAGACAATTTCATCAAAGATCAGAACTTTGGCATTACCAGTAAGCAGTATTACAAATATTCCATTGGTAAATGCCTTAACCTCAAATGCTGTTCGGACTTAAGGATCAAAACGATGGACAATAAATAAGAACATGTACTACATATGAGCAGTAAATTTCTAAAGCTTATATAATGCATAGCCATGGACAATCTGATCCACATAGTGCAAAATGGCAAAAACAAAACAAAATCTTGAATATAAGGCAAAAAAAAACAATTGTCGTTTTTTACAAAAAAGACACTGCTATTTTAATATCTGTTTAAATTTTACATACGTAAATTAACTAATGACTACACGCAATATCTTCAGAAAAATTCAGAAAGTTCTATCTTTCCATTCGAATAAAAGTTGAGATTTCTATTTTAAATTGCTTTTCTCCAATAGTAGAAAGTGGCGTTTGGATCAAAATAGCATGAGAGCGACTTTACGTCAATAGCGAACGAACTCAGCCGAAACTCAGATATTGCGAAAGATTCGCCAAGAACGGTTCATATCTGCGGCCTGCCGACAGATTATAATAAAGTATATACTTATACATTAATTCACAGTTATTCAGATCCGATCGTTTAAATTTTTAATTGGTCTTACATTTCGCTCCAAGTTTAACCAATATGGGCTCAAACTTATAATATATTTTAATAGATATATATACTTATAATATAAAAATATATATTGAGAGAGAGAGAGAGAGAGACAGAGTGAGAGAGAGAAACAATCAGCAATTTAAATAAAAGTCAAAATGGTCAAAAATCAGACCATTGAGCCGAACATTCCCCCATTAAACTACCCTACGGAATTTGCAGAGTCAATTACTCTGAATGTACCGAATCGAGGATGGGTGTAAACAGAACTGTCACAGAACTGATTCGGTATGGAAATAATGGTGTCAATTACTTACAATTTTAAAGTCGTCAAAATTCGTGGTACAACTTTGCACATAAAGCCGCACACAAAAGATTTTACATATCAGCGGATTTCAGCAAAATTCAACAAAAACCACTTTGAGCGGATTTTGCTCAGAAATCTATTTAAATTTGTATGAAAATTAAAGTAAAGACGAAATTTTTTTAAACAATTAGACTTATCGTTTGATTGAACTGATGTAATGGGATGGATACAATGACATGTGCGGTACATTCCCCTTTTAATCAGTCTCGTGATATATCACATGTCATATGAGTAGCATCAACTGACACCCTCCAATGACATAGATATGTTAAAGTTACTGGTTCTTTTTATATGATTGAGTCGGTACTGGGACCGGTCCACATCCATGCGGGACCTGTCACGTGACTGGTCCTGTACCGGTCCAATTTCCACAGGGTACAACTGAATGTTTAATGTTTCCGATGCACTGTTAAAGTTGAATAAAGGTGCGCGACTTAAGAGAGAGTGTTTAGAAAATCGATTTGATTCTCGCTTTGACTAAAGTTTTCTTTTTATATTCTCCATTACACTGAGGTTCTTTCTGCTGATCATTGCAACACGTTAAAGCAAGATGGTTAGATAAAGATGCCCTCTCTGATTCGATTTCGTCATGTACGCCGAAACCGATTGCTCATAGGTTCGGGTTTAGGTCAGGAACAAGGAATCCCATTTAAATTTTTCCACTTACGTTACCATATAGAACCCATGCAAAGGTTACTGCCGATTTGAGTGCCGGTCGGTGCAGAAACTAAACACCAAATCCTCATTACATTGGACCACATTAGTATATATTTTCATGTGGGCGACTTACTCGTACAACAGGTTCCTCCAGATTTTTGGTGCTGTCGCTCTAAAAGCCACATGCATGTTAAATTCTATATTGATTACATTTGTGGGCTGCCGTGTGCACGACTATGAATGTAAACCCAGGAACGATTCGTAAAAGAAAATGTAAGTTTATCACAAAGTACGATAGTGTCTTGATATAGCTCACATACAAAGGGCCCTTACCTACATTTTATCCCACCATCCTTAAACATTTTTTCAGTTGAGTATTTTATTTTTGTTGTTAAAATTAAACAAAACCTTATAATTTGTATTTTTTTCTAATAAAATAAGTTTCAAAGAGAGTTAAAAATAATTTTCCAATTAATTATTTCGTTAAAATTGATGAGTGAAAATTGTTTGAATAAAATTGTGATTTTTTTTTAAATTGAGTTTTAATTTATTTTCTTAAATGTCCCCCCGACCATGCCATGGTTGCACACACCAGTTTTAACATGTTCCGCATTCATAGGGGAGGGCTTTCGGGTTTTGTTTTTGGGTTTTTTGGTTAAATGCGTTTAGATTGCCTTTTGCTGTTGGTATTTTTTGGCTTGGCGTTCCAAAATTCAGACCGATCTCCACATACGTACATATGTATGGGTGTATATTGGAGACTCATAATCAAACGTCAAATGACTGTTGTTGTTGCTATTACTCAAAGCGTCTCTTTTTTACAATATGCGAAAATAAATGTGAAAATAGCAAACTGCGATAAATGGCCAATGGAAAGGAAAAGTATGATCGAATAACAACGTAAAATATACAGAAAACGAACTAGCAGAAGAAGAAGACGACAAAGCAAAAAATTAATACAAAAACTGCCGAAATGAAATGAACTGAAATTTATTCAACAAATTCACGGTCAATTGATTAACAACGTACGAGCGGGCAGGCGAGTGACTGACTGGCTGACTGACTTTCTTGTCTAGCATGTGAACGCGCTCGAGTCTCTGTGCGTGTGTGTGTGGTGGTTTTCGGTACAAAACTTGACGTTTCACTCGATTCGGTTTTGCCAAAATACGCAAAAACACAACATTATGTAATATGTAAATGAATTGCTTAAATCGTAAAAAATGTTTTAATTTCGGCTGTTGTTGTTGGTGGCGGTCGGCGGTGCTTGCTTGGCTCGGTTTCGGTTACGGCTGTGTGAATTTCTGTTTTTCTTCCAATAATGGCCATTAATTAATATTTAATATATGGTTAATTTCGTGGCTTTTATTGTTGTTAAATTGATTTGTTAAACACTAGCATACGATTGCTTTTGTGAAATAGTATCGTCAATTAATCACGAATATCTACGCGGCAACTACTCCCCTTACGCTAGACGACAACACTAGTATCTCGCTGTCGTACTCCTGTAGTTGGAGCAAAATGGTCTAATCAAAGTGGTACAGCTCTACTGCCCACAGTCAATTGTATCAATGGATTCGGACTAATCTATATCCAGTTGAACTTAGATCTTGTACATGAGAAAGTGATGCCCATAAAGGACGGGATTTCAAAATCATAAAATTTCATTTAACGGGTAGTCCAGAAAGCCGCCAAGGCTATGTTTACATTCTAATCTCGACTGTGGCTATTAGCTTGGTAGTTGCTCGATTACAATTATGAGACAATCCAGATTATGTTTATAACGTAAACATATCACAAGGATACGAGTGCGTTGGCATTGAAACATGTCGCCTTATTCCTGACGTGAGGATGTTCGGCAGGGATACGCGACTTTCTAGGAATTCACACCCGTTTGTTATCGATTGGCCAGTTGACCTCACTATACACTACAGATCAAATTCGTTTTTCGCTCGTACAGTCCGTATGTGGAATCGACTTCCGGCAAATGTGTTTCCCACTAACTGCGACATCCAGAAGTTCAAGACAAGTGTCAATAAACATTATTCCCTCTTTCCACCCTCCGATCCTTTACTTTCCACTTGCCAACGCAATGCACCGCATGTATAGGGGGCATCCCCTGAATGTTGGTTATTTAAAAAAAAAATGTTATCTTGTTATAGTTGTTAGTTTGGCAGTTCCTGGAGAGTTTTCTAATCGCCATAGGGCGTTATTTGGAATAAATCTTGTGGCATCGTTTATCAGCTGATAAAGTGGCATGATTGGGGAAACTCCAGAACCACTATGTAATATCTTACACTGTTGTCATAGGCTCAAATACGAAGGAAATCCTACGGATTTCGGCTGTCAATTTACATAAAAATTTCAATACTCGTAGATTTCTGCACGGAATCCAATTAGTGTGGATTTAATTTGTATATCCTAATGGGGTTAAATGGAACGACTAGCTCCTGAAAACCTTTAATCTGCAGAAAAGTGTTAAATGCACGTTTTCTGGAATTAGGAAATAGATTATTTTAAGCAACATTTGGAAAACTTATGCTTAAGTTAGTAAGAAATATTCCAAAGTCGAATTCGAAGCAAAACATGTTAAAACATCTTTAAGTTTGTTTTTTCTTGAAAGAGTAAATTACTCCACAAGCTATTAAGATCAGGTTTGTTGTTGTCATAGGGACAGGCCGAATCTTACACACGGTCTACCTAGGATCCGCTATTGATTTAAAGGCGTCATGGTTGGTTCACCCCTTAATTGGGATAAGTTAAGAAAATACTTAGAAAAGTTTTTTCAGATGTATCTCTGTCCCTCTATGGAAAGAATTTTCGAAGAATTTTACAACTAATGATACATATACATGGTGTCCGCCGGCAGGGCGTCCCCCGGCAGGGTATTCTACGGGGTGTCTGTCGGGAAGGTATACTACTTTGTTTATAATTTTTGATTAAATGAAAGAGAATGAGAAATGATTTATTTAAAGTCGGCAGTTATGTATGGAATACAATATCTGTTTGCCTTTTGAGCACATTACATTCAGCACGGCGTCAAATTGAGGTTGATGGATTGTTTTGATCACTTTCTTGAGCAGCACTAATGTTTTCAGCCGATCTTGCAGTACGTTGAGGTCCATGCTTGGACCTATCAGCTACAGACCCTCTTTCTTCGATATCATTCAATTTACGATAACTAGTGCGTTTGCTTGGCACGTTGTTTCTCCCAAAAATTTCACGTAACTTTCTCATCGCCACAGCAATCGATGATTGATTTTGACAAAATGTTTAACGATTTACTGAATACTTTTCCATAATAAATATGCTATGTCTCTTCTTCACGACTGCCAAATATTAACTGTCAAGAGTAATGTTTACCAAAATGGCGGCAAAACAAAGTAGTATACCTTCCCGGCGGACACCATGTACTTTGTAGGGTCTTCCAGCAATGTTTCGAGGTGTGGAAACAATATTTGAATTTGACAACATAAATATACCCCAACTCATCATGGCTTTTAAATGCACAGAAACACAAGAGACAACATGCTAAAAAAACAGTGATTAACTCAAACATTGCTATCGGAACTGTAAGCAAAAATTCGACGATGAACACAAGAAGTATAATAAGCTATTCTGTGAATGGAATCCTGGTAGAGCTCAACGAAAAGTACACTAAACCAACCAGCCGAATATCATCCAATAATTAGTCATGCCATAATGAGGTCTCAACACTCCTTGTGAAAACGAGAAAATCTTAGCTATAAAAAAATGTAAATTTCCCTGGACACCAAATAGTAACTAAAGTCCTATGCGCTTTCTAAAAAAGATGTTCCGGACAAAATGGAAAATCCTCAGATCTATACTCATATCTTTATCTATATAAAATGCTCCCTGGTTTCATCGAGTGCAGAGTACACAATCCTACACCTCTGCAATCTTACCACATCCCCTTAAGGACGTGATTCATTAGGAGGACTTAAACTACACCGATTTAGCAACAGGAGCAAGATCACTAATGTTAGAATTCCAAGCTGATTCGAAAACAATATATACGTCGTTGCTTAGCAGGCTACCGGAAGTTTAAAAATACCCAGGGTAAAAAATATTAACATTTTTCAGATATCTCTCTGAGCCTGAGTCTGAAAGTCATAAATTATCCACTCTGTCTTCCTGGCTGCAAATGCGGCTCGCTTGTATTCGGCAAATAATTTAATAGCTTTTATGCAGCAATAGGTGGCCTGGAGGGATCGACCAAGGCCTGCGTACTACTTACAGAAGACCCACAACATCCCATTAAGGAATAAGGGAAAACTTCTCTCAAATCGGCAAAGCTGTGCAAGATATAATTCCTATACACACTAACTGGGACCTACTGTTTATCGCAGGCATAAGGGAACAATTAACAGCTGTTTTTGACTTAATTCTAAATAAATCTCATTGCTGCATCCAGGATCTTGCCATAAAGTCAGCTTCTGTTATAACTGGGAAGGAGCGGGCGGATATAACGTTAAGGGAAATTTCATTCAGTTTACTTAATAGTTCTGTTGACAAACACTCGCGAGATACTGCAAACCCGAGTCTGGTGGTGCTTTCAAAACAGACCTAGATCTAGTGACAATTGATATTTTAGGTGTAAGAAACAAATCCAGTTTGTGTCTAATTTAAAACAAGCCTCTTATCATTACAACGATTTTCTTTGGTTAAGGTGCCATAATTTATAGTTTTTGGCGTTAGGTCATAGACCAAGGTCCTACGAATAGATTTGAAATGTCCAAGTTTCTTGAATTAGGACTGTTTCAAATCATCACAACCGAAAAAATATCCTATCGAGTTAAATGACTTAAGTTTTCTTTTTGCACGGCATCCAATGCAAAACTAAAACATAAATGATTAGTTTGATTGATTTAAGGATGATTAAAGGATTAACGCAAGTGTCATTTCTTCATTGCCGTAACATCACTTGCCTAAGCTGAGTTAATTTAACAATAACTGTCAATCTTCTGACCAGGTCAATTCTAGTAATGTGTGACCTCTTATTGTCACACAACGGACTTCGTCGATGTTGGAGAAAAAGAAAGAGCGTACCTTATTATATAGTTACTTGCAAACACTCTCGACCGATTCAGAGCAAGATCAGTATATTCTAATGCTCCTTACAAATGTACCTCATACAAAACCATTTTGGGTTTTTTGTAAACCTTTTCTCTACTTTACAGGTATGGGAAAACATGTGCTTCTCGGTCGATACAAATAAATACCTACGAGTGTAAATGGCAAACTCCAAAGAGTTGAGCTCATGCACTACTTGTGACCTACACAATGGCAAGCTAGCCAAGGTTACTGCTGCTAATGATGGTGATTCACATCCATCGAAATGTATACATGTAATTAAGGTGGTGCGGTTAGCCATTAAAATGCTATTTTTTCAGACTTACAGATAACTTTCTGACCTCCGACCTTTTGATACCTTAGCTCTTACTGTACTTTTTAATAGTAAAGCCGATAGGAGACTACATACGGGCAAACTATTTATCCAACAGAAGAAGTTGTAAACGAGCACGCTTACGGTAAGTTAAACGCAAGTATTTTAAGGGTTTATAAGCTTGTCCGAAAATGGAGTGTAGAGAAACAACACTTAAGCGTATTTTTAACGACAAAACAATATTGAAGATCAATGTTCTCTATTTAAAACAAGCGGGGACCTGTCGTCCTTTGTAAAAAAAATCGCCACGTAAGAAATTTCCGCAATATGGGTCGGTCATTTGTCTATGATAATAGCCAGTGTCACATTTTACTAATACTGCTCCACTAACACTCATTTAAAGGATTTCAAGCTCGACTTAAAATTGTTCTGATAACTTCTCACAAAATAGAGAATCTTCATAGATTACATGGAAAAAACCGATACACAGCAAAAAGTAACATACGTGAATGCACAAGTTGTGATTCGGAAGTTTTGTATACCAACGTCTTTGCTGCTTATGATAATGAATGATATCTAGTTAAAGCAAACAATGAACTTTGCTATGGCCATTTTTTTAACAGAATTTTTAAAAAATGTCCTAAAAATGAAAATTTAACACAATTTTTTTTTTAAGAAAATGTATTTCCACACTTTGTCTCAAACTCCAGACCTTTTGAATTGACAGCGCGCATCCAACTTTTATTAATAAAAGAGCATCTAACAATGGGACACAAATTATATTTAATGTGACTTATACAGTACAACATTTTTCAGGTGATTGATTCGTGACTCAATTCTGATAATTGTTTGTGAAAGTAGCCCCAAAAGGAAGAACTTCTGCATCATTCCTTTGGTCAAGGTACATCAAATAATAATTTAGTAATTAATTTGAGCTTAGTAAGTATCGTATAGGGGAATTTGTCACGTTTTAGGCTCTATTGTTTGTCATAACTCGAGAACCACTAGTCCGAATAAGCTGAAACAAATTTAAAAAAATTAAAAATTACAATTCCTTTAATCTGTTCATACAACGCTGCAAAGCAAAGGTTTCGCAGTTATAAATAAATGTATGAAGAAAAAAAATATTTTTTGCCAAAACTAAAGTTTTTTTTTAATTCGTAAAAAATACAAAACGGTAAAAAGTGTCAAGTCCTATTACTTTCACGTAGAGTCAGATAACCTATGAACAAAATAATCATGAAAATCGATTAACGCGTTTCGCTTTTATGCTCAATTAAGTGAAGGAATGAATTTCAAAAATTTGCTCGAGATATGCACAAAATTCTTTGGAAAAAACATTGATGACTTTTTTATTGATTCTTTATTTTGCATGAAAATAAACATTCCGATTCATATTACAGCTATTCTTACACAGAAAATATGAGATTTCAATATGTTAAATATGCTTGGAAACAAAATTTAGAATATTTTCAATTGTTGTTACTATTTATCCTCGTTGAAGTTGACGCTTGTGGTTCTGATGACCTTATTTTCTTCGTAGGTTGTTCATATTCATGTTCTGAGTCTGCATCATCATCCGGGATAGACATAACTGTGCATTAAAGCGAAACGCGTAAATCGATTTTCATGATCTATGGCTCATTTTGTTTATAGGTTATGTGACTTTACGAGAAAGTAATAGGACTTTTTTCTTCATACATTTATTTATAACTGCAAAACTGTTGCTTATGTGGCGAAACGTTGTATGAACAGATTAAAGGAATTGTAATTTAAAATTTTTTTAAATTTGTTTCAGCTTATTCGGACCAGTGGTTCTCGAGTAATAACAAACAAAAGAGCCTAAAACGTGACAAATTCCCCTATACGACACTTACCAACTTCAAATTAATTATTAAATTAATATTTGATGTACATTGACTTAACGAATGATGCAGAAGTTCTTCTTTTTGGGGCTACTTTCACAAACAATTAACAGAATTGATCCCAAAATCCTGTGTTGTACTGTGTTATGGATTCTATTTACATGTTATCGAGTCTTTGGATGTAGATATAGATCAGGGCTCGGCCATTCACAATCTAAAAATACTCTACAAAAAAGTATTAAAAGGAAGAAAAATTGTTTTTTTCTTAATTTGGTATTTGGCGATCATCTGGAAGACTCACTGAAAGAAACGCAATGTTGGTCGTATACCCTTGCGAGCGTAGACTTGTTATGTAAAGTTAATTGACTAAATTATTTGCAAGCATTTATCTAGATCGGCAATTAATCATCAGTAGGATTCGCTGCATCAGTATTCGCGCCGGACAGTAAAACGCGCTTGGGAGATTCACGTTAAAATTGTTAACGAGAATTGCCGATATTGATTGAATCCTTTAGATTTTGTAGGATTCGCTCAAGGTGACAAGGTGTAGTCAATACATCGGGAATGTTTAGGTGATTAGGTTATTCCTTGAAAATGGTTTTGTTTGGGAAAGAAAAATTAGTGTTGCTTATAAAATTTTCGGAAACAATCCGTTGAAATTATGTATTTGAAATATCCTAAAAATAATACGAAGTAATCGAATGCATAGATATGTTCATGGTAGGTATGTTTATGTATTTGTATATATAGGGTGGGCCATTTAATTTTAAATTTGAAACGGCTGTAAACAAATTATTTTAAAATTCTGGTTTTATTGGAAAGGTTAAATTTTCATCATTTATTAATGGAACACCATCGGATGCGTTTTCGCTTCGCTCAATGTGCTGACGATTGTTTGGCAGAGGATAAAGAATTTTACCGAAAAATTATGTTTTTAGATGAAGCTGATTTTCATATCGGTGGCTATGTCAATTTGCATAGTTGCCGCATTGTCGCAACTATAGCACTTTGGAATTTTCATTTTCACAATAATATGTTTGCGGCAATATCAATATTGTTGAAATGTTACAATAAGTTATTGCCAAATTTAAATATGGTTGTAGCAACAATATAAATATGGTTGGTGTGACAAAAGTATTGTTTTCGGATTTTATGTTAACGGTAATATGATTATGGCAATCATAGCGTATGATTGTAATTTTTATAAACTTATGTGTGGTTTTTAGAACATATACGAGTATATTTTTACGAATCTTACGCAATAAAAGTACTTATCTATCTATGCGAAACATACTATGGTTGAGTGTCAATTATAATATGATTGTGGGGATCATAGTATGGTTTATGTGAATCATACTATCGTTGTGAGGATCACAATATTGTTGCGCTACAACCATGTACCTAACAATAGTATGATGCTCTTCGAATACTTACATTGTTATCCCAACCATACTTTTTTTCTTTGTGTGAGGAGCCCTTAAGGTTAAATGTAAGGCACAGCATTCAGAGACAATTGAAGCTTTGAAACATGAATTCAAAGTTGCCATTAAAGAGATTTGACCCGTAACAATCGAAAACATACTGAACATTTGGGTTGATCGGATGAGGTACTGCCGAGCCTGTTAGGGTAGTCATATGAATGATATTGTGTTGCATTATTAAATGTCGAAGTTCAACCTTTCCAATAAAACCGAAATATGAAAAAATTATCCGCCGATTCAAATTTAAAATGGTAAATCGGCCACCCTGTACATATGCTCAACAAAAATGTTAGTCCCATTTGGATTCCATGTGTTGATTCCGAGAATGATTTCATCGTTTCAAATCGATTGCAGCACATACTCACATGTCTGGCTGTCTGTACGTCCGTCCGTCTGTATGTGATGTTTGTAAGCGTCGTCCATGTATTTCGTTACTTCGCTTTGCCAAATTTTAAAAGAAACACTAAACGCTCGATGGACTGCTTGTTATGAGCACAGTGAAGGCAGCAACAACAGCAAAACAAAAAAACAACGAAGACAGCACAACAAATATCTGCAACTACATCGAAACCAAAAACAACAATCATTTGGAGCTTGGCCTTGAAATTAAAACGAAAGAAGATCATCATCATCAACAGAGGGGCAAAATAAACACACACCCATATACACATGAAAGCAGCATCAAAACAACGACATACAAAAAAATGAAAAGCGAAATAAGAAAACGTGATAATGCAGCATTCGCAGATCTCCAAAGCTTCAAAATATGTCAGTCCATATGTGTGAGCGTGTGCTAGATGAGCAACACAGATGCAAACACACACGCACGCACACACACACACCGGCAGGCATACGAGTATGTAAGTATGTTTGTTGTTTGGATCGATCTCTCGTTTGTTGTTTGTTGTCATCATCCCTCCTGTTGTTAGTTTTTGGGGTTTGGCTCTGCCAGCGTCATTGTTGGCGCTGCGCTGCCGGCTGTTGACGTCGGGTAGGTCCGTTCGGGCATGGGTACTGGGAAGGGGGGTCCACTGAAGGGATCAGATCATTCGTTTACTGCTTTTGCGAATATTTCTTCGTAGAAAGCTTTTTGCCGTTTCTCGTGTTGTTGTTGGTAGTGTCGTGTGAGGGAGAGTTTGTGTGTGTGTTTTTTTTGTTTTTGGCAATTGCCATAGCCACAGTTGTTGTTATGTTACTGTTGTTGTTGTTGGGCCCATGTGTTTTGTTTTTGTCTTCTTCTTCCTCATTTCAGTCGTTGCTGTTTTTTGTTGTTTCTTCGTTCTCATCTAATTTAAAGTTCAACCGTCGTCATCGGCCCAATCTCACAGATACTTTTCTTCTTCTGCTTCTTAATTTTGTAGGTACATCCATACACAAGTGTGTACGTTTATATACTCGTATATATACTTACATACACATATTTGTAGTTGTACCTATTCACATATCTATGTATGTCTGTATACGAGTAAATACTATATGCCGTTTTTATTTATTTTTATTATTTTGTATTTTCTTTCGGTGAGGCACTTAAGAAATAAAGGAAGAAATGTGTTTTAAACTTATTTTTCTCAACAAATCGTTTCATCGTTTGCAATCGCTTATGAGTGGCATTTTTTGCGCTTTATTTTGATCTTGTCTTCTTTGTTTTTAGTATATTTTTTTGGGGTGGGGTGAGAGGTATTCTTAAAGGCACAATTTAAACGATAAAAAATCAAATCGAAGTCCTAAGGATTTTTCGTTTGCGAAATCTTCAGAATTTGGTAGAACGTTTTAGATACACATCAAATTACAGTGAAACCTTAACCCGACAATGGTGTGATATCATTTGATGGGGCCTAAAACCGCCACCAGGTTTTTGGAAGAGTATGTTGACTGTAAACATGTTTTGCATAAATAGCGAAAATATTTTCTCTTTGGAATAAACTAATAAAATGCCAATAAATAGAATTAATTTTTGTTCATTGTTCTGAATTGATATGAAAATGAATTTTGATTGTACGACCCTTTGTTTGTTAAAAGCAGGCATTACTGCTAACTCTGTAACACCGTAGGTGGGTCAAACTTGTACGAATTATTTGGACTCAGACTATGCGCCTAGGGCTCGGATGCCTAAAAGCTCGCACGAAAATGTAGATAAATGTTGCGAGTAAAGCATTTTTTTATAATTGTTGTACTTCAACGACAAGTTAAATAAAAACAATGATTTCAAATGGAATTATAAATTAAATGCACAATAGGCTGGGTCGAAAAAAATTGTCCCCATGTTGCCAAGCTAATGTTAACATAAAAGCATTTGTAAAAATAAACAGGAAAATCAGTGGTCCGCCGCCCAGAAACAACTTTAGGTTAGAACATTAAACAATTTTCCAGCGGCAGGTTTTCACCTTGTAAGTGCCGGCGGCTTAACTAGTTAATAGATTAATACCTCAGCCAAGTAAAACTTCGGCATAAAATGCATTAGCTGTTCGGAGACGGACCTGGTCAGTGAAAATAAGAATTATCTCGTAAATATTCTTATACTCACGAGATGAGGGATTTTTTCTCAAAAGCTTCGGCTACTATTTGAGAAGCATTTGCTATGTTTCCATTCTACTTTTTGTATTTCACTCATAACCTAGAAATCCATATGAATACGAGACTTGAAGCAAGCACAAATTGTCCTGACAGGAGCTAATCAAATGCTAGTTTGACCACAGATTTCTCCTCATGTTTACGTTAATTAAACGTGTATGATTTGCTCTAAACTTAAGAGTCTAAAGCAATAAATAAATCAAACTCAAACGTAGTAATTTTGTGACATTTGGATTAAACTGGACAAGTTTCGGTTACAATCCGATGTAAAATTTATGAGTTAACCATTTTGCTGACATTTGTATTTTTGTCCACAAATAATGAAAAACAATAGGCGTTACTATCGCTCGATTAACGCTCAATAAGGCTTTTATTCTATTTTACCAAAAAACAAAATGACTCTCATACGAATTTTTAAAAAGTTACATTGGATTTTTAAACCTATTTCATAGATCCAAAGCGACAGGTAAATTTTAATTAAACAATACCGTTGAGCACATAAAGGACATCGTAAAAATTATGAAGTTATTTTTCTATTTGTTAAAACATCTAATCAGTAGGTATTAAAAAATAAAAGAAGAGGAACAAAAGACACCCTAATGTACATTCATATACATTTCGAAAGGAAATCCATTTAAAAGCAAACGTGCATCTGAAACAAATTACGAACGAACGACGAATATTTTGTGTCGACAAAGAACAAACTCCCTTTTAAAGATTTTGCGCATGCGTAAAGAAAAAAACGAAGCAAACTGCGTCGTGGATGTTGTTGGTGCGGCTTCTGCTTGGCAAAACCTTTCTGAAACAGTTGAGCGCAGCTTTAGTACGTGACTTACAAACCAAATGAAACTGTTCAAGGTTGAACACGATGTTATGGACAGCTCGACGGGCAGAAACAACACGTCATTGTTGACTTTCAAGACGTCGCGTTCGTATGTATTTGTAGCATTGCGATCGAACTAAACAGAAGGAACAGTTGATGAAGTGTCATCGCCAGGGTGGAGGATTTTTGTTTGTAACAACTAAATGGATGTCTTCCAACAAAATGTATCAGCAAGAGTGTGATGATTGATTTGTTCCTCATATGAATTCAGAGAATTGATCTCTATGAAGTAAGAAGCAATCATTGCAAATCTTGTGAACCTAATGGAAACTTCCGGTAGTTAAATGAGAAATTAAGGATAGTCATATTTTAGCTGATTTCTTAAAGTCGGACAAAAGCCCACAGAATGGGACAAGGTACTGACTAACAAGATCATTGCTCAGTCTGTTGCTCAGTTATCAGGGTGATTATAAATCAATGCAGGTAGGGAGCCTCTTCAAAACGTGTAGCCCCGTTCCGTTTTAATAGATTCTAAATATTTAAGCAATATGGACAATACTGAAAATGGGGTATGCAAAAAAAAGAAAAACAGCAGCATGTCCTTGTTCCGATCGCCGCTTTCACGGCACGGTTGTGGTAACAATTAAATAAAAATCTTTAGATTTCCGACTGGATTAGATTTTCTTTTCAACAAGAAATGAATCGATGAATGGGACACAAGGCGAGTATTTCCAATCGCTTTATACTCACTGATTCAGACATAAAGTTTAAATTTGCTTCCTGAGCATCTCTTGCGACGCTTGATACAGAAATGTTAAAGGGAAAGACGCAAGTCTTGTCCCGGACAATGCCTAGTAAATGTCAAGTAGTAGTAGTCGAATATTTCTACTTGTGTGAGAAAGTCCTGGGTATTGAGGCAGTGCATCACCTGGGTGTTAACGCCTGTTGTCGATGTCGGAGGGTTCACTTCCATGAAGACTTGGAAGAGTTGTCTTCCTGCAAAATGGAAGATCTGCAGAACTTGACACACGGTCTGTTGTGGCTCAAGAGCAGTTCCCTGCAGAAGTTGTACTGTAATGTATAACAGATAAAGGACAATCGAAATTCTTTTAACTTAACCTAATCTAATTAGATGTGTGTTAAAGCTGAACTGGCCGCTACACTCGCAGAAATTCTTTCCGGCTTTCAGCTTCTTAGTATACGAGTGTAATGATATTGATCTTTTTCTTTAATATTTCAATCGCGAGGTATGATTTGGCTAAGAAGCTTAGAGTCCCGTCAGCTCCTAACATCTTCAGGAATGATTACAGTTTTAAACATCATTAATCGTTTTTAAAGAGAAATATCAATCACGATTTGTCCGTTGAGGAGCAGCTCAGCCTACCCAAAATCGCTGTCGTTTCTTTCATGCTATTTAAGCGATTGAAGTGTTTTTGTTTATTTACACGTGAGCTTTGGGCAATTTACATTTTAATTAACATTAACTTTAAAACAAGCGCAAATTGGTCGTATAAATGTCAAATAGAAGGGGTGGAGTATGCGCGACCTGTAAAAGCATTCGGACATGACTTTATTTTTATTAATGATGCTCAATGAAAATGGCGATAAAATTAATTTTTATTGTGTTTAATAATGAATGGACTTCATCAATTTGAAGGAAAATAATAGATGTGAATGCATTTACTCGGATGCCCAAGTTCAGGCAGGCCGACAGACAGACAGACAAACAGACAGACAGCCAGGTATGCAAAAGTAATGGCAATCAATAACAAATAACGTGTTTTAAAGATTATTATTTTACGTATGTATTTGCAACATGGTATCACTGCGGCTGCTTTTAATGGCAAGCACAAAAAAGTCGTTTCAATACCAACACCAACAACCAAACTAACCAATGAAAACAAAGGCAAATGATTCAACTTTAACCCATGCGACCCTGTGTGTCTGTCATCGGTGTTTCAGTATCATGTTGCAATTTCAATTTGAATAGACCAGCAAGCAGCAGCAGCGAGCAACAGCAACAGAAACGGCAACAATAGCCAATACTTAATAATCAATTATTTTAGTTTTAATGACATCATATCTGAGGAGGTTTGAGTAGAACACAAATATCGTACATACAGGCTTACCGATATATACGCCTATATGAACATACGAGTACTCGTACACATGCATGCATATTGTGATACGTAAATGCTGAATTATTACAAATAAATGGAATTCGTTTCGCTTTTGCGGCTTTTGGCACACGCATACGCGTTTCCTAAATGACAATCAATTAATTGTTAATAAAATACAGATTTATTACCATTGAGTTGCAAACAAACGCACAAATGGATGGCATCGCAGCAATTCCTTACGCTCCACAACTGCCGAGCAGTGATTTAATCTGCCACCCCATACAGCTGCCGAGATATTCACTTAGGCAATCTGAGGTCATCCATTTAAGCGCACTCCAAAATGCACGAAGCGTGTTCCAATTATGCACAAGACAACTTACTCATCATCCCCATCCGCAGCAATACTGGCACTCCGCTGAGGCGGAGGCTTAAATAGTGATATGATAATTAGAATGCGTTTCATATTACACTGAATTTCGCACTCGCCCACATGGAAATGCCTCAACGTAGACGCAAATCAAACTATGTGGCTTTGGCAGCAGAGCTGTGCCAAGCACAGAGTCACGGCGGAAATGAATATTGTATTCAGATTGTGAGGAAATTTCACTGGTTTTCAAAACCTATGTATGTATGCGTATGTCCATTGCCCGTAGATACTCGTATGGATCAAAAATGAGACAAATCATTTAAGTTAGTGCATACTGAGATCATTGAGGAAATGCCACTATTATCGAGTACCCATGTGACCATGTTCGAAAGGACATATCTTTCGGCGACCTAGGGTCCTTTGACCCCTGCTTCAAATCCTCAAGTAAATGTTAAATGATAGAAATATCTTATAGTTGGATTTGGTCAGAAATTTAATCTATATATATAAAATGGAATTTGTGTCTGCCATAGGCTACTACCATTTTTGATATCTACAAGAGCTACGAACGTGAGGTTTAGTATATAAGCTGTTGGTTTGCAGCGAAAAACATAGTGGGGAAAAGTGGGCGGTGCCAATCAGTTGTTTTAAAAGCGCGGTAGCACTTATAATTTTAGGCGGATCATCTTGAGTTAGGAACAGCAGACTCGGTATGTATAATACTAATAATAATAGTCCAATCATCTCACATAAAACAAACGGATACGATTTACCAAAGTATACGAAGTATAATTAACACACCCAGAGCTCATAATCCGTAAGAGTTAGCTGATGTTCCTAACTCTTACGGATATATACTATTAGAGTGCAATTAATTGCGTTGAGAGGAAAAATGGGCGGTGCCGCGCCCTTTTGTAAAAACGCATCTGTGTCTACAACTATGCACTGCCACACATTCAAAGACTCTTTACGACCAGAACTTAAAGTATTGAAGTAAAGAACATTAAATTTGGAATATATACTTCTAGTGTGTTGTGTCTGCCTCTTGTCTGAGGAAAAGTCTTGAGGAAAAGTGGGAGGTCCAAGCTCATCTATAAAGCGCTCTAATAGCTTTAATAATACTCTGCAGAGTATTAAACACAAACATTGAACAACAAAAATGAAGTCAAGTGCGGGAATACATTGAGCATCTGTTGAATGTCCCACGTTTTTCAAAATTTTGCCATGGCTCAAATCAATTCATTGCGGTTAAACCAGGGAGTGGGGCTGCAAGAAATTGCGAATATGGACTGAACTCGATGAAACTTTGCACATTTTCTTATTCAGACAAATGACAGTCGCTTTGGAAGAAATCGGTTCATGTACTCATAAAGCCCCCACACAAATGTAGATCCCGATTTGGGTCCTTAAGGTTGCAAAATTCATCAGATGACATTGAAATTTAATTTGTGGCGTTAGTTTAAACACCGAACAAACCTCATTAAAATAAAAGGACTGGCCCCAAATCTGATACAGGTGCAACACAACATCTGCAGCAAATTTCATTCTTATTATAGAAATTTGGTGTGTGTGTGTGTGTGTGAGGTATGTATGCATCTCGGACCAGCTGCAAATCGATTTATAGTTTTTTAAGTCCCTAATGTACCTCCAGATTCTAGGACTTGGGTCTGTATTCAATAAAATTTGATTTGTGACAGTCCTGCCCCAAATAAAGGATAATTTGGAAAAAAAAACTACAGTCTGGCATGGTGTACTATATTATACCTTGCCCTACTAGTTTTTAGCCCCATAGACCTATGGGTCGGGATATAAATTAACCCAGATTATAAATAGATTTAAAAAATATAAAATATATAAAATTTTCCATCCATCCCCAAAACGAATCAGCTACAAACATTTTGGTAGTTAGAATTGTTTGCCATGAATTTAAATATAATATCCTAAGAGTAAAGATATTTAAAAAAAAATACTTCAACTTCGAAAGTTATTTTTCGGTTTAACGAGCTCGGTCTAAGATAAGATGCATAATGAACACATCTGGGAATATTTCTTTATCGTGCACCAATCTGTGGAAAAGAGTATTATAAAAGAGTATGGATATTTAAAGAGATTCCTTTACACTTTTAAACAAAGATCTAGCTCGCAAACCCAAAAAAACGATTGTTTTACTTAATTGTTTTACTTAAAAACAAGTTTATGATACACTGTTCCACAGAGTGATGCGGGGTATACAAGTTATCCTAGAGTTTTAGCTTTGATTTGTCCCCTTAATTAGGAGAAACAAATAATTCTAAAATATTACTTTGGAATTATTGGTCATATAGTAATAAGACAGTGTGGGCCGTAAAACTTTGCCGTTCCAGACTAACTGTAGACTTTCCTTAATTGTGTTTACTAAATATATTGCAAGTGGAAATACGAGTAAGTAATTGGATAAATCTTGCCCTTCCAGGATAATGTTCATTCTTTCAGATTGAAGATCAAATGAACCCACAACATTAAGAAATAAATTTAAATATCAACAAATGAAACTGTACTGCATTTTTTGAGGTACACTGAGGCGTGATGGTTATTCGGCATTGTTTACATCTTGCAAATGACGGCGATTTGCTGTTAAATAAATTCAGTCCTCGTTCGAAGACTCGGCCATTAAATATTAGAATTATATTGTGCACAATATTACTGAAGCTCCCACTATCACGGTAATACTAACTAAAGTTCGGGCAGAAGGAACCCTTAATTGAAGTGTAGGCACCGTAGCGACGACACGATTGGCCCCTGCGGGCGAACAAACATCAATTTTGCTGCATAATGACGCACCGCCATGCATCAAACACAACAACAAAAACTGCAAAATTTTCTAATACAAATAATTACAATTACGACCAACCGTCCGCTCGCCTCTGCTGCCACCTGCAACAAAAAGTTTGTTAATTAAATAAACTAAATGACAACTAAATTAGTCGCATTTGACATGTTAACTATCCGCACACACACATAAACACATGCGACCTCTCGGGCCTGGCTTATAATGAAGGCATAAGCTAGAAGTGTTCATTACGTGTTGTTGTTGTTGTGCGGTCGGTGCAAGTGGGCGATACATTAGTTTAAATGTTTGTTTATTTATGCAATTTATTATTATTATTTTGATTTTTTTGTGTGCTTCTAATTCAACAAATTTGAGTTTATGCACGCACAGTGCAGTGCAGCGATGCGTGCGCGTTGCCAACTAAATCATGACCCGCGAGCCGACCGCCAGTAGCAAGTCAGTGCGAAGTGAAGCGCGCTTCAGTCAATTTCTGGTTTGCCACTGCGGTAAGTAAACAGAGTCGGTCGTAAAACGTCATTAGCAGTCGATTGTGATTTTGGCCTTGATTCGCAGAAGTTGTTGTCTTCAAATGCAAATTGGGCGCGTACGAGTGGCGATTTTCGATTTTAAAGTTCACTGGAACGCACCGAAGACCTTACAATTGATACAACCGACGTCGTGTCTAAAGGCATTCCAATCGACTTCATATCAGTCGACGGTGTGACTAACTGAGATTTACACAAATTGTGTTTCTGCACGAACGGAATAGATTCGACCGCCCCTCAGATTTACGAAAATTGTATTTAGTATATGTAAACATAAATTTTTGAATTAAACATACCTTGTCATCTTGTTGGGTTCCACAATCAACACATTTATCTTGCGAATGGAATTGGAAGTTTTTGAGCGGTTCTTTGCCGTTTTGCCAAATTAATTTCGTTCTATTTCCGGTTGGTCTCTCGACTGGTTGTTGCTTTCCTACGTATGCCAGTTTTGTTTGTAATGATTTTATTTTTCAAAATTGTTGTTACACAAAATTCAAAGTGTCCCAATAGTGATTTCAAAAAATTATAAAGTACAAAAATGTGATTGTTGCAATAGAACTGAAACGAAATAACCAAAGACGTGTACACTTACAGGCATAAAACAAGGGGAAACAAGAAAAAAAGTTGGATAACATAAAAACATGTGTAGATAATCGCATGTATATGATCAGTCAAGTTCTGACTTTCGCGATATTTTACGGTCGCATCAAGATTAAATAATAGTTTTATGTAGCTTCAGCTCAGGTAACTGAACTACAGCTTCTTTTGAATGTGTTAATCTAACGAGAGTCCGAAGGAATACGACAGTTTTTAAGCCCTATAGTAAAAACTTATGTATAGAAAAATTAATTCCCCTTAAAGTAGACTGGATTAGGGTTAAATAACAAAAAAAATAAATAAAAATTAACCATCGACGAACTTAACTTTAAAATAAATAGTCCACAGATATAAGTTGCGGTGGTGCGGCAGACTTGATGTCACATTTGCTGGTGAAGACTCATTATTAAGCGTATGAGGCGGAACAACTGAATTCGTACTTATTTCACCTTCGAGTAAAAAGGGTTTTGCATCAAATAAAGTTGTCCAAAACCGAAACCGGTTAACCCTTAAACAGTATTTTTAGAGATACGACCATGAAAAATCAAATCCCAAACCTTTATTTTTAATCAAAAATAAATAAATTAAACAAAATAAGTTTAGAAAATACCCGCCCTATTTTAAAATTGAGTATATTTATAACTTGTTTTAAAGCTTTTTGTTTGTTGTTTTAAATTAACAAAATTAAATACAATACATACTTTATATCAGTCGGCATAGAAATACTGGATAGTTCAGAAACATGTAAAGAAGAAAGGAATTTTTTTCAAACTCCGCCTGCAATGTAACTTTTCATGGTTATAGCTTAAAATCGCTTTTGTTTGATTTTTGATCAGCTTGTAATTAAACTAAATGTAGCAACTGCGGTTCCATCTTCATAAAATTTGGCCCAAGTTAGTTTTCTGAACAAAGGACGTACGTTATTGAAGTTGAAGAAAATCTGTTCAGATTTAGAAATAACTCCAACAAATATTCATCCGATATTAAGTCTTTAAATCATTAAAATTAAATATATTACATTTTATTGTAATGAAATTTGGCAGAATTATGTTTTTTCGACCAAGGATGGGTTCTATTGAAATTAAGGAAAATCGGATCAGATTTAGATATAATATAAATCCCACACTGAATTAACTTATTAAGCTCTAGAAGCCACATATTGCATCCAAACTGTATGATCCAATCTTGGTGAAATTTAGCACAATTCATTACGCTTGATCAGTAACCAGCTCATGAAAATAGGTTATATCGGTGCAAGTCCCAGTACATGTAAATTTGGTGTAGTAATCGACGAAAGACCAACATCGGATCCTCGAACAATTTGAACGATATATGTCTATTTCTTATGCTTATATATATAGTTCCCTCGCAAATGATCAGTAAATGGGTCAAGTTTTGGTATAGCCCAGTGCAAAGGTTCCGCCTGATGTTAGATAAAAGCGCTCCAGAACACCCATATTAATTTCGGTTGCAGCCTAATTTGGTGTTGTACAAGAAGATAGACCAACATCCAATATTGGATCTAATACGAATAAGTCCATATTTTATATAGTCTCCACACAAATGGTGCAGGGCCCAAACACTGGCATTCGATATACACGGAAAATCATATAACTGTATCCTTTATAAACCCTTCTGTTGAAAGTACGATAGCGGTCAAACGATTTATGCTACGACTCTGACATTTTGTACTGCTATTTGACATTGTAAAAGGGCTATATTAGCCTCAGAAATCTCGGAACAAGTACACTTTTTTGAATATTTGCTCAACGGAGTAGGGCATAGAGTCGTTTTCACTTTTTTATTGCGTAAAGGAAAAGAAAATCGGTTTTAAACCTCATAAGTAGTACTTTTATTTATTCTACTGCAAGCGATGTCCAATAGAAACTAAGACTCAGAGGAGTGCAGACTGAAACTTCTAAGATCCAACAACCTTATTCTTAAAAACTCTTTTAAAACAATTTGTCCCATAGAGTGGTATGAACTTCTCATTTTCACCATCTTACATATATTTTTTTGAAGCATCATTTTCGATTAACCGAGGAAACTGGAGGAATGATGTGGGATAACCAATTTTATGTGCATAAAGAGAAAAAAAATACATGAAATGCGCATAACAAAAATATACAACAAATATCGGACATTTTTGTCCGCTTGAACTTCAGCAGGCTTGTGCCATGGACGAACTTTATTCAAACCTGACTTTACAAGTCCATGTTTTAATACAGCCCCATGAAAGTTTTTCCCGTTTTCTGACCCTGTCGCACTTTAAACTTAATATGAGGTCCGATTTGATCAAATTCCGAATTTTTTATTGTACTCGAAAAATAACCATCCATTGCTAAATTGGCCAATTTATGTACATTTATTCGGTAAAGCCTCGATACATTCAATATTTGCGAATTTCAAAACTTGAGTTTCGAGCATCTAAGAAGAAGTTTTACTGGTATTATGATATCCTTAAAGCGGTATTTGCATGCCAGACCAACCTGTAATGCATGTCTTCAAAATAAATATTCGATTCGTTACGGAATTTGCTTTGATTTAAGTATCCATATGCCCATATTAAGCGGTAGTCCCTTCTATTGAACATCTCTGCCAAAACTTAAAAATAAATTCATATTTGGATTTGTAGCTACATAGTTTTTACTTTAATGCGTCTTACATTGAGTATAAAATGCACGTGCTTACAGTAAAAGCCGGGTTTTGTACCACGCGAGTAGAAACTCTCATAAAATTTGCACTTTTTGAGGTATTAAGTACGTATCAGCCCCCGTTTAAATCTTTGTTCGTCACAACACATAATGTGACACACAAACACTCAAAAAGCGTATGCTTTTCAAGGTAATTTTAGTCCCAGCAAGGGAAACTTTTTCCCAACCCGCTATCGTACTTATTTGGCCTCTTTCGTACTTTCAAAACATTCACGGCAGAGGGTCATGCCTAGATCGCAGTACCGACTTTGCCATAAGGGTACTCGTACTAAGTAGTACCAGCAAAGAAGGCGATATCGCCCATAAATATCAGACGTCACAGAAAAGTCGGATCATACCTACTTTCTCCAATGTTCCACTTCGGTCTAAGGGGGGGAACTTTTCACATCGGTAAGCTGTGCCCTCTATAATTCTAGCATATACTGACCGGGCTATTCTGTTTGACCGGGCAATTCTGCTTCCCACAGCTAACATTTTGTGTAGAAATGACTTTCTGGAAATATACATAAATGTTCCTTTGCAACACATGATAGCCCACTGTAGCGCATCAGATAAACTAGCTGAAAGAAAATTTGAACATAAATCACGACCTTTCATAATTGACGCTAGTAATAAAGTCAGGTTACATAGGTAACTCTTATTTCTCTTATTCTCTCTTATTTCCAGTAACTCTTAATTCTCTCAAATTGAGTATTAACTTGGTAATATTTGAGCTTCATTTTCGTGTTATAAATGCGATTTTTTAAAGGGGCGTGGCACCGAGTTTGGGTCAAAAAAGTAATAAACCCACTCTAATGTACATATGTTCTTTAGTACATTCCAGTTACATAAGTAACCCAAATTTTCAGATACACACAACAGCCGAAACTCGTAAAATTACCAACACAAAATATAATTGTGAATTGTTTTTTTTTTGTTTATTTACAAATTCTAAAGAATTGAATCTATTCCAGAAATGAATGACGAAAACACGATATTCAAATGCTCGAATTCAAACTTTTTTGCACACCCTATGTGTGAGTGAAGGCTGGCATATGTGCAAACACACACGTGCATAGCCGTGTGTGTTTGCAAACGCGAGATTAATTTACAAGAAATTCTAAAGAATACAATTAATATAATAGACAATTGATAAAATAACAACACAAAGGAAAGAATGGAAACCGAACAAACGAACCAGCAAGAGATACATACGTAAAATATTTCAAATTTACAGACAACACACGGCAGGGCAGGAACAACTTCTAAGATTCGCAGATCCCAAAAAGTGGTCGTCGCGAAAGCCAACGAAAAGGGCGCGTCACTAAGGCGATTATAAATGAAATCGAAAATACACCAACACACACACGCAGCCTCACATGGAGACAGCAGAAATGAAGATAGTAGGTTAGCAGGCAAAATTCTTCTTGTGATACAAACCCAAACACGTCACGCCGTGCTTCCCTCTTCCCTCCTCGCGGACTTGTCGCTCCGGCTGATTGTTTAGTGTGGAACCGAAAGGAGTTGGGTCAGAACTTGAGACGACGAACACAAAAGTATTCATCGCTTTAAACATGTTTGCATTTGTGTAGGTTTCTTTTGTTATTTTTCGGTTGTTGTCGAAATGTGCTCGTATCAAAACTTAAAAGCGAAACCCTTGTATTTTTGGTTTTGTTTCGGGGAATTTTAATGAGAATTGTTTTTAGTTACACATGCACACGCACACTCCCATCTACTTTCATTCTTATACCCAGCAAAAAAAGCAAAAAAAAACTATTTTCATTCTTATACCCAGCAAAAAAGACCACCCGAAGAAGTTATAAAGATCCGGAAGTACTTCCAAATTGGTTCGGATCCAATGAATTTTACACAGGCTTGTCATAGGACGGAGGGACTTTTCTTTGTTATGTTATGAAAAACTAACTGTTACTTCTTCTTCTTCGTTTTCAGTGCCACAAAAGCACCTACTCATAACTTCTTTGGATGTGATTAAAAGATACAGCTTTGGAATAGCTGAATATGAATAGATAAAAATACGGATTTAAAAGCTATTTTCCGGCATCACTTTTATGCATGTTTGGAATCTAAAATTTTAGTTTTTGTTTGTTTTTTTATTTATCTTTAGTGATTAAATTACAAAAGCAAGAAAAAGTATCAGTAAGAAAACAAAATAAAAACACACAGAAAAGTGAATTTTGCCTTTACTCTATGTCCTACAAGCCTTGTCCTTTGCTTGGTTGTGTTAGATTCTTTGCTAGGTTGTGTTAGTAATTGAAAACATTTTAAATTGTACTCTTAAATCCAGGGTCTTATAGGTGCGTGCAATCCAGTGGAAACTGTGAAGTTATACCGATCCCCAATTATTCTAATTCCAAACCTGTGTCCGTTCTTTCTGGTCTAATTGTGGACCTACAACCCCTACAGCCAGCCCCTTTGATAACACTTATGGCATCACCATTGAGAGTCATGTGTGATTTTGTGCCACATATGACCGATTTTGCAGGCGTGTCGCAATTGAACGCCGAGATTTGCACAGAGAACTGTGTCTCTTGTAATATAAAACTCCTAATTTCTCTTATTTCTTCACCAAATCGTGGAGAAACATGTTTATCTGGTTTGGCTTGCTTTTGCCAACATACGATCTTTTATAAAGTGGGACACCATCAATTACAATATCCAAAAATAAGGTGTCTTTGGAAACCTGTAGTAACAGATGATCTGCTTCTAATAATTGGTTTTGTAGTCCAATTTGAACCTATTCTCCTGATGCAACTGTCCTCACTTTGCATAAAGCATTGCAATCCATAAAGCCGACAACAATTGTAGGAACATTTACATTTTCTGATTTTAGAAGCGGTAAATGGCTATTGCAGCCTTGCTTCTGCAGTAGTCGTAGGTCGGTTCTCATTCTAGATAGTCGATCCCTATTCTTTTTCACTTCTTATAGGTAGCTTAATTTACTACTCATTGCAATAATACATTCTTACCAAACTTTAAATAGAAATACATTTTTAAATGAAGTCGTAGCTTTTGTAAACTTGGCGCGTTTTTCGCTTCCTCTTTAATTGTTTGCGTCTTCAGTGATACGTTTCTCATATTTCCTAACATAAAGTATTTGATCTAATCGAAGCGGTGTACTTTCTTTCGTTCAACTTATGTAATTTAAATTGCACGATTAACAACGGTGCACAAAATAAAAATATATATCAAGTTTTTGCTTTGATTAACACCATAAAATATAAACATATTATTACAACACTAATAACACAATGCCAATCAGCTGTACAACTCAAATTTGGTTGTTCATTTAAATTTTGAAATTATTATTGTGTTACGTAGGAATACATTTTGATAAGAAAAACGTGTTGAATTTTTTTTGTTTATCAATAAAAGTTGAAGTAAATTTTAGGGTATGTATGCGTATGTAGACTGTTGATTAGATGACGGCCTAGTGCTTATTACTTAATGTAATTTTTCTGAGTAATTGACTGTAAATAACCAACCAACGAAGAATATTTCGCTTAACATGCCTGGAAATAATAACCTATCCATCAAATTTTCCTTCTTTATTTATTTTCAGAACTCAAATACTGACGTTAGATGTACCTATACATTCACCCTTACTTACTTAATTCCCACAACATCCTATTAAGGATCAAGAGAAAACTTTTCTCAAATCTTAGAGTGTAGAATGTCTTAGAGAAAAATCTCGCCGGCATATGTGACATCAAATCGAGCCGCTGAAAATTGATAATTGTTCATACCCGGAATTAAACTTACGTTTACTGACATGATAGCCGTGCACACTACCATCACACCACTGCGACTTACACACACACACACACACACACATATATATATATATATATATATATATATATATATATATATATATATATATATATATATATATATATATATATATATATATATATATATATATATATATATATATATATATATATATATATATATATATATATATAGACAATTCCTTTAAATTGTAGATATCTCATATCTGTCTAAACCCAACCTATCTTTAAGAAGCACTTTTGTTGAGAAGTACTTCCACTTTTTTTTTGCTGGGTATGGATGTCATTTGTAAAGATACGCAAACACTCACATTCGCATTAATACAGTAGTACACATATGGGCAGAAAAATCGTTTCAAGTTGCAGACATTTAAACCAATCATTAAAAAAAATTGTATAATTTGTATTACTGTTTTGGGGAAAATGGGGGAATGTCATTAAAGGAACCGCGTGAAACAAACTTTTACATGCCGGTAGATAAAATTTTTCTCTCCCAATGACTCCGTCAACAAGTGATAATCGAAAGTGTCAATGCCAAAACTTTCCAATAGAATATTTTCAAGGCCCGGTTTTATCGGCGCCGTCGCATTCAAAGTTTGATTACGGAGGAAAATAATTTAGTCGTTCTTGTAACACCAATAGCCGTCTATTTTTTTATGTACGAAAGTGGCTTCATTTTAACAATTGCGTTCGGTAGGGTGCATGAATGCCAAAATTTGGAGAGGCGAAAAGATCAAATTCATGTAAAACCAAACAGTCAAATGAAGAGCAAACATTTCGTTCGTATCGACCAAGTATGGGCGGCTTCTAGACCTACTCGTATTTTAGTGACAATTTTTTTTGTAATTTTCTGTTTTTTTCAATTTGTTTTTTGTGACCGGTGTTGGACTAGTGACAGACGAGTATTAGAGTCCGACCAAATGTCGGCCACACAGACACATTTTGCAAATTTCCTAAAAAAAAACTATTTTGAAGTTCAATCCTCTTTTTATAAACAGATCTGTCTTGTTGAAAAACCTTTCAGTGCAAGAATGTATAAGTACATGAAAAGAATGTCACATAGTGCATCCAAATAGCCAAAGTGAATTTATATCCAAGTATAATCGACTAGCTACATAATCCCCATGATTTTATTATCTTTGGATTATCGTAGTCGATCAATTTTGCACTACTAATGCTTCCATTTATGTCTGGCAATCAGAATATCACTTGTGATAATTCATCATTCAATGTTTCACCGCGTTCTTTTGTTGCTCGGTAATTAAACGAGTGAGATGCCACTAATGCGATAACTTCACACCGTTGTACAAAAATAGAAAAATGGTTTTGTTCACAATAAACTGTTTACAATTTGCGTCAGAAGCAGTTTGTTTTGAATGTTTAAAGTTTTTAGGCAAAAAGTCAAAACTGATCTTTAGCAAGCTCGGTTATTACTAGCGCATAGTACTTCTTGAATAATTTTTTTTTTAAATGGTTCAGTTCTTGTATACACAGAACTTTCTATAGTAAGTTTTCAAAGTATAAAAGTTATCGCCTTACCGAACACTTACTCGCCTAATAACCAAAAAACAAAAATCACGGCCATTAATTTTAAACCGTCCGGAATTGCTTTCTTATTCAATACTTTTTGTTGTATTTGGCAGGAATTGTCTTACATCGCTTCTTGGCGCACTTATCACTCACTACTATTCTTAAACTTAAAAAACCATTCACTTCCTCAATATGGCCTCACCACATGTTGCTTGTTTTGTATAATTTTCCGCTACTTTCAAACCACGTAATAAATTCTTCAATATCCATATCGAGCCACTGATTGATTCCACCACCAACTATTGAGCTAAGTGATAATATGCTCAGCCTCAATTCTTTTGCTGAGACAAAAAACCTTGTAACACTTCTTGAAGATTCCTTGAAATTTAAACAACAAATCTATATTTCGCATAACCATTTGCGTTGACTCCTTACCACTTGCATTGATTGATTGGTAATGATATTAGACAACCCTCAGCTTGATTTCTAGTCCAAAAGTAATGACTTACTTACACTTGAGACTCTTTTTACACCTTATATAATAAGGGTAAATATAAGAGAATCTATTCTTCTGTCCACATGTGTACCAGTTCATACGTATATAAGAATACATGTACAAACTAGTATGCACTCATACGTGCGTATTGTGTGAATCAGTTCAGAGACACATGCGAAATCATTTGAAATTACATTAGGTTTTGTAAAACAACCCAAAACACAATCCACGATATACTGCCTTTAAAGCCGAAGACATCTACGAACGTTCGTTCATATGTATGTAGACGGGCATATCGTATGACGTAGCCTAGAGCCGCCAATAGTCAGGCTAACGGAGGGATGGACAGCCAGCGGAACTGATGGACAAATGCTGCCTGGCTTGCAGTGCTGCTGACTTGGTGGCGTTGCTGCTGTCTGGGTGGACTGAACAAGCCAGGCATTAACAACGTGTCCAATATGCCCTTGATCGTTATACAAAAATGTTGTGCTGCTCTTTTTTTATTTTGGCAATCTGATGTTGTTGTTATTCGGTACAACAACAAAGAAGAAAGGAGGCACGTAACTGAAATGTTACGATCAAAAATTCTCAAGTAAATTACATAGTGACGCGCAAAATAGAAAGGGACCTAAAGGTAAAAACAAGTTCTGTTTAGGAGAGCCATTTTAAAGATTTAAATACGTGTATCTTTGGTGTACCATCACTTTCATAAAACGCGCATATCTCTGGGAGGGAACACTTTTGGGGCATGGGATCGGTCTCATTCGATGCTCAGATGTTGTCCACATCAAAAAAAGTGAAAATTGATTTTTGTTTTACCCTTAGGTCCCTTTCTCTATGCGCTGTCACATATATAGACTTTCCACATTTATCGACTTTATTGAGTTCAAAAGTATTGATTTTTATATAAAAACATCACAAAGAATAACTATGAAGGCAGGCTTGAACCTTCATTACCTAAAAAATTAATATTAAATAAATGAGAAGGTCTATACGAATCTAATGAGACATCAGTGTTAAATGAAAATATACGTATAGTAGATGCATGTTGGAGAAATCAGAATGTCTGTAATCAAAACTCTTCAAACACAACGCTTACCTACATTCTCGAAGGTATAAAATAATCCCTCAAATTGGTTAGAACTTTTTTTTCACTTAGTATTTGAAAACATTTAATTATATTGAGGTTGAACTATATTTTGCGATTTCAAATTCAATTTTCTCTAGATATCTAAAGGCGGGAGACTCAGTATGTGTGTGTGTCAGTTTTTCAAAAAGGAATATTCATTGGATCATTATGTTACAATGGACTTCTTTTTTATTGTCGCTGGATTTAACAGTTATACGTTCTAACTGTTTGTATAAGCTGTCGTAACAGAAGATTTGATGTCACTTAATTTAATCTAAATTGTGGACAATACGATGTAACTGTAAGAAAGAAGTGGCCAATTTGAATTTTTTCGTTTGTTTCTTAATTCAATGTTGAGGAAATATGTTTTTTTTTTTAATTTATCATTCTTGTGCTGAAATTCGTCCATATCGGTTCATTTCTTGAAAGATTCTCCATACAAAAGCTCTACTGATTTAAGGCTCTGCATTTCTAGAAGCCATATATTAAATCCGATCGTGCTCACATTTTTCATTAAACCTTATAGCCGACGAATTGCCAACCGTAAATAAACTGGACTATATCCGGTCCTATTTTAATACGGGTAGCCTAACATAAAAAGTTCCGGTTTTGATTAAATTCGGCACAACACTTGTAAAACAAAATATACTCAATAAATATTGAATATTGTTTGAGGCGTAATATAATATAAAACCTCTCGTTTTTTGTAAATTTAAAAACGAGAGGTTTTATAGACATTTTGAAGTCTTGACTTCATATGGAGATTATGCGCATGAAATTCGATTTTATGGTAAAAATAGAATTAATTGCTAAAATTAGCTACCTGTTTAATGCTGTTTTATATTCACAAAAAAACATCAAACCGTAAATACACAATATTATTTAGGGATTTAGTTCATTCTATCTTGATTTATTGAGGCCTTACTTGATTTCTCGTATATTAACGCTACTTAGCACTGCTTAGTGTCATTTTTTTGTCTATAGAATTTCATTTTCACTCCGCATTGGCACAAATTTAATTTAATAAGTAGTTTTTTTTTGCATTTTCAACATATTATTTCTTAATTTCCGAAAACCCTAAATGACTCTTAGCCATTATTAAATCCTAAAAAGCATAGTCATTCACAGTAAATTAAATTTCTTTAATATAATTAAATAATCCCATAACGAATACATTTTGAAGATCTGACTATTATTGGTGTCGGACTCATGGACCCAAAACTAGTTCTGTCATTATTCTTAATGAATTGGCCAAATCTGCTTACTGATTATTTTATCTAACTGCTCTATACGTGGGCCTTTGATTCTAATTAAAATAAAGTTGTCATCAGCAGTTATCTGCTACTTGTTCCCAGGCGGACCCCTTAAAAATATTGTTGAATAATGAAAGATGCGTTTCTAAATCCATTCCCTATTGATGGTACAGATGGTACAGTGCACGGAGAAAAAAAAACTACATCTTATGTTATTCCACGAATGCTAAAATGTTGTCACAAACATATAATATGTTTGTGGAAACCTATTTTGCTGCAATACAAACATAAATATGTTTGTAGCATGTTCCAAATATATATTTATATGTATTTGAAAACAAATTTATTTATAACATATTTTTTCCTCCGTCTGTGTATATTACCTGATGTCTGATTTTTCTAGTGGGCTTCGTGTGATCCCTTATGGAGCAAGGAGCTAGTCCTTCGACCGTATGATTTCAATTTCCGTTGGTAGGTAATACTCTTAAACAAATGAACATGTCACTGGGTTTAATGGATCGCACTCATCGCTAAATGAATTTAAATGTAACAGTTCACAGAGTTCGTATGTGTAGGTACATACATATATTGTAAATGCGTATTGATGTGTGTTAGTGTGGGTGTATGTTATTTTAACATCACTTCAATTTAGGCATTTGTTTATTCGACTGCGTATCTGTGTGTATAAATGAACGTTTTTTGTTTGTTTCTCTTGCATGCACTTGTAAAATGATATGCATAAATGATTTTATAGCACTTTTTAAAAAATGTTTTCAATAATCACATCGAGAGCAAAAGAAAATCATAAAAATAAAACAAATTAAAAGAACGACACAGAAACAACAGAGTATAACGACAATTTGAATTTGTTTCAACGACAATTATGCACTGTGGAGCGAGCGGGTGATTTTGTTTTTATTTTGATTATCGGTTCGTTTGTTTGTTTCTCTTCTGTTTTGGCAGTGTATTTGCTTTTATGTGTATATTTTTTTGTTTATTTGGTTTTATTCCTTTTTTTTGTTTAGATATGTTTTTGATTTTTTATATTTGTTGTTGTTGGTTTTTGCCTTAAGTGGAAGTGTCCCTTCGCGTTCAATACTTCCTTGTTGGAGCGGAGAACAAGTGATATTGATTTTGGAGTAGTTAGAGCGTTGTCCGTATGGTTCGCGTGCCACAACGTTGCCGATGCAGTTGTATGAAGCGAGTGTTCGGTGCAAATGCTGCAACTAATACTGATAGTCTGAAGGCATTAGATGCCAGCTAATGCACTTGCAACAGCAACAGCAGACGCCAAAACGTTTTAACTTAGAAGTCGGCAACAACCCAGCCAACAAACAACGACAACAACAGCAACGACAACAACAAGCAACAAACGCAGAGTTCTTCAATTACACCAGATACGAGAAGCAAAGCAAGAAGCAGCAACAAGCAGTAACAACAAATGCACATACCACCGCAGAACAGCGATCAGGCAGCAAACGGCAAGTAGGAGATGCCGTTCGTTTCATGCAGCTGCATTAAGTGCAAACAGTAGTAGCTGTAGTAGTAGTAGGTACATTAACCGCCGCTTTCGCAGTTAGAAAGACTTTTAATGCGCAGAACAGAACGACTTTAATGAATCAGGTTCTTCTAGCCCAAGTTCGGTCGTGTTTGATACAGGTTCTAAATCGGCCTGTTTTTTTTTAGAAAGATTTTGCTTCTCTTATTCCTTGCCTGATGCATGTTTAAAGTGGTGACCAGTACACGAAGCCAAAAAGTAAAGAAACATGTGCCACATGTTGCTGACTTACCTCAAAAATATAAAATCACATACACACACTCACTTACATACACACATACATGTACATACATATATATAGTATGTATAAATGTTAGCATCCAATGTTGTTCTCTCGTTCTCTCCGTTTTTTGGTCGCATGGACTTGTATCTGAAATCTGCAAACTTGCAGAGCCTTTTGGAGAGATCACTGTCGCAGCGTACGAACGCCTGACTATCTAACGCGCGCTGTGTATCTTTCGGTACAACATCATTCGCATGCAATGGTTCTGTTGTGTTTGCATCTTTGCTGTTTGGCTGCCAGCCTGCCTGCCTGCCTGCCAAAGAGGAATGTTTGCTTGCCTGTAGTGGTTCTCGTTTCTTTGGTTTGCCTTGAAACTTGCAGTCTTTGGACAGATAACCTAAAGGTACGATCCAACACACAGATGGGAACATATGCACACATGGTTGTATGCGTGAGTGTGGACACATGTGTGCGATTTCCCCAAATTCGCAAACCTTGTAAGCACCCTCTCTGCGCAAAACCCGCCACACGGCTCCCCGCACGTTTTCCACGGGTCGTTGAAATAACAATAACAACAAACCACGCAACAAGGGGCTGCGAAAAAACGTGCCAAAATAAACGCTTCTCAAAGCTCGAAAACTTTGGAAACTACTCGTTGCTCATATATCTGTTAGATTCTTTTTATGACTCTGTATAGCTCTCGGCACTCACCGACTGACTTACTCTCTCTCTCTCTCTCTCTCTCTGTAGAACTGTTTATCTAACGGCTCTCGAGAGCGAATAAGAATGCGAATTCTGGTTCGGGTTCTGCAGCGACCGGCTGTGCAGATGAAATTTGCTCATTTGTCCAAAATTAGCTCAGTCGACACATACGTGTACATTTACGTCAACGTAGTATCTTTACATTTTCGCACTCTGTTGCTTTGTGCCTATTTTCGTAATTTCGCCATGTGTAGCTTTTCCCTATTTGTGTATTATAGGGAAAGAGAGCTGGCATGTACACATGTGTGTAAAGAGATTCCCGAATTGGCGCAAAATTCGCACACAACCGAAACGTCATCGCGATGTTCAGTTAGTTTGGGGCCTTTCGAAAACAAGCCTAAGTTAACATAGCGTTCTTCGCCCTCGGCGGTTGCTTGGTTACATAAACTTTTGGGAAGCAACAAAACGATCGGTGTGCTAGTGTGGGGTGAGGTGCGTTGACCACTCAATACAAATGAAGTTTTTACTGGTGGCAGATTCATATCGTTTTAATATACTCGTACAGTACGACGTAGCGATTTGATCATTACAAATTGATACAATGGTTTGCTCTTTGAGAACATACCGTTCATTCTCTCAAATAGATGATAATGAGATAGATACTCACTCGCGCCCATTCATACATACATATGTATGTATATGAATGTGCATATGTTCGTAGAGATGTATGTCCATGAGCATGATTTGTATATAATAACCGCAAGGTCGTTGTCGAAATGTCTAGCAGAGAGCTTTCATAAAGAGAGACAGGGAAATTTTACTTTGTGAGTGTATGGCAGCAAGTAAGAGATGCATTTCTTTTAAGAGATTTTTTTTAATTTGCCTAGAATGTTACAATTTCTGTGTAGAATAAGTGTTGCCACTTTATTATCGACAAAGTCGCATCCAAAAACGGGGCAATTAATACAAGTAGAAAAGGGGTTAAGTTTGTATGGTTTGAAGGCATAATTGAAATGGAAAAATAAAAATTCGGGAACAATGTTGCCAACACCTCAATACACAAAATGGGTAGATTTTGAGTAAAAAAGTGTTCAATAATAGTAGTGTTTTTGCCATAGCCGCGATAACTAAGACTGGACAGCAAAATCGCAATTGGTTTGAATCTTGTTAAAAAAGTGCCAACTTTGTTAGTGTCAAAATAAAAAGCTTAGAAGTACATAGGTATTAGACTTTCAAAGAAATTAGAAGAGTATAAAAGTAATTATATGTAGCCATTTTAGCATTCGAGTTTAATGTTTTAAGGCTTCTGGTGTAATATGTCCGTACCATTTTTTTAAAACGTGTCCTATCAGCTCTAATAAGTTAAAGTCTAATAACTGAGTAGTAAATTCAGCTGTGCAAAGTTAAAAAACCATTCTCATACAACGAACGTAAGATGTCAAGGGTAGTTATCCTATTTATAAATCAATTGATTTCGAAAACACATGTTATCAACAGATGCCTTCAAATTTTGGTGCAATCTTTTTTTTTAAATGGAAGGCAAAACTCGATAGAGTACTCACTCTAAAATTTAGTCTAAATTATGCTATCACGCTATTTGCTTCAATCTGTGGATTGGTCATTACTTCCGAAATATTACGAGTTGCTTTTTAGAAGTTTGTTGTACAGGGTGTTCGCCAGGAAGGTATACTACTTTGTTTTGCCGCCATTTTGGTAAACATTAGTCATGTCAGTTCATTTTCGGCAGTTGTGAGAGACGTGGAAAATTTATTATCGAAAAATATTCGATAAATCGTTAAACATTCTATCAAAATCAATCATCGATTACTGTGACGATGAAAAAGTTACGTGACATTTTTTGGAGAAACAACGTGCCACTATTTATCGTGTAGTAAATGATATCGAAGAAAGAGGGTCTGGAGCTGATAGGCCAAGCAGCAACGTACTGCAAGATCGGCTGAAAACATTACTGCTGCTCAATGAAGTGTTCAAAACAATCCATCCACCTCAATTCGACGCCGTGCTGAATGTAATGAAAAATGTGCTCAAAAGGGCTCGCATTTGTGAGGCTAACAAAGGCGGACATTTACGAGTATCTCATATCGTATTCCATACGGATACCCTTTAAAGTATATATATAATTGATATTCGTAAATTCTTCAAGGGGCTTTATATACCTTGGTGGACGGACCGTTAGTTGAGACTCACTTAACACCTCAAAAAAGAGCATGATCAAAACGGGCCAAAACGGGTCAATATGGACATATGGGTACTCTAATTAAGACAAATTTTGCTACAATTCGATATAGGTGTGAGTAATTTTTTAAGCTTATAAGTAGATAAGGGATAAAATGACCTAAATATCGGACCATTTTTTACGCTTTAGTAGTGTGCTGTGTATCTTATGTACTGCAGACTTAATGTAAGGTTCGGCCTTACCGAACTAAACAATTTTTTTACTTGTTTCTCATATTCTTTTCTACAAGGTATCATAATTTATATGCATGCCTTGACATTGGCGTATGTAGACTTTTTTCCTTGACTTCTGAATCTTTAGTAGTATGAGGGACATCGATGGAGTGTAAGTGCCACATGATAATATGTGACCCGGCCTATGAAAAGGTGGCTTATGACTCACATTGACACAATTTGCTAGAAACTGCTGTTAAAGATAAACAATGCATTTCTTCAGTTTCTTTATAGTTTTTCTTTTGCATTATGAACTGCAATAAAAAAATCAAGAAAACGTAAGACCTCATCTCCAGAAGGAGATACGAAAAAACGAGCAACTTCAAAGGTTTCAACAAGGATAGCAACGAGGAAACTACTTAATACTGCTAAATAAATATTTTTGTGCAAAACAGCTTTTATTTGGTAAAATCATTTTTGCAGCGTTTAATCCTGTTTTTAAATTTTTCAATTTCATTTAGTATATTGATTCTGAATTTTCAATAAAATTCTGTTTTTCTTTCATTTGTGCTCTTCTTTCTCTACATTTTTAGTACACTTCTACGTTAGGACTTTTTAGTTTTCACCCTGTGAAAGAGCGTCTCAAAAACTATCGAAACCAAAAAATAGTGGAATTTTTTTTTTAAGTCATAAGCCACCTTTCCATAGGCCGGGTCAGATATTACAAAAGATCCAACGAAAGTGTAGTCTTGTGTAGTAATAGTAAAATCAGGCCCCGTTTATCAAATTGCAACTGACGCTAACTCTGAACATGACACAATTCGCATCGAATGGCCTCAAGACCCAGTAAATTCGATACAACGAACTTAGAGCATGCGAAGCCTTCCAGAGCTAAGAAAAGATATGGTTACACTATGGTCACCGCAACAATAATATGTTCTCTGCAATAAAAGCATGTTCGTCGCAATCATAGTATTGTTTTTTGAATTTCATTTTGACAATAGTATGATTGCGACAATATTGCTATTGTTGAAATGTAACAATAGTATTATTGTCAAATTTAGAAATGAAAATATGGTTGTAGTAACCATATAAACATGGTTGGTGCAACAAAAGTATTGTTGTTTAAAATTTACGTTAACAATAATATGATTACGGCAATCATACAGTATGGTTGCAACTATGAACAAAACAGGTTTTTTTAGAGCATTCATGGATGTGTGTGCGTATGTTTTTTTGATATACAAAAAAAACACATACATACGATACAGTAAATGGTTGCTGTCTATAAAAACAACAACAATCGGAAGGTAGTTCGAGGGATTTTTAATGTGTTTACTTTGTTCGGTGAAATACCGACTGGTTCTCGTTTATTAAAAATCTGCCTGCACTTAAGTATATAGCCATTGATCATTGTTTAATCACATTCGTTACTTTGTGTCTACGGATGGTGAAGTATCATTCACCCCTGCTGGCAACTAAAAGTATTTTTGACCGTTGGAATATATATTTTTGTTTCTTGAATGAAATGTTCAATAAAAACATGGCATCAAATCTGGCTATGAACTTATAGTAATGCAATTTAAAATAACATACTTAAAATAAATCTCTATTTTTGAATAACAACAATAACCAATCCTAATAAATTATTTGGGGATCATAGTATGGTTGAGTGTGAATCATACTATGGTTGTGGAGATCATAGTATGGTTGTGTGTGAATCATACTATGGTTGTGAGGATCATACTATGATTGTATGAGAAACATACTATGAATGTGAGGATCATAATATGGTTGTTGGGATCATAGTATGGTTGAGTGTGAATCATACTATGGTTATGGGGATTATAGTATGGTTATGTGTGAATCATACTATGGTTGTGGGTATCATAGTATGGTTATGTGTGAATCATACTAATGTTGTGAGGATCATAATATTGTTGTGTCACAACCATATACCCAACAATTGTATGATCCTCTTCGAATATTGTCACCCCAACCATACTTTTTTTCTGCGTGTAGTCTTGTGTAGTAATAGTAAAATCAGGCCCCGTTTATCAAATTGCGACTGACGCTAACTCTGAACATGACACAATTCGCATCGAATGGCCTCAAGACCCAGTAAATTCGATACAACGAACTTAGAGCATGTGAAGCCTTCCAGAGCTATGTTTTCCGAGACGACAATATGGACAAAGAACGCTTACACAATACTATGGACAAGGGAAAGCGTTGGGAAGACAATGAAAAACCTGTGGGTTGACCCTTGAACAAAATAGAGATTAGTAAGATCCTAGGTACGTTACATAACACACAAGTGCAGGAATAGTAGAGAACAGCGTCTGCGGGGCATGCCGACAGGATGATAAAACGTTAGAGCACAATCTTTGCCACCGGCCACCTTTCACATACATAGGTCCTGGTTTTTAAGGCATGACTCTTTAACAGACTTGACGCAGATTAAGGGTATAGAATGAAAGACACTCAAGGACTACGTCAAAGGTGCATAGTTCCTAATCTAATCTCACAAGACTGAAAAATAAAATAATTAGAGCGCACTACATGTCTATTACTGGCTTTGGGGTATGTCCAAGGACACAAGGCTGTACCAATCTGCCGCCCATTTTGAAACTAACAAATTAAATATATACCACTGGTGTTTTACTATTCGAAATGGACAATAAGTCGAATTCTGTTTTCAAAGCTGTTAGTATCTGTCATATATTACAAAGGCTGGTATATTGTAGGTTCCAAACTTTTTAAATTAGAAAAAAAATATTAAATTTATTTTTATTATAAATTAATCATTTGAAAAAGCTTGTCATGGAAAAACAAAACAATCAATAAAAATCTGCATTATGGGAAATTATGAACAGCACCGAGACCCGAGGGTTTGCACATGTCAACTTGCTGCTGAAAGCTGTGAAAAAAGCAGTACTAAGTTTAAAGTTGTTAAAGTTTTAGAAATTTGTGTCTCAAATTTGCGCCAAAAACGAAAAAAAACAAAAAATGTAGATTCTTGCTAAAAACTGTCTCGTGGACAAACTTAGTAACAGCCTTAACGCTTTATATCGTAAGCAGGCAATTTCAAAAATATTAAAATGGGATTTACTCCCAAAAAGCCATGTAAACTAGGCTCCACGAAATAACCCCCGAGTGAAATAACCCCTAAACGAGAAATGAAATAATCCCCAATGAAATAAGCCTCCAAAAAATGAAATAACTCTTAATGAAATAACAATCAAATAAAAATGAAATAAACTCCAAATCAGACACGAATTAACCTCCTATCATTTGAAAGATATATCATATGAAATATCCTTTAACAAAATAATGAAATAACCACCAACAAGAAGCAAAAGATTTATTTTTTAATAACATTTTACCCATACAGCATGAAACGGTTAGTATTAGCAAAGATTTCATAAAAGCAATTCAGGACCAACGGCGAAGTCGAAAAATTATTGAAATGAATCGTGTGGAGGCCCGCAGACGTCTTCTCAATATTAAGGACCCAGCAAACCAAACGTTCAGGATTCGGCCAGAATTTTGTACGACAATCGGCAAAATGTTCCGATTTCGGATCAGAATTCTTACCGACCGAGTTCGTAACGACAAACATATAAAAGGCTTGAAACGAATTCTGAACCACTTCTCTGGGGGAACTCTGATGTTTTTGCCGACATTTCGAACAGGGCTAATGCCGTGGTAAATTCTGAGGCTTTCGCTCTTTTTCTGATGGCTTGACGAGACATGGTAAACTAAAAAAATTTAGATAAAATTATTTCTTTTTCAAATAAATTATACCAAAACGTGTTAATATTTTTTATAATATTAATTGTCACTTTTTTTTGCTGATATACTATAAAAACGATAGCCCTGAGTGATTAAAAAGAACAAAAAATGAAAGAAAACACACAAAACTACAATGCATAGAAAAATGCGTATCGAGTTCGTTAAGAGAAGTCTGAACAAAAAAATAATAAAAATCCCACAGACAAGTCTAACAGAATTCGTTCAGATACGAGTATTTTGGAACATAATAGATATAAAATCCTCAGACAAATCGAACAGAATTAGCGATTTCGGTATGAATTCTGGATAGAGTTCAGATAGTGTTCAGAATTATCTGATATCAGACATTGTCGGCAAATTTGGTTTACTGGGAAATAACAAAAATTTTAAACGAATAGACTTCCTTAGAAACATTTTTCAGAATTGGTTGCGAGTTCGTTAAGAAAAGTCTGAACAAAAAATTTATAAAAAAAACCCACAGACAAGTCTAACAGAATTTGGGCCGAAGTCGTTCAGATATTTTGGAACACAATAAATAAAAAAATCCTCAGACGAATCGAACAGAATTCGTAACGATTTCGGTAAGAATTCTCGATAGAGTTCAAATATTATTCAGAATTGTCTGATATGACATTGTCCGCGAATTTGGTTTACTGGGGATATACAAAACTTTCAAAATGTGCCAGCGTTCAAATCAATTATTTTTTTGTTGAAGGTACGAACATAAAAATCTCGTTTAATTGTGGCTCCTTTTGGTTTTGTGAGTATAATAAGTCCAATGCAGTTATTTTCCCCAATACAATGGAGGTTATTTACAAGTAGCCACCAACGAGATATAATAAAACTTTACGAATGGCTAGATAATCCCACTAATGGAAGACGTTATTACAATGTTATAAAGAAGCTAGTAATTTTCTGCAGCGGAGAGTGTCAGGAAATATAGACCAAGAACTTCATAATTTTACCAATAAGTTTATTTTGAATACCATGGAAAATAAATAAATATTCAATGCATTTTCGAAGAAAAAGATAAATAAAAGGTTTCGAACTCAAGAAACAAAATACAAGTTGTATGCAATATACTCGTATGTATTTAAACATATGCTCGGATTTATTTTTACTTATTACAAAAAGACTTGGATAGCGTCGTTTACTGCAGCACGTCAAACCGGACATTAAAGGTACCGGAAGAGATGGCATTTTACCATTAACAATTATTGGATGTATGGGCGAGTTGTCTCAGTTTTTGGTGAAAATATTCAATGATACGATTCTGCAAGTTGTCCTGACATATTGAAAACTCACAAAGTATTCCCGATTTAAAAAAAAAACAAGTGAAAATACAATTGACTTTATTTTTGAAAAATAATTCATTCCTAACTTTCAACATATTTGGATAATGAGAGCCTGAGATAATAAATGATTTTACGAAAGCTTTTGATCTTGTGGACCACTCGATATAATGTCAGAAGCTATCCTATTACGGCGGGCGAGGTAATGAGTTGTTGCTGTTTAAAGATTATTTGAGAAACAGAAGACACTATGTACAGAAAAATGACAGTGATAACTCGTTTAGGGATTTTTTTGTGTGGAGTACTGCAAGGCAGTTTTTTGGGGCCATTACTTTTTCAAATATATTATATTAATGACATCAAAAATCTTGGTCTGCATGGAAAACTTTATATATATGCTGATGATTTGTATATACGAGTATTCTATCCACGGATAGAAATCATAGTTTTAAAAACATTCATGGAGAGAGATGCAGCTTTAATAGAAGAATTTTCGAGATTGAACAGATTGATGCTAATGTAACTTAAACCAAATTCGCAAGGTTCCGGCCGCAATCGAATCGGCATGAGGACAGCTGTATAATTTACATAGACGGCAGGGAGCTCTCGGAAGTAACCAGTGTATAGTGAATAACTATACAAAGCAATTTAAATTGGAAGCTTTATATAGAACATTTGTGATCCAAAATAACACCTGCCATAGGAATCCTGTTTAAAGTGAAATAAAAACTGAATAAAGCAAACATCTAAACTATATGGCCCTTGTGTATGGTACAAAAGAATACTGATTTGAAATCCTCGCAAATATTGCAAAATAAATCATTGAGAATAATTTATAATCTTCCTACTTTATATTCTACATCATAGCTGTATAAGGATATCGCTACAAATGTTAAACCTGTCTATGGGTTACATAAACTGAAATTGCTAGTATATATCTACAAAGTAATAAACAATGTTGGTCATCACAGCATCCATCTTAGCAGGATTTTTCATTATCGTAACACAAGAAGTCGTCCTCAATCTCATTTGCTAGTAACTCGGTGGCGTTTAGAATCAACCAAACAAAGAATTGAACTCATTGGTAGCATTGAGTTTAATAAGTTTCCATTGAACTTAAAAGAATAACAATCTATTTCAATCTTTAAGAATAAATTGAAAGAGCATCTTCGAGCATCGTCGAAATGCTTCTAATTTAATAATATTCACGCAGAAAAAAAGTATGGTTGGGGTGACAATATTCGAAGAGGATCATACTATTATTGGATATATGGTTGTGACACAACAGTATCCTCACAACAATAGTATGATTCACACATAGCCATACTATGATCCCCACAACCATAGTATGATTCACACTCAACCATACTATGACCTCCACAACCATACTATGATCCTCACAAACAAAGTATGATTCACACTCAACCATACTATTATCTCCACAACCATATTATGATCCTCACAACCATAGTATGTTTCTCATACAACCATAGTATGATCCTCACAACCATAGTATGGTTCACATGCAACCATACTATGATCCCCACAACCATAGTATGATTCACACTCAACCATACTATAATCCCCAAAATTATTTATTAGCATTGGTTATTGTTGTTATTCATAAATAGAGATTTTTATTAAGTATGTTATTTTAAATTGCATTACTATTAGTTCATAGCCAGATTTGATGCCATGTTTTTATTAAACATTTCATTCAAGAAACAAAAATATATATTCCAACGGTCAAAAATACTTTTAGTTGCCAGCAGGGGTGAATGCTACTTCACCATCCGTAGACACCAAGTAACGAATGTGATTTTACCATGATCAATGGCTATATACTTAAGTGCAGGCAGATTTTAAATAAACGAGAACCAGTCGGTATTAGAGTATTTCACCGAACAAAGAAAACACAATAAAAATCTCTTGAACTACATTCCGATTGTTGTTGTTGCAGCAACCATTCACTGTATCGTGTGTATGTATTTATTTTTTGTATATCAAAAAAAAATACGCACGCACATCCATGTATGCTCTATAAAACCTGTTTTGTTATGTTCATAGTCGCAACCATACTGTATGATTGCCATAATCAAATTATTGTTAACGTAAATTTTCAACAGCAATACTTTTGTTGCACCAACCATGTTTATATGGTTGCTACAACCATATTTTCATTTCTAAATTTGGCAATAATACTATTGTTACATTTCAACAATAGCAATATTGTCGCAATCATACTATTGTCAAAATAAAATTCAAAAAACAATACTATGGTTGCGATGAACATGCTTTTATTGTAGAGAACATATTAGTGTTACGGTGACCATAGTGTAACCATATCTTTTCTCTGCGTGTTGTTTCACACATAAATTATAATTGATCATGTACTTCTTCTGTTATATGAAAATAAAGATATATATATTTTTTGTTATGAGAGAAATTTGTTATTTGTCAATGTCTGAACAATTGTTGCCGACTAGCCTCAAAAATGCCCTAAAGGCGCTGAGGCACAACTTAATTATTAATGTATTTTTATTTCGTAAATGAACAACAAACAAAAAAATGTTTGAAGGCCACTTCGAATAGCTTCTGCTTGAAGTTTAAGTACGCACTCATTACATATTTACAAATGCTTACAGCTAATGCGAATGTATTGGCCTTCTCTTCCATACATACAAGGCACAAATTGCTCTGTTTTGGTTCCTGTGGTGGTTCAGAAATTTAAAAATCTTCATCCTCTATATACTCTATGGAAAAATAACATTTGGTTCAAAAATATTGATGCAGTTATTTTTCCCGTCGGTAGATCGTTGTAGGCCTGTTCTATTTTTGTATTTCGGCTGATAGTGAACTTTTTACATTTGGAATGTACTCAACTGCATCCGCTGTTAAGAAACAAAGTAAACTCCCTGCTTTAAAGTACTTTTTCCCTCTAAAGAACTCTTCAAATTAAAAAAAAGAGATAGCTCAGGTAGGAAAATCAAATAATAACCAAATTATAAACGAAATGAAATAAATCCCGAATTAAATATATTGTTGGGTGATATTTCATTGGGGTTTACTTCTTAATTTAGAAACCCCAATTAGAAAATGTAATAAGTCCGAATAAAAGGAAATAAGCCCAAAAAAAAAAATTGAAAGATATTTCGTATGAAGTAACACCCAAAAATGAATGAAAATATTTAGGGATTACTTCACTCAGGAGCCTGTAAACTAAATGGCTAAAGAAAATCAAATCATATCAAAATTGTACCGGGTAAACTACGAGTATGTCTTGTTGTGAAAACTATGGCTTGTTCTTCCGGAGAAGGAAAAATGTATTAAAGAGATATCATTTTACATCAGATTTCATCAGATATTTGGCATACAGCTTGTAGCAGAATTATAGACAACATCGAGCATTCGATAATTGTAATTTTGACATGATTGTAGCCTGTTCAACGCCGCATTAGACAAGCCTTATCAATAGTTTTCTAAAAAATGATAGTAAAATTTCTACAAAAAACGCAACTGACAACCCACAATAGACGTCCCCAACACTAGTGAAATTTGTTTAGAAATTAAAGTCCGAAATCCGAAGTTAAATCTGGTAGATTTCGGTCGAATACTGATTAAACAGCGAGTTCAAAACTTCCTATAACTGTTTAAAATGACTCTCAATATTCGTTTGTCTGTAAGGCATTTCTCTGAAGATTTTCCGACCACATTTGTCAAAGTCTTAGCCGATAGATAGATAAATAGTCTAAAAGTCATTTTGTAATGGCTAGATGATAATAAAACCGTTAGATCAAGCCGGCAAATGGCTAAATAGGCAACACAGTATAAGTTTGTACTCGTATTCCAAAAACGCAAAATCATTCTATTCACATTTTGTTTTTGCTGCAACAATAATATTCAACTTCTTGGTGTGTTAATGGATGTTGACGTTTCTCAAATTTATACAAATGTTAATTTGAACGTTTACTTAGTTCTTTACTATGTTCTTTGCAAAAAAAAGCGAAAACATCTGTGTTTTGTTTTAAATTTAGGAAATTATAAAAGGTATTAGGCAAATATTGAATTGAGTCAATAACATCAGCTCATATTCTGGTGTCGGGACAACTTTACTGTTCAAATATTTGTTCGCGTTCACATTGAACAGTTTCCAATACTAACAACTGTAACATGTGTCGATCTTAATATAACTATGTAAACATATATTTTATATAGTTGATATTAAATTCAAAGTTCGGTTATAGAAATACACGAAGAGACCCTAAATAAAATTATGCTAAATGAATAAAATAATTTTGAAGGCAATCTCATGTTGATGCTGAATTTACCAAGATCTGGCGGAAAGAATTGGTTCCTTAAACTAAACCACAATTGTTTTGATTGTTCGTATTGCTTTATTTTTTTGCTTCGGTTGTAGATCGCCTACAGGCATACAACGTCGGTAGAAATCTTAAAATATTTCCGGTTACTCGTAAAGGGAACACATAAGTAGGGTAAGGTTTTGTTTGAAAAGGGTATCCCGAAATCCACAAACAATTTTGGTACGTCGACGGCCACATTTACCAAAGTGATAACGAAGGTTAAAACAATCCTTGTGAAAGTGCGGGTTAAAAAAGAAGTAGCATGTAGAATAGACCACGGTATATTTGAATCTTAGACACGCTACTTCTTCTTTAAAACAAATCCTTTTTGGATCAAGTGAATGTAAAGAAAAGCAACTAATTAATTTGGGTGATTAAATACCTTGAGCGCAATTTAATATTTCATCTGCTTGCGTTTAAATTGGTACATAGGGTGGTAAAAATACAAATTTCTTTTAAAACTTAAAAAAAATGATTAAAAGTTAATTTATTTTGGCATTATAATGGGTGATCCAAGTAGAGATACTTTTTTCAATAGCCTTTTTTTTGACAGATCACGTGTGAGTCGTGTCATGCTGTCATGTTATTTTTGTTTAATATTGTTTGGCATTTCATCATGGCAAGACCTACGCCTGAACAACGTTTAGAAATCGTTCAACGAAATTTCACGTTCTATGAGGAATGTATTTCGTGCACTTCGTTCAACATATGGTCAACATAATCGGCCTTCAGAGCATACAATTCGCAACACCATCACCCATCATGAGACCCAGCATTCATTATTGGATAATATTCGGCCGACTAGAAGTCCAGCACGCAGTGAAGAAAATGTAGCGGCCGTAGCTGAGGGTGTACACCAAGACCGTGGACCGTCGGCGCCGTTCGCAGCAACTCGGACTGACGTATGGAACGACTTGGCGCATTTTACGTCGAGATCTTAAATTGAAAGCGTACAAAATATAGCTTGTGCAAGAACAGAAGCCGCCGACGTTCCCAAGCGACATCGCTTCGTTCTATGGCTCTTGAAAAGTTCCAAGAAGATCCGACGTTTTCGAGCCAAATTTTGTTCAGCGATGAGGCCCATTTCTGGCTCAATGGGTATGTAAACAAGCAAAATTGCCGCATTTGGGACGAAGAGCAACCAGAAGAGGTTCAAGAGCTGCCACTTTATCCAGAAAAAACAACGGTTTGGCATGGTTTGTAGGCCGGTGGAATCATCGGTCCATAATTCTTCAAAAATGATGCCGGTAAGAACGTAACCGTCAATGGCGACCGCTATCGTGCCATGATAACCAACTATTTGATGTCTGAAATTGAAGCTCGTGATCTCGGCGACATTTGTTTTCAACACACATCGCATCAATCAATGGATTTATTGAGAGAACACTTCGGTGAGCAGATAATTTCACGTTTTGGGCCGGTCAATTGGCCACAAAGATCGTGTGATATCACACCGTTAAACTTTTTCCTGTGGGGATATGTAAAGTCTAAAGTTTATGCTAACAAACCCGCTTCGATTCAAACCTTGTAGCAAAAAATCACACGTGTCATTCGCCAGTTACCAGTCGAAATGCTAGAACGAGTCATCGAAAATTGGACTCAACGGATGGACCATCTGAGACGTAGCAGCGGCCAATATTTGATAGATATAATCTTCAAAAAATAAATGCCAAAGAATGTTCTTTCAAATGATACTAAACATTCCCCATTCAATTTGAACTATCTGTGTTTTTTTTCTTTAAAATAGTAGGGAACCTTGAAATGGATCACTCGTTATGTGTTTATAGGGAAGACCATACGTGCCATTATGCATTTATTGATCGCCTTGGCTGACTTTGCAGTAAAGCATCTCAATTTTCCAAAAACGTGGTGACGTTTTCTGGCTCTGTCTCACAAGTGGTTTGTTCGATATTCAGCTCAGGGTCCTGAATCGTAATGGATTGTTCACTTACATCGGTGCTTTATATATATATTCAAGATTACTCTTTTGATATGATCTACAGTTCAACTCGAGTCTTTCCTGGCCAACTCAAGTCGTGCTCTAACATTCTGCCCGACAATACAAGTTTCCATATATTAATACGAAAGCATATCATTAATTCCGTGTCTTTTCCAACTTCCCTCGAAGCTATATAAAAGTACCATCTCCCATCATGTACCACCTGTTAATAGACTACTTTAATATTTTGAGATAGTTCTTTCATTTAGTTTGTGTTTAACAGCTGTTCAAAACATACAACCTAAGGGATATTGTTAAAATTAGGAAAAAGTGAATTCCGAGTAAAGGAGATTATGTTAAAAAATAATTTTATTTTGCATAATTAAAAACAGTGTATCTAATTTTATGGAGCGCTCTACAAACCGCCAATCGGCTAACGGGCTTATGTTTTGCTAAACAGTACTATACGGCGTCTAACAAATTGGTATTTATTATCCCAGTCACAATGTTTATAATTTTTGGTGACCAATTTTTCACAGTCTCTGAACTCTTATAACCGGTGATTGATTTATATTCAGTTTCTAGTCTTTCAAACGCGAATAGAAACCAATATTAAAATCGATTTAACACTATCCTCAATGTATCTTTATTCATTATAACTTTTTTTAGTGATTTTATTTAATTATTTCGTTTTTTTTTTTGCTTTTTACTTGTTGTTTTTACATGGGAAGCTTGCGAGGATTACAAACTATAATTTTAATCAAAAATTTGGGTTTGAAATTGAAAAATGATTTAGTGTTAGTGACCGCCGTGGTGTGATAGCTATGTGCACAAATACCATGCTAGTAAGCCCAGGTTCAACCCCATGTGAGAACATCTAATAATTTTGTAGCGTTAGGTTTCCACCCTGTATATGCCGGCGACTTTACGACTTGGAAACTTGTCTTTAAGCCATTTTTTATATATAATGCATTAAGCTTTTCGGAGCTGGCGTTAAACAGTAGGTTCCAATCAGTAAGAATTCGAATTAAATCGAGCTCACTAATTTGAGAGAAATTTAACCTTGTTCCTTAATAGGATGTTGTAGGAGTTATGTAAGTTATCTAATAAGGAATGCGCGGGTGCAAATCTGAGTACATCGCAGTATATTTTCTTTTTTTTGTTTCTATCACTCGTCTTGTTTTTTCGGGGTTTCCCTTCACAGTTTCTTGTAACGTCTTGATTACAGGAGTAGCTAAAAAACATTTTAAATTTGGTTAACTACTGCTCTTGGCTTTCTCATGGACTACCTAAGCTCCCAACTATCAATATTTTTACTAAATACTAAAGGGTTGTTGTTGTTGTAACAACTTGACGAAAAAATGGACGAACAAAAAACATACATATATTGTTGAGGTGACTGCCCCTGGCCGAAAAGTTTCGGGTCAATCCGGTGCATAGAACCGGCAGTCGCGGGATTGATACTAAAGGGTGTTTTTTTTTCAGACGCGTAGTTTTCAAGAAGAAAAAAAAATCAATATAATTCAATGTTATGGCCAACAATTTAGCTTTATTATTAATACAAGGGCTTGTCATTATGTTTTACAAATGATTTCGGGCTAATGGCCGCCGCGACTAGATCGAATAAATTCCAGCCGAGAGGCCCAATTTTCAATCGTGTTGGAATTAAAGTTCGCCCACATCAACATCCTCCAATTCAGGCACGAAAAAGTCATTAATCATGACGTTCCCCATAGCGTTCCCCATTGACTGTAACATTACGGCCTGCTAATTTTGAATGTCTGTAATGTGAATATGCACATTTTGGTATCAAATTTGACAATCATTTTTTACTGCGCACGTCAAGATGCGATGCAGCACAAGTGAAGCGAAGAGCCAGAACGTCATTAATTATGTAGACCAAGTCAACAAATCAAGTCAACAAACAATTTAATTGAAGATTATACTATAAACCACATAAGAATAAGGTTCTCGATACTAGTATGACAATAACTGTAATCAAACCAACAAATTTTGTGATCAAACGCAGTTTTGTTTCTGCTTCTGTGTGAACTGCTATACCATAACCTTCTACAAACAATGAGCTAACGTTTGACTGAGGTCAGCTCCGAATCATTTTTCGCATCAGCACAGTGTTAATGAAGCATCAAAAGTCTGCGGAAAAGAATCCAACTTTAGACAGCAGAGCGACGCACCCGTTCGTCGCAGCATACTTAGGTGAGACTGCACAAAAGAGATTGACCGGCCCGCAAACTGACAGTCAAACATGTTAGACGAACCAAGCGAAGACAGCATTTGGCTCAGTGTGGCGGTTGGCCGGAGCGCAGTTTGAACGCTTCTGGCCACAGTGTATTCCGCACAGTGCACGTCATTCGCCCTTGAGATTAACATTTAAAGTTTGCAAAAAAATAAAAAAAACAACAACAAAAAAAACTAAATAAAGTATACAATATGTTGTTGTTTTTGTTCGTTTTAGTTTTCTATTTTTTTTTTAAACAACAGAATTAATTTGCCATTTGTGTTGTTGCTGTCGCAGTCAGTGTTGTTGTTGTTGTGTATGTAATTTAAAACAAAACATTTTGTAGAAAACAAAAGCGAAACCAGTTTCGAACCTTCAAAATATTTGCAAAAATTATGCACGTCTATTTTTTGGGGGTAGATGGTTGGGGCACTCGGCGCGCTCGGAGGAGAGTGCGCTTTTCTGGTAGAGGCTGTTTGTGGTGGTGGTTCATCGTAATAAATTAGTTTGCCCAAAGTCCAAGAGAATGCCGGAAGAACGTGGTTTGTGCGTTAGTTTGCATTCGATTGCCGCAGTGTTTTTTCTTTCACGCCGCCGCCGTTGCCGCTGTGTTGCCGGGCTGAGATCTGTTCGCACTCGATGGCCGTTTTTTAGTTTTTGTTTAGTTTCGGTTTCAGTTTTGGTTTATTGTAATATAAAATTGTTATTTTGGATTTGTTTCGTTTGGTTTCAGTTTTTTCGGATTCATTTGTTGTTATTTTTGTGTTTGGTGTTTTTTTTTGGCGATTGCACATAATTATTGCCAGTCCACGCTGGCATTGTTGTTGTTCGTTGTGATACTTCGCTGAGTATTGTTTATCGAATCGGGTTGTTTAATTTCAGTTTCGATTTATTTATTTAGTGCATGGATACTCCCATACACACGGACGTATCTGGACACACACACAAACGCAGGCACACACACTCGCACAGACACATAGCCACACAAATGTAGCCTTGTGGAAACTACAATTTCAAAGTTCACAAAGTTATTTGTGGCATTTTCAATTCGATATTGAAAATCATGCAACCGATCTAAATATGTACGTTTTGTACTAGTAATGAGTTTTGTTGATTAAAGTAATAAAGCCCTGATTAGGTGGGTTTTGTGTGCGCTTTTTTGTTTGTTCGTTTGGTGGATTTGTGTCTGCTTCAAATCAGACACAAACGCTCCTCTGTGTGCGGAAATTCGCTTTGTGCCGCTCCGAAAGGTGATGCCGTCACAATGGCCGCAATTCTTGTAAATTGTTTTCGTTAAATTTTAATATATAACGTCATGCATTATTGTATTCCAATGGCTGGTTATATGAAAGCCGCTACATGTGTACATACTTAAGTGATTTAAATCGCTGATGGGGGAAGGGACCTGGAGTGTATTTTCCTATAGGAACGAACGCGCCTGCTGCATGCACGTACAAGTGGCATGCATTTTTGTCTGGCCCTAACCTCCATGACAGGCCAGTGTACAACAGTTAGGCGATAGAAACAGGACTCAATTACCGAGCAACATTAAACTAATCCTCGGAAATATTAGGGACCTGCCCAAGGGGGTTTGAATTTAAAACTACGAGTATTTTCAATACGAGTAGTTCCCCTAACACATTAAATTCTCCGAATGGGGACCTTCTTACAAGGTATGCAAAAACGTATTGTTTTTCAAACGATTGTCATTGATACTTGGAAAACTCCCGATTTACATGGCATCCTTTACTCAGATACGCAGATGTATACTGGATTCTAAATCTACTGGTTCGGAGTAGTGTCTCGGTATCGAAAAAAATATCGTTACTGCACTCATTTAAATACCCAAACAAAGAGTAAAGATCAGTATAAAATCTACCCTCTAGTATAGAGAAAAAAATCAGCTGAAAACCAGTGTTGCAACCACAAACATTTAATATTGATGGTAACATCGTTCTATATACAATACAAACAATACTACAATATTACAACCAATAAATCATATATACCAACCAAATTCAGTACAACTTCTGGTTGCCATATGGCAACTAATCAAGTGTAAGTTCATGTTTCTTTGGTACCAACAATTGATGGCGATAACAAAAAAAATCTTTTTATTAACAAAACCCTGTTGCAACGTATTACTGGTCATTTCAACATCGGTATATAATTCCTAGAATAATTAATCGGTTCTAATTGTAATATCACTTTCTACTCGCTGTACGGGGTTACAACATTCGCTATTTTAAAAGTTTTTTCATTATAATAAACAAAAATGTTAAATAAATATAACGTTTCTTAGTTTGGTCAGATAACTAAAAGATAAAATGCAACCATTAATTGGTCCAGTCTACAGATGTTCGTGGTAATGACAACCTATACATGTACAAATTTTGTTCATCACAATTACCAAGGCTTACCGATACTTTGTCTCCTCAACCGGTTGTAGCAATTTTAGAATCTGGTTAGTATCAGCTATACCAGATTCTAAAATTGCAGTGTACCCAATTAACATTCGATTATAGAGATAAAAATGAAAGCAAGTTCAACTTTTCAAAGATATCCGAAAATATAGACAGATCCTTTCGATAAATAAAAAAGGACCGAATAATAAAGTAATAACACACAGAGAACAGATTCGTTGCCACCACTGATTGTTTTTGCCAACGGAATGATAAAGGTAGCATGAACTATAAAGTTTCCATCAGCAATTTGTAGTAAATGGAAATAAAAGTATCGATAGAAGTGAAAAATTATCGAAACCTCCCCAAATCATTTTTTGTGATATAAAGTAATACGATATATCCGTGTATTGCACTTGTAATTGTAATTTATAAGTTAAAAAAACTGCTTACTTATATACTCCGAGTACACTAAATCGCGTTATTTGCTGTTTACTTACCACTATTCACCCTATGTAGCATTATGCATGAAAATATGCTATATGTGACAGCGCATAGAGAGGGTAAAAAAAATCAATTTTCATATTTTTTATTTTTTTGATGTGGGCAACATCTGAGCATCGAATGAGACCGATCCCATGCCCCAAAAGTGTTCCCTCCCAGAGATATGCGCGTTTTATGAAAGTGAAGTCGACGATTCTAAGCGCAAATAGAAAGGGAGCTAATCTTTAAAATGGCTCTCCTGAACAAAACTGGTTTTTAACCTTAGGTCCCTTTCTATTTTGCGTGTCACATATGCTATTTGAACAAAAAAAGATTTACCAATGAACAACCGGTTATTACGTTATTATAAATTGTTTGTTCTCATCAGAACTGTGGCAACTGAATATTTCCCAAATTGTATTTGTTATTTAATTTAATATAATTTTTTAGTTAGAAAATGGAATTCTAGAATTGAAAAAGAATTTTAGAAGACCATTTTTTGCACGTCTTGCTGTGCAATCTAACGCTGTTTTTCATTAGAATGCCTTTCCGAAACCTCTCTTATTCCCACTAGGTGGCATAGGGAGTAAATTGTGATCTTCGAGGAGTGTTAACATTTTTGGATGACAAAGAAAATCTAGGTAAATGTAGATAGGAATGCAGTGCAGCAGAACAATTTAAATTTCTATTTTGTTAGCCTTACGTGTTCAAAAATAAACCTGAAAACCCATTTCACGTTGCATTTTCATGCCCAGAACGTCCAGAGCATCCGATTGTTCAATATCCATACGACAGAAATTCACGACATTCAGCAAATACGAGTAGCTTGTGAGACAACAAGAAGCACTGTGTCTTACGCGCATTTAAATCAACTCTACTCACCCGACCCTATTCGGAAATGGCCACTTAATCCCCAGTGTCTTGTCCATAATTCTGCCTTTGTCCTACATTTTTTGAAGACTTGGCCTACGGTCGAATGAATATGATTGACAGAGATTGCTGGCATCTGCAAATGAGTGGATTAATTAGATGCACGGTCTGACCCAAAATATCGTCAGTGAAAATAAGAAAAAGTGAGGGAAAAGGACAGAACCCTGTGGTACACCTGAGGTCAGAATATGTTCGCCGGATGAGAACCCATGTCCAACAACTCGCATAGTACGATCTCTAAGAAAGCTCTATATAAATGGAGCAACGGTATTGCCGATAAAAAACAAAATAAATACTCGTATGAGTGCAACGTGCCAGACTCTATCAAAGGCCTAGGTTAAAACCAGAGCAACGGCCTTACTCTCACCAAACAGTTGGATTAACTCTCTCTTTGACAAGAACGCCAACAGGTCTCCCGAAGAGTGATTTCTACGGAAGCCATATTAACCATCACTTAGCAGGTCGTTGGTCTCTACATTACTTTGGAGACAAATCGCAATCGGCGATAACTCGTAGGGTAGCGTCGAAAAGCATTTGCAAAAGACAATTGTAGAAATATCATCCGGGCCCGGGGACTTATTTACATCGAGATTCGCAAGAACCCTTTTAACTTCATGTGTTTGAAAAAATATCTGGGTTATTACACGACTATTTAATCAAAAATATATAAGTAATTCTACGTGTACGTACTTTGATCTTATATCTTAAACACAGGTCTCGCGTTTTAGCAGTCATTTTTGCAAATTTCCCCTTAATATAATTAGTGACTAAGTGAATACGTAGGTATTATCCAAAACGCAAGAACGCTTGCTTTCGGCATGGGTCGTGTATTTAGACATACACCTAGTATAGAATATGAAAGTAATAAGCGTAACCACAAGCCGTGGAGTAAAAAATGTTCTACGGTGCAAATTGTGACAATATAAAGGAGTGACATTAAATAAAATTGGAGTGGTTATATAAGAGGATTTTGGCTTTCGCAATATCGTAGACTCACATATTCGTATATGTATAGATGTAACGTGTATACACACATACTTACACACATACATATAAAGTGTAAACATCACTGTTCGCAGAGCATTCAGCATTCACAACGCATCACGACTAAGTCCATTTTTTTAATCTCTTGATTTGTTGTGTTATTAGAAGTGCACTATTTTTGAAGCTCGTTAGTATATATATTTTGGATAGTAACCTACATCTAAAAACCCACAAAATATAACAAAATATTTTATGTTTCCATCTAAACAACTAAAAATATGCCAAGAAATGTTGATAACCTATTTGTTTTCAAATTTTCTTTGTGGAGTTAGTCGTTTTTGTCAAGCGATTCAAACGGACAGATGAGTGTGTCGGGTGTCGTAGGCCAAACCAAAACGCTAGCAAACGAACGTCTAAAGCCGGTAAATTCAACAATAAAGAGTAATTAAATTATTAGAATTAAAATACCTAATTTGCCAACATAAAATATTTTGGCGTTTGTGGCAATAATTTCTGCCACACTCGCAGTCAGTATGAATTCAGCAGAGTTAATGTACTCGTACTCTGCTTTATGTCGATAAATTATGGGTTTGCAAAGTTTCCAAATTGTAATCACATTATAATTACGTGTTTATAAAACGGGTGATCTATCTTGAGGTATTTATTTTCAATAGCCTTTTTTACAGATTTCGCGTGAGTTGTGTTCATCATTTTTGTTTATATATGTGACAGCGCATAGCGAAAGGGACCTAAGTGTAAAAAAATCACTTTTAATTTTTCTTTGATGTGGAAAACATCTGAGCATCGAATGAGACCGATCCTATGCCCCAAAAGTGTTCCCTCTCAGAGATATGCGCGTTTTATGAAAGTGAAGTCGACGATTCTACACCAAAGAACCACGCATTTAAATCTTTAAAATGGCTATCCTGAACAAAACAGGTTTTTACCCTTAGGTCCCTTTCTATTTTGCGCGTCACATATGCTTTATTTGAATTATTGAATCTGCTCCAAAGGAGCCTAAGTGTTCAACTTTATTTTTTTTTCTTTTCAGTATTGTTTGGCATTTCATCATGGAAAGACTTACACCGAAACAACGTCTCAAAACTGTGCAACTGCATAATGGAAATGAGCGTTCGGTGAGAAACTGTTTTCGACCACAATTTTGTTTAGTGATAAGGCACATTTCTGGCTCAACGATAACGTCAATAAACAAAACTGTCGCAATTGGGCTGAAAAGCAGCCATAAGAGGTTCAAGAGGTGCCATTATTCCAAGAGAAAACCACGGTCTGATGCGGTTTATGGGCTGGTGGAATAATCGTTTCATATTTTTTCAAAAATGATGATAGTTGTAACGTAACCGTGAATGGAGCTCGCTGTCGGGCCTTGATATCGGAATTTTGCTTCCTGAAATTGCAGCCCGTAATCATGATGACATTTGGATTTAACAGGACGGCTCCACTTACCTTACAGCTGCTCAAACAATGGATCTATTAAGAGGTCATAACGAAGAGCAGCCAATTTCACGTTTTTGACCGATGAGTTGGCCGTGTAATATCACAGCTACACGCAGAGAAAAGATATGGTTACTACATGGTCACCGCAACAATAATATGTTCTCTGCAATAAAAGCATGTTCGTCGCAACCATAGTATTGTTCTTTGAATTTCATTTTAACAACAGTATGATTGCGGCAATATTAATATTGTTGAAATGTAACAATAGTATTATTGCCAAATTCAGAAATGAAAATATGGTTGTAGCAACCATATAAACATGTTAGGAGCAACAAAATTATTGTTGTTTAAAATTTACGTTAACAATAATATGATTACGGCAATCATACCGTATGGTTGCAAATATAAACATAACAAAACAGGTTTTATAGACCATACATGTATGTGGGTATGTTTTTTTGATACACCAAAGAAAAACACATACACATAATTGTTGGCCGTTAAAAAAGCAAAAACTATCGCAAGGTAGTTCGAGGGATTTTTATTGTGTTTACTTTGTTCGGTGAAATACTCTAATACCAATTGGTTCTTGTTTATTTAAAATCTGCCTGCACTTCAGTATATAGCCAATGATCATGGTTTAATCACATTCGTTACTTGGTGTCTACGGATGGTGAAGTAGCATTCACTCCTACTGGCAACTAAAGGTATTTTCGACTGCCGTTGGAATATAAATTTTAGTTTCTTGAATAAAATGTTTAATAAAAACATGGCCTCTAATCTGGCTATGTACTAATAGTAATGCAATTTAAAATAACTTACTTGATAAAAATCTATTTTTGAATAACAACATTACCCAATCCTTATAAACAAATTTGGGGATCATAGTATGGTTGAGTGTGAATCATACTATGGTTGTGGGGATCATAGTATGGTTGCGTGTGAATCATGCTATGGTTGTAAGGATCATACTATGGTTGTATGAGAAACATACTATGGTTGTGAGGATCATAATATGGTTGTGGAGATAATGGTATGGTTGAGTGTGAATCATACTATTGTTGTGAGGATCATAGTATGGTTGTGAAGATCATAGTATGGTTGAGTGTGAATAATACTATGGTTGTGGGGATCTTAGTATGGTTATGCGTGAATCATACTATTATTGTGAGGATCATAATATTGTTGTGCCACAACCATATGCCCAACAATAGTATGATCCTTTTCGAATATTGTCACCCTTAACCATACTTTTTTTCTGCGTGTATAGACTTTTTTCTTTGGGGCTACGCAAAGTCCAAATTCTATGCTGACAAACCAGCTACGATTCAGGTTTTGGAAGCCAACATTACGCATGTCATTCAAGCCCCATACCGGTCGAAATGCTTAACAAACTCTTGAAGAAGAGGCGTGAAACATTCCCAACCTCTAAGCTATGCGCGATATGACTTCTGTTTTCACTGTCCGGCTATACAGCTTAACGTCGTGAATTAAAACTGTTCAAGCTTTTGTAGAGAATTTTTTTGTACTTGAATGTCGCCAGTATTTTAGAAGTAAACCAAAAAGAAACTATTCTTATACGCATTTTGAACTTAGTTCTCTTTTGTGATAGTCAGCGAGTATAGATTATCAAAAGAGATTCCATCAGCTTTCAAAGTTTTTTTTCGGTTTTGCGAGATCACAACACTTAATCGGAACAGATAAAACCTGTGGGCGCTATGAGATTGCCAGTGATGGGTCTTACAATTCCAGAAACGCAAGTAATCGAGGTGTTGTTTAGCAGATTTTCAACAGCATTTTTCTCTATTTTTCCAAAACAAAAAAAACATAACAGATTATGAAGGTTTACTCACCACATAGAATTAACACGGCATCCCTCAGGTATAGCACATATAACCACTTCACTGGGTCATCACAACAAGTAGGAAACCTACGAAGTATTCAGAGCAGAACCTGAAGTGTAACAAAGATATCTTGCTTTGATCAGGTTAGCTAAAGTCAAATGATTGAGATTAATTCTGAACAAAAAACTACTATGAAAAGATCACATAAAAATGTGACAGTTCCTGGTCGATTTGCAGAATCAAACAAAGGCTGACACCGATAATGATGGACCGGTTTTAGACTAGCGTAGCTCTACCTTAAAAAGGCTGTAATAAATAAAACTTTCATGGAAAAAAGGTGCAAGTTTACAAAACGACAAAGGCATTCTGACAACGGAGTAATACAAACTAGATATTCAATGTCTATGAAATTTATATTAAATTCAAGCCCAACTGAAATTGAACTGTTATACAGATATCGCTAGAATAAGATGTAATTAGAAATAAATTTGAAATTAACTGTTTTTTCTGTAAAACAGAATTAATTGATTACCGAAGCCTGGAAATACAGTGGCAGATAAGGACGAATAATGGCAGCAACAGCAGATAAATTTATTACATGACTCCTAGTGTGACCAGCTGGAGTAGAGGCGTCAAAGGTAATACTTGAAGCAGAAACTCGACGTGCAGGAATGCCAAAAAATACCTTTAGCGATTCGGAAAAAATAGCTCGAGTGGGTTAACCACAATAAAAATGGAGTTTTTATCCCACAAAATCCCCTGATCTATAAGTAAATGTGATATTTTACATGAATAAATGCTATCAAAGCGACAACTTTCGGCAATTCAAAATATAAGTCTGCTCTCCCGCGAAATAAAAAAGTACAGATGAAGAAAAACCCTAAGTTAAGAGCAAAAACCATTGATATACTTAATGTTTTATTATGACGAAAACATGAAAGAATGTCGACTGATTTACTGCTACATACCTCGTATGCTGCATCCCTTTACAAACATAGAAAAGAATGGTCAATAGGTGCTATCTAAGAAGATTTAAAACAGTTGGATTTAAAAAATATTAAAAATTATTGTATCAACGACTCACAATTAGTTTTACAACTATATTCAAGAAACCCAACCAAAAGAGTTGCTTCAAAATAAATCCCCTATTTTTATAATCCGAATGTCTCGGTCGTTTCTTTTCAACAACGAACAAAAAATTATTATCGTCCAGATTCAAATTGATTTTTTTTATATATTATTTTGAATGTGTTGAATTTCGTGCGATTTACAAAAACCAAAATTACTTTCTTTTTGCCTACAGACAGTTGGTTTTGTCGGTAGTCAACAATGGAATGCAAGGTTTTTGTTTATTTCTGTGATGTTTTCCGAATATTGTGACTCAAAAATATCTATTAATTACAACATAAAATAAGTAACGAACACAAATGGCAAATACGAGTACATAAAAACAATTGTATCGGCAGTCCATTTGGTGTCGTCGAATAAAGTTCTTGTTTTCTTGAGTTTGTTATTGTTCAAAACTTTTCGAGATCTGAGCAAGTCCCTTTTAGCCTTGCTAAAAGCTTAATCCTGAAGATACTTCAAGTCGTTGTTTCCCAACAGTTTTCCACCTGTTCCTACTGCGTCGGACAATGGGGTATTCTTCTCATTTCATCCCCCAATGAGCGAACGAAATATATAAATATTTGCTTAACACAACAAGATTCTTACGAGTTCCTGTGCGATATCTCATTGTAGTGGGGCCGTACCACCTAAATGGACGATTGATCTTAATTGACCGTTGCGCTTTATGCTGAAGCGTTAAATCTACAAAACTGAAAATCATCTTATCGACGTAGTGGTACATTTAATTAGAAACAAAACACCGTTTGAGTAATTATACCATGTTCGCAGATACAGATACGGTACAAAGCCACATAACGAATGGATAAGTTTCTGTGTGTGTGATACTGTATCGATGTGTGCGTATGTGTGTAAATAAAAATGTGCAATTAATTTGAAATCAAATTGCTTTCATACAATTTAACCGAAAGTAACAATAATAGCAGCGGCAGCGCCAACGGCAAAGTTCGAACAGGCCGTCTAGGCTGGTGGCAACACACTCTTGTATTCAAATTAAGCAAATCCAACAAATTCACACACGCACACACAGGATAATATAAATAGTACATACGTATATGTATGAGTGTATGTAACTGGTCATTTGGCATGCACCAAACAAAAAGAGAGCCAGCCGAGGCCAGTGATTGTTCCACTAGATGATGATGATACTTTTCGTGAATGTGGCAATTAAGCATTTAACTAATTTAATACAAACACACGTTTGCCCGATGAATTGACTTGCCTTTCTTTGCCACAATTGCTGCAGTGGATGGACATTAACCTTCTTCTTTAGAATAAAGGTGAGATCATGAGGAAACTCACACACACACACGAGTGCCTTGAAATGAAAGGTTGATATCCAGTTTGATAATAGTCCGCCAAATAGCTGAATTTCACAGAGTCTCACTTGTGAGTAGCCACACACACACTCACGCACACATACTCACACACACACACACATACTAGTGCGATCGCTAGAACAGTATGCTGCAGTTACACCTTTGACAAGAAGAAAAAATAATTGCCGTGTATAAAATGCGAAAGAACAAAAACAACAGCAACACCAACAACATTAGCAAGAACAACAACAACAGCGAACAGCAAGAGCGGTAGGAAGAATAATAAAACTGGATCCATCTAATAGCAACCGGCCACAATTTGGATACAGAAAAGGTATGGCATGCACGGATACCCGGTTGACTGCAGTAATGCGAGTACACCTGAATCTAACACCACCTGTGCGCGATGGCGCATTAAATATACCTACGATTTACAACGCAGATATTGAAAATTGTTAGAAGCGACAGCCAGCCAGCGAGCAAGCAGCAAAAACGAAAACAGGAATATTTAGAAGAACACAAAGCACGGCATGGCATCGGTACGAGTAACAATTGCAGCACTTTTTTAGTTTCATATAAAATGAAATAAGTGCTGTTGTCCCTCCACATGATCAAGGCAGCAACGAACGATGTTTATGTTGATGGCGTTGATGACGACGACGACCACGATGATGAGGATAATGACGATCGGTGTGGTGCCAAAGAATCAGGAACCTAACTGAACTAAACATGAGCAAAAATAAGTTTGTTCTTTGTTGTTGTTACTGGAATTGCGTTTAGAATCATTTTTATTTTAAGAAGGAAGGTGGCCAGACTAGCTCATTAGGGCTTATGTGGAACGACGAGACAATATCCTTGTTTTGTAGAGGATATCTATTTCATTGAGAACAACTCCCACCTAAGTTGAAGTAATGGGCGGACCATATTATTTTTGAATCATGTTTTATTTTGACAGTGACGGAATTTTTCCGCTCAAAACCAAGTCGCTTAAAACGTTGGCAAATCATGGACATTTATTTCCAAAGTTAATGCATCTGTAAAATAATAAAAAAATTTTTGACTGAAATGGGGCACGCAATTTCTTGAGATTGACTTGCTTGTGGCCAAAACTTATGGTCCTCGTCGTCGTACAGTGCACACTGAGGAGAATGTGGCTGCTGAAGCCTAGATAGTGTCCTAGAACATTTAATTTGATACCGATCTCAACAATTTACGCACCAGCCTGATGTGAATTTTTCACAAAGACCTCCTATTATTCGCTCACAAGGTCCTATTACTTAAATACTTAAGACCTACGATCAGTAATATAAAATTTAGATTAATTTTTGCATTCAGTTAACGTACTGATCTAGAACCAGTCACCCAGCTCGTGAAACAATTTATTAACTGCTTGAACATTCTCTGAATGTAAACTTTCTCCTTTCGATGATCATCTAACATCTAACTGTTTGTCGTGTGAAAACTTATATACACTCCAAATTTGCTTACAAATCGAAATCCCCCTTATTCGTTTTTTACAAAAAGGCATGGTGGCACGATTATGCTTGGGGTCTTCCGTGTATGTGAGTGTCATTTCAGTCATCCGAACCACTGCAGGAATGGTTTTTTTTTCAAATGCCTCCATGAATCAAACATTCTGAGGCCCAATATAAAATGTAGACCCATAAGCTCTATTATGCTTGGGACAAAAATGGATTCTTCTTAACACTTATCGCAAAATTTGTTGTACATTTTACCTCTGCAAATGTGCTGAAAAAAATTTAATTATGCTTAAGATCTCTTAAAGAAACTGTTAAAATGTCATCATCTTATTTGAAAACATTATATGCATCCGTATCCTACGGACTCCTTCAACTTTTTTCAGATCTAATGTAAAAGCAAAGTTATTGTTGTGGCGATCAATAACTTGTACTAAAATGTCTTCTACGGAAGAAGATTCGGTACAGCATATCGAGAGTCTCATAAATATGTCAAAAGAACTCCGTATTCTTTAAGTAAATAACGGCCCAGCAATCCAAATGCCTATTATGATTAGTTTAAGGATTCGCCTTCACAGCTATAGGCAGCAGCATCAGTGCTGATGAAATTTCTAAACACCCAGTCAGGAATATAGATGATTTGGCATGCAACCTTCAGTGACGAAAAGTCGCCGCAGCCTAGAAGGATGCAACAAAAGAATCGATTTACGTTAGTTATAGCCAATCTTTCCCATAAATTGAAGAGATATTAAGGTCTCGCCCAGCTGGACGAACTTAAGGTGTTGTTAACAAATGCACGTGTGTACTTATTGGCCATCGTCTGGCCACTCTCGTGGTCGGAGCGAATAATGGAGGAGCTTCGTAGATGATAATAATGGCGATGGCACAAGAAGACACTTGCATCATGCCAACCGAAATAACAAACAATTCGCCTCTGCATGATGATAACTATTTATGTATGTATGAAGGCATTTATGTGTGTGTGTATGTGTGGATCGATGAACATGCAAGTGTGTGTGTATGTGTGGTGATGCACAGCCTTCTTCCTTTTTGCCATTTAATTTCAAAGTAACAGAACTTGAAACGTTGTTCCAGCAATAAGCCGTTATCAATATCTGGTTTGTCCACTTAGTCATTTTATGCATGAGCTTGTGCATTCATACGTAACAGCGACTGCTGCGAACAACTATGAATGCATTTATTCTGCTGCACTCTCTGCTCCTCCTCCATTCGGCACCACTCCGTGTGTGTGTGTGTTCATGTAGCGGGTTGTTGTGGACGAACCTACTGATGGACGGGCTGGCGGCCGTAAAGACGGACGGGCGGACGGACGGAAGGCCGGACGGATGGGTACATTCATACTATGTACTCGTATGTAGATGCCGATGCGACCACATGTATTGGTACGTGTGTAGGTTCGTATCGACGAAGAGTAGGAAACACAAAAACGGCTCCAGCATCAAAAACACATACAACGTCTAGAGGAGAGATACAAAAGAAGAAGTACCTTGTTTAAGGATTACAACATTCGTTCATTGTACCTTCGAGCGTAGATAGATTCATACGACATAGACCCACACACACGCACGCACACATGTCCACATCGGCCTTACATAACAAATGATCCGGAGGAACTTGTTGGAAAACAACATGAATAAGAATCTTATTAACTTTTGCGTAAACTTTTTGCAGCCTGCCGCAGATGATACAACCAACGACAAGCGAATACGCCACAACAGAAAAGCAGAAGACATGCGTTACTTCACAGGGAGCTATGCATCTAACTAACTAACTAACTAACTGGCTACAGTACCTACTAGCTGGTACTAGGAGTAGTTACTGACTACCTATGGCTTATTTTATAGCATTTGCCCGGACAGTGCGATTGGGTAGGCCCGATACATGCATGCATCGTTAGGTGCATCTTGTCTCCGTAAGCTGCAACAGCAGTCTCCGTCTTTGTCCCCGTCGCCGGCTCCAGTCTGCTGTTCGCAGTTAGAATATTTCGCCTAGGAAGTGCTCAAGTACCAGTATTTGACTGCTTTGTTCTTAGTTTAGTTAAAGGTACGAAACTATTTTCCTTCGTTTAAATAAACCGGCTGAGCAACGGTTTTCTATAAAGATTAAAATCAAGATTCTTTAGCGGGCAACAGTTTTTTTGTTGTCCATTGGTTGCAGTTGGTTGTCGGTTTGGTTGGTTTTATGATTGCACTTGCGTTCGGCACAGCCGTAGAGTTCAGTTGCATTGCTGCTGCTGTTATTGTTGTTGCAGTGTCCGCTTTGAGATGACTCAAATGGGAACAGCAGGAGTTCCGTGTAATATTTAAATTGCAGTCAAGTGGAAAACAGCAATGGCCGGCCAGCCGGTCGGTCATGGCTGCATATGGTCAAGATAGCCGTTCTATACTTCTGAGTAAATATCGGGAAGGTATATTTGAAAATCCGTATTTTCAGTTCCAATGTTAATTAAACAAAAGATCAAATGTCCTATGCAATTGCAATAACAACAACACTTACGTTGCTGTGTTCAAAAGAGGATCGGTTAAGGATAGACTACCTGTAACCCAGTGCGCCTTGCTGCGCCTAAAGCTGCCTTTACTTAAATAAAAAGACTTACAGGTTCTGCATAATTTTTATATTATTTTTTTGATTCATACTGAGGTAGTACTGATATATAAATTTGAAGGTTTACAACAGGCGATTAATTCGTCAAAATCCGGACGATGTCATGTCCACTTTTTCCAGGACTTATTTCGATACACACAGATGGTAAATAAACAAACGTATTCGTACATGTTTCTAACTCTGATAGTTCAGATGGCAATTTACTGACCCACCGGCATGCCACCGTCCTCTATTCGCCAAAGCTCATGTTTTGCACACAAAAAGGACATATACTAAATCTGAAGTTACTAACACTTTTAGTTTAGTTTTTGTTGTTATGTAAAGGTGTGTATGTGTGGGCGGTGCCATGCCCTTCTGTTTCATCGTATCCGTGTATACTGTGTGCTAGATTTATAACTATAAGAGACACAGCCTCTAAAACACAGTGCTGGACACACTTTTTCGGACATAAGTTTTGTCAAAGGTGGCTGAAAGTACGTCTCAAAACTGGTTTTGTGACATAATATGTTTTGACAATTTGGCTCAAGTTTTTGGTTCAAAGGAATTTATCCCTTTTTAATACTTTGAAATGACAATATCTATAGATGAGTCGAACGGAATATTGCATGGAACAAGCTTACCCGAAAAAAGCATCTTCTGTCTAAAAATCACCAAAATTTACGTTTCACCCACACTTTTTATGTTTTATGTTTTTTTTTTTATTTTTTTAACTTTATTTCAAATTGAACAAATATATCTTGATTAATTTTATAGAAATTGACGTGTTTTTTGGTGACAAGACAATAATAAGTAAGGTCAATATTAATTATTTTCATTGTAATAACGATTGAAGAGCTCCGGCCTTAACAATTTAAAAAGGGGGAGTGCCCACTGTTCCCCAAGAATTTCTTCATTATTTACCGTAAGTCATGATCATGATTTTACTCGTAGTTTATGAGTTATAATCATTTTAAAGTTTTAGGTTTGTGGGCTTGGCACAGCCCACTTAAGGTAACAAAAAGCAAAAATACAAAATGCAAAAATACCGTGGTATTGAAGTCACCTTTCATGTGAAACTAACAGATTCAAAATCGGTTCAAGCATGTCAGAAAACATCAATAACCAACAAAAAAGGCATGTTATTTATAATAAACATTATACGTGTATAAAAACGGCTAAGGATAATGGACGAAATTTATGAAAAAACAAAAAAAAGAGTTAATGTAGGACGAGCCCATCTATATTATAGCTACTACATCTGGATATTCAGAAAAGCCAGCTGCAAATAGGATTTAGAACCATCTTAGGCGATCTCAAAATTTAAGCAAATTTGAAAATAATGCCATATTTGAATTTATTGGAAAATTTGATTGTTTTGTGCTATAATCGGTTGAACACATATGTGGGAGCTATATCTAAATCTGGCCTGATCTTAATCTGACCTCATTTTATTATTTGTGTTAGAATCGGCTGAACACATATGTGGGAGCTATATCTAAATCTGACCTGATTTTCATTAAGATAAGATAAGTAATATGTGGCTTTAAGAGCTAACGGCACAAAATCGGATGTCTATATAAATTTGAATTTTCAAAAGCGTCCCTTCTTGGCCCAAAAAAAGTAATCGTGCTAATTTTGATAAAGATCGTATGTACTTGTAAGATATGGCTTCTAGATATAAAAACTTTTAAATCGGATGAACATACATGTGGGAGCTAAATCTGAACCGTTTGTCCTCAATTTCAATACTTGGCCCAAAAAACATACTTCTGCCAAATTTCACTAGACATCGTTAAATGGAATCAGATAGTCGTTCTCCGTCGATCGGTTCACTTAAAGATTGGTCTAGCTCAAATATGTTTGGTAGTAACAAACATTTGCCATGAAACAGTCTTACCTGTTATTGTAGGTTATACTTATAATTATACCATTGGATAGGTCTTGTTTTATAGATGTGCTGAAACATATTTATGGTATACCGACTTAGTGCTGATGTTTGCAACACCTAAACGAAATACATATAGACCCCATGTTAAGTATACCGATCGGCTCAGAATCAATATCTGTTTCAAATGAGAGTCCGTTCTTCCGTACGTCCCTCAAAGTAAGGGTCCCAATAAAACACCGATATCCATGAAACTTGCTATAAGTACATTCTATGGGCCAAGGGCGAACCCTACTGAAATTGGTCCACATTTTCATGTCGTACGAAAGTTTCCCCGATTTCAGAACCTTCTGCCCTAGAACGCACACATTATACCCGATCACGCTCTAATTTTGTATGGGACGTCATAAACGACAAATAAATAACTCCAGACAGAGGTGGTTAATCCTCTGAATATCAAAGTAGTTTGGAGTATCTGATTTTACTTGATTTGTTTAATTTTGTACACTATTTAAGTTAAAAAACTCAAAATTAAATTGCATTATATTACCAGAACAAATACTCAGTGGTTGTAACTACGAGGGTTGCTATTTATTTTTCGGGTCCGGCAATAAAAACACAATAATTTATTATTGGAAATGGTTTTATTATTTTTCAAAATATTCTCCTTTAAGATCAATAAACTTTTGCATGCGCACAAACCAATTTTCGAAGTACTTTTTCTACTCCGATTGAGACACCTCAAAAACATGATTTTTGAACGCTTTAACAGCTGTTTTGGCCGATGAAACACATTGACCATCCATTTTTTTTCTTGATACTAGGGAATAAGAAGAAGTCATTGGGTGCCAAATTAGGGCTGTACGGTGGATGGCCCATCAATTCGACACTTTGATTGGTCAAGTAGCTCATCGTTTCCGCTGATGTGTGATAGCCCGCATTGTCGTGATGCAAAATGATCTGTCTTCTTTTATTATCTTTCCTCATTTCTTCGAACACTGTTGGCAAATAGATGGTTGTATACCACTCAGGATTGACCGTCTTACGCTCCACTAAAGGCACTGTGGCAACATGGCCGGGTATACCGAAAAAAACGCAATCATTTGCTTCGATATACTTTTTTCACGAACAACTTTTGTTGGATTTAGCTCATCTTGAAAGATCCATACGGTCGATTGCTGTTTTGTTTTTTGTTTCGTGTTCATATACATAGATCCATGATTCGTCACCTGTGACAATGTTATACACTGCCTTTGAGCATTCGTCAAATTCTGTGGGATCCAACGAAAACAAATTTTGTTCACGCCCAAATGAACATGCAATATCTGTCATACTGAAGCCCAAGGATGCCTCAATCTCACGGTATGCCACATGTCGGCCTTGCTTAATCAGTTCATGCACAACATCGATGGTTTCTGGCATCGAAGTTGGACGTCCTTCACGGAGCATCCTGGAGCGAACGGCGTCCGAGACATAACTCTTGGTACCAGCGATTAACAGTGGGTTTTGATGGTGCTTCATCGCCAAAAGTCGAAACAAGTTGATTTAAACACTCTTGTCTCGATAACCCACGCCGATAATCGTAAAAAATCATCGCACGAAAATGTTCACGGGATAATTCCATTTTTTGACTGCGATGTATTTTTCAACACACTGTAAACAAAACAATTCGCCCTCAAATGACAAAACGTTATGAGTGAAGTTATACTGAAAAATGTCAAAGTTTCCAATGGAAGTTCCAGTTTGCATACAGGAACACTAGTTTTGTCAGGACCCGAAATATAAATAGCAACCCTCGTATTGCTTTTTTCTCTAAATAATAAATTAGAGAACGAGTTCGATGATTCGTGTTGTAATTGTTGTTTGATTATCGTGTGGTCTCAAGCAATAACGAATGTTTGGTAGAGAGATTTTTAATATAGAAGAGGCTTGATTGAAATTTGGTGTTAATCGTTGTTGTTGTATCTTCTTTGTTTCCGCAGAAGATATTATTGAATGGCATTGGAAGCCGAGAGGGGCCAATAAAAGAATGAGTGAATGCTTATGTTTATCTGGGGTTTCGCGATTAAGATCACTTTTTCCCTTACGAAAATTTGTATTGTACATTGAATTGTTTAGAGAACTGAAATACTATTCAAAAATGCCCTGGAGGCGTTGAGGCAAAATTTTTTTTGGTTATTAAATAAAGTTTTATAATTTAAATGAAAAAAAATACGTATTTAGTGCGTTTGGACTTCTTAAAAATTATCCAAAATATTGCCCACTCTAACGTGGAAAATTTTTGCCTTGATTTAAGTTTATGCAAATTTTGTTCGAAGTACATTAGTAATTAGGAACCAGACTGATGGAAACATCATAACTAGTTTTTGTAATTGTAGTGCTGGTTGCCTAGGTTTTTAGTGCTTTAAACTATAAGCCTAATGGAAATGTCTATTTTTGGCGTGTTCAAAATATCTTATTCTGCATGGAAAGTCGTAGGAATGGATGAAAATCTTATTTGTTTCACGAAGTTAATAAAATATAAATAGTCTGTAAAAATATCAAAAAAGATAAATTATCTATTTTTGAAGTCCCTTAAAGAGAACTTAGTACTGGCTTTGTAAAATTTTATCCATTTTAAGTTCCAAATTTTCCACGACAGTAAAATACATACATATTTGTCCTGTTAAACGAACGTAAATCTGCGACTTACAATATGGGTATAGAGAATGATAAGCTTAATACGTATAGTAGATTTTATACCAATCGTTGTGAATATTAAGGAAACGGAAAACAATGCACCTATATACAATTACTTCTTAAGAAAACATATCTCAAATTCATTCATTCGGGTTTTTTATGTCGCTGATTTCAATTATCCAGACGATCATACCAAATGATTTTGAAAGCTTTTTATGAAAATTGTATGTTCATGCCAACAATCGGTGATGGCAACACAAAATTTGGTTTAAGTAACGCAAGAATATTGGCTAATCTAACATTGCATTATGAAAAAGAGCGAACGCGTTAATTAATAACTGCGGGTTTATGTATTATTTTGACGATCAAAATCACCTCTGCCAAACAACAAACTGTTAAGATATTCGGTCGTCTACTTCTTCATATGATTAATATTTTAAAGTATATTTGATTTGAACTGATACTATTTTAGAAGGATTTTTGTTACTGATGCCACACCATGTGCAGTTGTATCTCAATCAGCATTTAGCTCAAAAGATCCATAACATCTTTACCTGCAATATAAGCTATTACCTATGCGAATAATGGCAGAATCATTTGAGTGCCGCACTAGCTCATGCAAAATGTGTGCATTAGGGTGGCCCCTTAGCTAATGCTAACTTGCGGAAATTTATACTGCTGTTGCTCTCACCTGTTCATGTAAATTAATATAATACCATATTCCAAACTTGGCTTATATTAATGTAATTGTATGACAGCTTACAAAATAGAAAGAATAAGAACATTCTTAAGTATGCATGGCATTTTGACACACCACACTCGTACGGGTAGTACAAGACATTTCTGTCGGATTGTCACCTATATTTTTTAAGGAATATTGTGTTATTGTTAGTTGCTTCTTTATTTTTTACCTGAAATTGTAAGTATTTCCTTTTTCTACCTGCGGGTTTATTAAATTCCAAAATTGGTAGGTACGTATCAGCGGATCAATATAGTCGAACTCCAATGTAAGTCCAGTTTCATCTGTGCACAGTAAGCTGTGCGCGTTATACTTTCTATACCTACACGCAGAAAAAGCACCATACTATTGTTGCTTAGATGGTTGTGGCAAAAAAATATTATGATCATCAGAACAATAGTATGGTTCACACACAACCATACTATGATCCCCATAACAATATTATGGTTCTCACAACAATAGAACCATTTACACACAACAATACTATGATCCCCACAACCATATTATTATTCACATTCAATCATACTATGGTCCCCACAACCATATTATGATCCTCATAACCATAGTATGTTTAACGTACAACCATAGTATGATCCCCAAAATTGTTTGTAAAGACTGGAATACGTTGTTATTTAACAATAAAAAATTTTATTAAGTAAGTTATGTAACAATACGTATTTATAAGTATTAAAAATATTTTAGTTATACTAATAACTAATTATTACTATTATTGCGTACGAATCGTAAAAATAACATTGTCAAATAAAAAAAAAATTAATGTTTTGCCGGTATGATTACCATAATCATGTTATTGTTAACATAAAACCCATGAAAACAATACTTTTGTCCCACCAACCATATTAATATTGTTGCTTCAACCATATTTTCATTTTTAAATTTGGCAACAATACTTTTGTTACATTTCAACAATATTAATATTGCCGCAATCATACTATTGTCAAAATGAAATTCAAAAAACAATACTATGGTTGCGACGGCCATACTTTTACTGCAGAGAACATAATATTGTTGCCGTTACCATATAGTAACCATATTTTTTCTCTGCGTGTAGTATCCTAGAAGTTTAAAGTCTGCTCGAAAAGGTCATTACATATTCATAGAGAAATATTATTTGGCATAAAAACTTATATTATTACGTGGTGCAACGATTTTGAATTATTTTTGGTTGGTTCCACTTGTTAGCTTAAACAGTTGATAATTTAGCAGCAGTTTACCTTAGTCAGCTTAATGTGTTCAAAGTTGAATATAAGTACATAAGGGCCACCCTAGTATACAGGGGATACAAAAATTTTAATATTTCAACTGTGTTGGAAATGTCCGCTTAGAGTCAACCTGTTCCCACCACAATCATGTGATGTTTAGACAATTTCCTTATGAAAGAACGCGCCAAGAAAAAGACAGACCTTCGGCTGGAAATAACTACGAATTGAAATACAACAACAATGACAGCAAAAAAAGAGCCAGAGTGTATTCACAGCTACAGATATTGACCCATGTTGATTGTGGTACCCCGAGAGAACTAGTTCCACTACGACAACGTTCACTATGCTAGGCCATTTTGTGGCGAGGGACATCAATAGAAGAGACCAGAAAACACCAGATGGTTCAAGATGATATTGATGTTGATCCTCATCAGCGTCACTCGCATTTGACAATGATCTGTTGTGTGTTGTTGTACAACAAGTTGATATAGAATGGACAAGCTAATACCGTACGTCCATTAACAACATGTTCCTACCCACACACACACATACATATAAGTGCGTGTGTGTGTCTGGATAATAGAGCACAGCATACGTGGACCGATCATACCAGTCCACGGACATGTACTAGTAGAGGGACAACTTGACTCGACTTCACTTGATTGCACTTTACGTGGCCTCGGCCTTAAATTGATCTCTGGCTACCATATCACATACACGTACATATGTATGTATGTGTTTATATGCACGTATGTAGCGGGGGGAGGGGGCAAAACCGTATGCAGGCATTTGTTATGTGATGGGCCTACTTGTAAACTCTTTCATGTAATGTGTAAGAACCTTGAGGCTATAATGGATACAGACATTCCTAACTGAAACTACGACAATCTCCTGCATACGTCTCCATTGAACGTTGAACACACGCACACAAACACGTCTATCCACATGTACAGGTACATACACCACTTGCCGTGCATCTAGTTCGCAGTCCATGTACATGGTGTTGCTTAATACCTGCTGGAGCTTTATCTCGAATTCATTACTTGAAATGCACTCAAACATTTTTTATTGCCCTATAAGTAGATAAATTTATTTCACAGCGTTACATTAATTCGATTCTGGCGAATTAATCGCCACTATACGATATGCGAGTAACTGGTACTCACAAATATCTGAGAACAAAAACGTTCCGTTTGTTTTATGAGTCAATTTGGAAACAGATTTACTTTTGCGTCATACAAAATTACCATCGAACTCAACACTGCATAGAACTACCCTTTGTTTGATTGGCTCCGACACGGGACTCACTGGGGATTGTCTTATGCTTTCTGAAATTTACGAAAACTAATTATCATCGGTATAAATTAAAATGCGGACATTAAACTTTAAAACAGAAGAACACAAAAAATGGCTGTGTAGAAACACATCACCACAAGAAGAAATATCACAAGTTGGCATGGGTCCAATGAAACCTCGTAAACAAAATCTCCCCATAATCTTTTACAAACACTTAATTAGCATAAATTCCAACTTAAAGTACGCTTAATAAAAGATTTTTGGGAAAATGTCCTCTCTTAACATTACTTTTAGGACAGATTGCGGTTTATTATAAATGACACATTGATATAGCAGGCGGAAAATCAGTTCAGTCTAGAGGTATTTTTTTTCGAAACAAAAATTCAAATCAAGTGTGGAATTTTTGTTGTTAATTCGAAAAGACATTTTATGCCATTTATTTTTTAAATATAATTTCCTGTAAATGTTAACCGCGACTAAGTCTCAGCTTGTCCATTAGGAAGGTCCAATTTTGGATAACTCGTTCGAGCATTTCGACCGGTATGGCGTTCATGACACACGCAATTTTGGCCTTGAAACCTGAATCTCAGCTGGTTTGTCAGCGTAGACTTTGGACGTTACGTGGCTCTAAAGAAAAAAGTCTAAACTTGTGATATCGCACGGTCTACGCGGCCAGCTTACCGCTCAAATACGTGAAATTAGCTGCTCTTTGAAATGACCTCTTAATAAATCCATTGTTTGAGCAGCTGTGTGGCAAGTGACACCGTTCTGTTGAAACCAAATACCGCCAAGATTACGGGCTTCAATTTCAGGTAGCAAAAAGTCCGATATCAAGGCGCGATAACGAGCACCATTCACGGTTACGTTCCGGCCATCATAATTTTTGAAAAAATATGGACCGATGATTCCACCAGCCCATTAACTGCACCAAACCAGGGGTTTCTCTGGGTATAATGACAGCTTTTGAACCTATTCTGGTTGCTATTCAGCCCAAATGCGGATATTTTATTGATTTACGTTGCCCTTGAGCCAGAAAAGGACCTCATCACTGAATAAACCGTTGTTCGAAAACAGCGGATCTTCTCGTTTCTCATTTCCATAATTCAGTTTCACAATTTGGATACGTTGTTGCGGTTTTAGTCTTTCTATGATAAAATGGTAAACAATACTGAAAAGGAAAAAAATAAAGTTCAACGGAACTCACGCGTAAACTCGGAAAACCCCCTATGGAAAAAATACCTCTAGATGGATCACCCTATATATATATAGTCTCTCACACAGCAAAAACTAGTCTGCGTTTATACGTATAATTCGCAGGCTTTTCGTATAAGCTAGACACTGGCACTGCCTATGTTAAACGCTACTAAAGCGCAAAAAATTGTCGTTTTTTTGGGCCCCATGCGTCTGTCTCTAATCTCAGTTCTATATTTGGAATCGAAGCAAAATTTGCTTGAATTTGATTAACCACATGCCTTTATTGATTGTTTAAGAACTGAATGTTGCTTTTAAGGTGATTTGGAATGCTGAATTCACATCTGCACTTGGTTTTTTTTCTATCAGCTCGACTTTTCGCGATGTACCGTGTTATGTCAAAAATGAAGGCACTTCCACTACAAATATTTAAATAACTTGAAAGCAGTTCACCATATTCAGTTAAAAAACAAACAACTCGTCAACATTGTTTTTAATTTGGCCCAGTAGTTTCAGATATATCGTTGAAGTTTTAAAAATTCGACAACTTTAGAAAAAAATAATGTTCTTTAAAAATTCATTAAAAAATAATGCGACAATAATCACAGTATTGGTCTAAAAATATTTAGTTTAATATATTTTGAATCAAATGAGTGTTATTTCTTTGAAATCAGTGAACAACTTTTGATTTTGTCAACAATTTACTGAGAAAACTGAATTGACAAAAATCGCGATTTCCAAACAGAAATAGCATTTATGAATACTCGTATGTGTGTGTTTGCTGCTGTTCTATTTACGAGTATTTATAGGTAGAATCAAAAAAATGCGAAAAACCTGTTATCCCTAAACTTAGCATAACTCATTCAATTTTCAATCGATTTTTATGTACATACATGTTTTAGAAAGCTACTTTAATATGATATTCAATGTAGCTAATTTGCTCCCAACCGATCAACTTTGTGCGTGAAGAAAATTAAAATGGGGTTTTTTTTTAATAAAACAGTTATATTTTTTGGTGATATTAAAGAATTGATTTTTTAAAGCTAGCAACTATATCTTTAAAAAACACAATTTTAAAAATCGGCTTATGAAAAGAAAATTTATGATATTTTGAACTTTAAAGTTTTGGAAAAAAGTCGAAAATAGATTAGTACCTGAAAAATAGTGATTAGATTTAAAATAAGCGACCTCAATCAAATTAGTAAAAAAAATGCTATAAAATTCCAAACAACACACAAATAGTTCCATTTTCTTCCCTTGTGTTATCGATTGTTCGTTTTGATAATTCGGTGCATTTTTTAAGCTACATAAGCCAAAAACGTCCAAATATGATCTTTTTGAGGTTTCTAGTGCATCCCAACTAACAGAAACCATTTTACCCATTGTCTGTTCACAAAAAGTTATAATTTGTTAACCAAATACTCAAAAAAGTGTTAAGCTTAGGTCCATAAGCCCTCATCCTAAACGACTTCTAAGGCCTAGGTTGACTCGTTTAACCGCTTCGTGCATTCCACAGACACACGGACGGAAGGAATTAGAATTTGACGACGAGCATTAATATATAAGTAAACCTTATAGGGTCTCCGATTATTATTGCAATGTTGGTATTGCAAACGGAATGAGGGCTAAAAAATTCTGGTAAGCTGTGTTCAATTGTATAAATGCATTGTAAGTATGAGAGTAAGAGAGAATTTTAGATCACAAATTAGAGAAAAATATACGAAAAAACTGCTTAGTAAAAAGACATGCAGGCAGGAGCATAAAAGAGAGTGAGAGGGGTGAATTTTGTACAACGAATTTCAAAATGAGACAGAGAGAGAGAACGAAAAAATGGAAATGTGTTAAGAGAGTGGCCTTTTGATAAAAATGTCACTGAACATTAGGCAGACTAAAGTTCGTATATAATAAATTATGCATAAGTTGGTTTTTTAGTTTCAAATAATGCAAAGTGTAATGAGTTGTCATTACTTCGTGATGGAAGTGGCTGGCAATAAGTTATGCATTTAATGGGTACATACGTGCGAGTAAGTCTAGCTCGCAAAGAATCCTAGAAACTTTCTATAAGTCGTATGTTTAATTGAAATAAGTCCCTTAGTTCATTAGAAATTGGCATTCTTTGTAAAGATAAGTCTTTAAAATAGAAAATCGTACACAACTTTTACTCTCTTTAATACAGCTACAGGTCAGTGCAAAGACTTCCCTATGAAGTTGATTGAAGTCTACCCTTTTGAAGTTTAACAGAAACCTGTTTCTAACCAATTTGGTCTGTGGACAGTGACAAAGGACGTAATCTGATATAAGCAGCATATCCACTGTTGCTGACACGTCTACACTGAGCAGTAGTACGTGGTAACTTCTGTTATATGTGTGAGACTCAATTTATTTAGTGATATTAGTACACTTGTCCTGGTGCTATGCTAACCTACACCATGTGAACCTCGATTTACTGAATCCTACTGACGTATCTCGTTTTTATGTAAGGCTGTTACTTCTGTATCCAGAAAAGGAAGCTGAGCTAAAAATTAACTGAACTGGAGTTAAACTGGAGGTTGTTTACCAGCAATCTCGTTTCCTTTAACGCGTTTCAGCCTATCCGACCCAGAAATTTGTCTCTTGAAAATGAGCCTATGGCATGACCATGGCTACTTACGGCACTTAAAGCTGCTTGACTGGCCTCTTTTGGTCACTATCACTAGGATATCGGCCTGACATATGCTGCATGCACCAATCTCCTTCTGAACGCTATTTCAATGTGAAAGCCTTTCTTCATCCTCTTTAGAACCGCGAGTTTAAATTACATAGACCTCTAGCAAAGTTTTCATTTCTGCCTACGACTTTGAGTCCAAAAAGAAATTCTTTGCTTTATGGCTTGGTTGTTTTATTTATACCTATTTTTATCGATTTGACTCATAGTCTAAAAATTCATCTGACTCCCTCACTAGCGTATCTTTGTGCCACATGCCTTAAAACTTTTTCTAGCTCTCCACACACCACAGTACATGTACTACATCCTTCCATATATGTACTCGTATGGTTGCCATCCTCTGTGTTTTCCTACGGAGTTTTTAATTTTTTTTCTTGAAAGCCTTATGTCCCGATATACTACGAACTATTTATTTACTCTTGAGCTACACTTGATCCAGCCCTGTTAATATCAAATCCTGTATTTTGTACCGCACAGTTGTTTTGACAGACACGCCCTTGACTTATAATGCCAATTCTATGAAACCTGCATTTATAACCCCGCTGACAGTTAAACGAAGGCCTCGTATAGTTAGGTTTGAAGCATGTTGACGCATGGTAAGTTACATTCTCACGATTAAAACAATCGATTACTTTACAACTCGAAAATGTCTGACTGCACTAAAAAAGAGTTGGTACTCGTATGCAATTTTTAATAAAATTCCATTATGCGAGTAAGTACAAATTTTATAGTTTCTCTGTGTGAGTGTACGTACTTTCGCACACATACACATTCATACGTATGAGTATGCATTTATGTCAATGTGTGTATGTTTGTAATATTTGCATAGATAAAAGACTGCAACATTTTTTAGTTGATCCCTAAAGGTTCGAAAAGATCCGTTTATTGATCTCGACCGGAGGCGAACAGAACGAAGAAGAAAAAAGGTTCAAATCTTTTGACTCGGCTACTTGCCTAAGCAAATAGGAGCGTGATCATGTGTATGAACGCATTTGTTGTGGCCAGAAAACAATTACGACTCGTTGTTGTTGCCGTTGTTCTGCGCCCATACAACCGATCCCATAGAACGTCACATACACATTCGCGTAGTACTCGTACTACGAGCGCAACACTTATACGACCAGGTCGGTTATGTGCAGCAAGTCGCTCTAGGAAGTAAATTGATCTTGCAACAAGACTATCATCAGCAAGAAGAACAGCAACGAGGCAACGCCATAATGAATCTTTAGGAAAGTATGGTAAGACCTTGGCTAGGAGAGCGTGATGCAGCATGAAGGGAGGCAGAAACAGTTGTGAATGCACATGCATTCCACACACGGAGAATGGAGAAGACAAAAAGAACCTGCCACGCAACCTTAATGGAGGCCTTGTGAGCATGCAACACCAACAGGATTCCTTTACTTAAATGCGAGTGGCACTGGCCAAGAATAGTTGGGAGGAAAAGGTTGAGGCATAGCCCCGCATTGCTGCCCAAATGATGGTGATGGTGGCTGCACTAGTGACTAAGGCAGAGTGGAGTTGGTGTACTCTGCATAAGCCCACAAACAGTCGCACGTGTGTGTGTGTATGCCTAGATGTGTATTTAACAGTAGATGGAGCAGTGGCATTGATCGGGTTCGCTGGGTGCAGCCCACATGGTGGTGGTAGTTGGTGGTGCTGGCTGGCTGGCTGGCTGGTTGGGCTGGTTGAATGGCTGGTGTTGTTGGTATCATTGCGCTAACAGCTAGTATATGTTACACACTGTGTACACACTGGTTGCCTCTGGGGGCATTTGTTACTGTGTTGTTGCATTAATTTAACAAACATGCAGCTTTTGTTGTAGTCGTTGGTGCTGTTGATGCTATTGTTGTTGCTGCTGCTATTTAGTAGGCTTATTCAATAGTTATGAACTTAGAGTATCGGGAGCAGGTTTGCTCTTTTAGTGGTGTTCCTTATTTTCCATTTATTTGCTGAGGCCTTTCTTTGTTCGGTCCTCAGCAGAACAGTTGATTACTTTGATAGCGCAACGGCTGGATGGATAGATGGGAGAATGGATGGCTGGATTGATGCCTTTGTTTCTCTGTGGCGGTGTATGTGTGCCGTTGCACTTAAGTGGAATTGTGTGCCGGTTTTGATCTCTGCTGCTTCCCTCTATTGATGTATCATAAGTAGCGTGTTATTACTGCTTATTACGCTTCAATAAGTTTTAATATTTCCACAAAGTTGTTATTAAATCGTTGCTAAATATTTGTTGTACATGTAACCGCATGGGATTAATGCGTTCATGCTTTTGATCCTTTACGAAAGGATTTCATTTCATTGGATCCGCATTAGGCTCCGGCCCACTGAGGAACATTTGTCAATGTGTCAAGGCGTTGCAATGCAAAATCCATTGTCTTCTAAATACATTTCGCTGTTAGATCTTTTCAAACAATACTTTTCCAGCGGGTATTTCAATGTTGAAAATGTTTTCGGAATTTTATTGCAAGAAGATTTTATGTGTGGGTTATTTAAATAGGGTGTAGGCTATAGGTAAGTTCGTGGACATAGCCTACATAATTGGTGGGGATTGAAGGAGAATATTACGAAACCGATCGATTTATCTATGTACGCCTGTCCTTTTTGTCTCTATTTTCTTCTAATCAAAGTGCTGGTCGTCAAAAACAACCGATCTATCAGAAATCGCCTCTCAATAACTTCTTCTTCTTTGTTACTAAAGAATATTTATTCTGACTTTATAGTTAAATATCTAAGTCGTAAAGTTGTCAGTACTTTACGAGGTGAACTGCTGCTAAAAAATATTACTCTGATTTGATGTTCATTTTATCGTGTGTTTAACCGATACGGACAACATTATGGGCAGTAAATTATAATGGACCAAAATGTAGTGTTGTTGCAACTGAATTAGCCCATCCAAGTTTTGAAGGCGACTCGTCTTCACATAATCGCCGCCAATAACTTTCTCAAACATCGTTATGTAATGGACTACTTTTATTTCTGTTTGTGTCCAAAATTGCAGATATCATCTATGTTCAGAAGTATGGAACGTTGCAATGACAATATTTGCCGATTAGGTGGTCAAAGTAGATGCATTTTTGGTGGCTCATTAAATCAGCATCGACCACTCCTCCTTCTTCGACATGACGAAATGCTTATCATGAGGGCGGGTGTTTAATTTCAGTACGAAATGTTTACAATTAATACGATGTCAAAAAGTTGGCTGCAGGAATTTCAATGATTAGTTAGAAAGAACACACATCTGAAGTCGAATCAGGTGGATTTATCTTTCAAAAGAGTTTGTCCTCGTACCACCCCATAGATACCCGCTTAGGAATTACATCCTATAACGTGACTTTAAATATGTACATCTTTATGCTAAAGGATTTTTTTTGAAATATTCATATAACATTCTCACCATTCGGGTAATGCACATAATCAGATACGGACAATAACTAACGGCCGAATCCAACATTATTCATTATTGGTGGCATCGATTTTGCCTTCCTCGAAGACATTTTTTCTGCTTAATTTGCCACCCAAAAAGAATGAATGTTACAGCTATCTCCTCGCTGGCCCCAGCACTAGATATACACAAGCACACAACACGGTTCCAGGCTACAGGTAAACATTGCACCGGTTACAAGTTAATATAGACACAATGCAAAAGAATAAGCCATGTATCTTTAAGCTTAATCTTTCTTCTCTCTCTTTCACTCTTTCTGTCTTTTCCATTTCGTAGCTTACTTTTTCCCTCCGACAATTATAGTTTATATTCATTCAATGAAACTATTGGTTTAAAGATACACCTAAAGAAAAATGTCTAACCCACTGGGATTTTCAGGAGCGTTGTAGTACAATGCATACAGGAGAGAATCAAGCCAATGTACGGTTGGCACTGTTAATTCGTTGTGCTATAGAAAACTGTCTGCAAGCTGTGTAAAATATTCTGATAAATACATGTTCGGTAAGTTCGGTCATGCCGAATATTAATATACCCTCAACCGTTGAGGAAATACTCAAAAAAGTGCGTCTCGTCGTATTTAGTTCTGTAAACGAAAACTTTTTTCTCCCTAGTCCGATTGCGCCTATTTTCAATCCCAAATAGTTTAATTGTGCAAAATTTCTGTGGCCTAGCTCAATTTGACCGCTATGGCAAATTGTATTTTTTACGACGATCAATAATATATAGACTCCGATAGAAGTACGTTGTTGTCCCTCTCGTCCAATACACCTGTCAGGTGTGGAATTTCTAATAAAAAGTTCCAACATTGTGGAAATCAGGGTGCATACACTTTGAGAATAAAAATTCTCAATCCCTTTTTTTTACACTATTCTCAATTTGAAATATAAATGCTCAATATCAAATTATGCTCAAATTCAATCTCAATTTCCTTAAATTGAAATGAAAAACCTCAATTTCAGATAGATATTCACTAGCTAAAAAAGAAAATTATCAATACCGATTGTATATTCTTCAATTGAATTGACAATTTCTTAATTGCAATTGGAAATGGTTAGTATTGAAGAGTTAGTTGCAGTAATCATTTTTACTGTCTTATGGATTGAAAATTTCATTTCGATATTTATCAATTGATGGGAGTTCCACACCTTTCACTAATTTTTAATACAAATCAAAGCAAATTCAAGATACAATTTATGAAACTAATGAATGAGTGGGTTCGACGAGAGCACTTAAGGTACATTTGGGGTCCAATTGTCGAATATATTTTTGTTTTTAAATTAGTGACGATGTCCAAACTGACGATGGTGTGGAGTGCTTCCACATTTTTGAGTGATGGTTAAGCTGCGAAAATTTCCCTGCTAATTTTCCATACGAGTGGAAATATGCTATGAAACTAGATTCGTATTGGCCAACCGAGTAGAGATGTTTGAAACCTGGTTTTCTTGTAAAGTCGTAATACTGCGGTTTAGCCAGTGGGATCCAGTTAGTGCGGGTAGCAAACAAATCACGCGTTCTTATAGGTTGACAGGAGATTTTCTTAGGAATGATATGGAAATTGTCAAACGACTTGGTGTGATGCAAGACTATCATACATGTAAATACAGTTTCTAAAAATGCATAAGCCGATCGGAACTGGCATTAAACGCTCATAAACGGTCTGCTGATCTTTACTGATCCTTTACTGATTTGAAAGAAGTACCCCTTTTAATGGAAAGTTGAGGGGACTAAGGAAGTACATATGTATATGGAAAACTCATCAGTGTCATAACTATTTAATATTCCTTTAAACACCTGAATTAGATGAAGAAAATTCGGGTTTCTACTTATCTTATGCAAAATCTTATAAAGTATTCGTTCTCGTATATATAGATTATTTAATGAGTAAAAGCTGGTCGACAGCACACATGAATGGAATTGATAAGTCGTCTCTTACCAACGACGAAATGCGAGTCTACCAGACGGTGTTCTGTTCGCTTTATCTTCGCTGACTAACTTTTCCTCCCCCCTTCGATGAATTTGTTATCAGTGAACGCCTTTTACAGAATAACTCGAAAGGCGATACGAGTATTTTGCCCGAGTGTATGGCGCTGGCCAAAACCTGATCTTCATGTGATGCAATACAATTTTGATCACATCTATTTATGTTCAGTTCAGTGCAACAAATGGATGAAATGAAATAACAAAGCAAACCAAAAAGAAAAAACAACAACCGTTAAAGCACTGACCGATCTTTGGATGTTGTTGTTGTTGATTCTTCGCAAGGAATTCGTAGTTAGACTGACAGCCAAACATTCTTCAGAGTTTGGTTCTCTGTCTTCCGTTTCTGTCTTCTCTTCTGGCTGTATGTGTGTTCTTTTCTTTTTTTCCGTAAGAAGATTTTCCTCCATTATTGTCGACATGTTGTCATTTTTTGAAAGTTGAATTAAATATTTTAATACCACACAGTACACCAAGCGAACGGACATTGGTTGGATTGTCGGTACTAATTAACTCCAGTGCCGGGCTGTCTTCGAGAGTCTGGCATGCAAGAGGAACTCAACTGAAATGTGAGGCAACACAGCAATGACGAAAAGATTCTGCGGAAATTCCTTGAATGTCGCTGCGGACAAGTGAATGTAAAGTCCACTTCCAAGAATACTCGTACCATGCCTCGATGTGTTGATGTAGATCTGCTAATTTCCACATGGAATCTAACGAATCCGACAACTGGCCAGTTGCAGATAGGCTACATATGACGTTACATGTGCGTCAATTGGGTAGCACCGATGGACGATTACTTAGAGTGCTGTCTTTAGCATCTCATTAAGACGTGACGTAGTGCTAAGTTGATACATTCTTCTGGATTTGGCTTAAACAATATTGACATTTAGCAAAGGTTGCATACATTTCCCGAATAACTTGTAAGGCAGGCGACAAACCCAATAGCAAAGGTGCGAACTCTTCGCTTATTTAAAAGAGCATGTTGCACTATTTGAGATCTAAAGAAACGATTTCACACTGTCATTAAGTGTGTACTTTTAAGGGTGTAATGCCAAATAGTTTGGCCTGTCATCTAACCGCAAATAAAACTGCAGACCACAATTAGTGACCAAATTTTGATTTTCTTTGCCTCCTATGGAGGATTTTTATAAAAAAACACTGAATTTTCAACTAACTTATTTATTGAGTTGACAACGGAATCCTACGAGGTAAATGACAGCGATTGCGTTATGGCTGAGAAGACATTGCCACCACTTTACTTTGTGAAACTGCAGATGGCGCTGCCGTTGGAGTGTTTCACAATTACACAGATATAATTTTGAACATATGTGTGTTCTGGTGATATTGAAAATAAGCCAGGTCTGGTTCAAATTCTCTTGAAACAGGGACTAAAAATAAACTTTAAAATAAACGGTTTGTAGAATGTTATTTTCGTATTTTTCAAGCATTCGCTTTTGTTTTTCATGTGAAACTATGTCGTTCGGGAAAATATTATGGGCAACAAATCACATTTATGTTTGATTCATTAAATTAAATTATGTTTGCAAGTTGACTTAGTTAGCGGTGACAGACTCCAAGTGGCTGGACATCAGGGCCGAAAATCTGCAAAAAAAATCTAGAAAAAACAATGAAATTTTCTCAACAGCCAAATACGACTTTTTTAAAATCTGGGTTAATTTTATGTCTGACTTATGGGTCCAAGGTACCCAAAGACCTGTTCTCAGTTTGCTTTTCTACACAACTAATAGTGCCGTATATAACATAGTCAGCCATATCCAACTTTAGCTTCTTTACTAGTTTGAATATATTTTGTGTAGTGGACAACCTGATAGTGTTCTATCGACGATCAACCAAATATGCATTCACACTAAGATTCATCGATTATTTATCCGGATTTGATAGTTTGAAACCACGTCAGATCATAATTTCCTGCAAAACTTGCGCACTTTTGTAAAATGACACTGTGTAACACTAAACGGCCAATGAAAAACAAGTAAAAAAAGTTAAAGTCGGGCGGGCCGACTTCACGTTACACACTTCTGCTGTAACGCTCTATGTTAAATTTGGTCAGAATCGGAAAGACCTTTACATGGCGGCTATGGAAAATATGAATGTATGTATTTGGTCCATTTTTAACACAAATAATTACTGGTCGCTCAAAACGAGCCAAACGGGCGTAATCGGGTTTAATGTGTGGCTTCTACAGCTACACGACCTCAAATCGGGAGGGACCTTCGTGAGGTAGCTACTCAAAAACATTGACCGATGGGTAAATTTTCATCGGAGATATGTGTTAGATACTGGGATTCGAAATTTGGTTGTGATCGGGTTTAGTATGTGGCTTTAAGAGATGTAGGTTGTAAAATCGGGAAAAGACTTTGCACTATATCAAAAAATCAAGCAATTTGTATCGATCGCTCTACTACTTATATACATAGGGAGTATCTCCATTCATTAAAGGTGTTGCAATCATCAGCACTTAGTCATAGTAGCCTGTACCACCGTGCTGTGTAGAATATAAAAACAGAATCGATGTATCTTAGCGATTCAACACTGCACAAGGTCCTTACAATTTGAATGGAAGTATGGAAGCACTAAAGTTCATAAATTGCGCACGCCTTTCAGCTTGTTGGAAAAATATGGCGAGAGATAACTGATGCGGATCAAAGGCTTGAAGTACACGCAACTTCAACCATTCGGTTGTTGAAACAAAATTGGTTGTGAAAACGAATTTAATCTCTTTGTTCACGTTTACTGACTATTTCCAAATAGTTTCAATTTCATGTTAGTCAGACTGCCATTTCAGTTTTAAGTTTGAGATAGTATTTAATAGAATTTAATGTAAATATAAATTCCATGTTGAATGAAAACATTGTTTAATTAGTGTACAAGTTAGTTAATTTTCCAGCTGACAAAATATTGTACACACAGAGAACCTATCAGCATGTACCCCGTCCTATACACGTTCTCTGTTGCAATCATCAACATTCCGTGGTATTGATGGTTAGATGGTTTCACATAACATTAGATGGTAGCTACGACAATATTACGGTACTCATAACCAGTAAATCGGTTAGTAAAATTATTCATTGTCACAACTGGTGGTTATGGCAACTAACCAATTATGCAGTACGTTTTACGTTTGTACTAATAATTGGGGGAAACAACAGATAAGTTCTTTGTACTAACCAAATCCCGTTTAATTCACTGTTGTAACGTATTCTTGGTCATCCCAACACCACAATATAAATCCTATAACAATTTATCGGTTCTAGCCAATAATAAAATCTAATTCACTAATACTGTCACTCCGCTCCCTTTTTCAGGTGCACAAGTAGGGTAAAAAAATATTTCATTCTACAGTTTTTATAATTCGAAAATCTAGCGAAAGAGACAATGAAATATCTAAAGGACTCAATATTCTTAGATTCTTCGATATCGGTGTTGATGAGACATGGATAAGTCTAATGATGACACATGAATGAATGTAATCTACTTTACCACTACGCTTCGAGGTAGTTCGAAAGTGCAGAATACAAATACTGCATCTGCAGGACATTGCAGAACTGACATTTAAATAATATGGCGTCCATGCATCCGGATGCATTTCTGACAGTTGAACACTACGAAGCAGCTCAGGTTTTATTTCAAAAATCGCACTTGTTTATCGGAAATAACACCCTTTAGCGATTACCTGGCAATTTCTATCGCTTTTATTTTTTGGTTGAATCGTTTTTCGTATGTTTAACGCAAATTCAATTCAATTCATTTGAGTGTTCGTGAGGCGTGTAATTCGATGATATTTGAAATTTAATTATTCATAACGTTTCAACGCCTTTTCGATCCCAACACCCCAGATAAACAAACAAAGGAGAGCAAATAAATCATCCCAGCGTTAATAATGTTATTACCTTAATCCTGATTTCACACGCATCCTCCCGTTCTCCTCCACCAATCCAATCAATAATAAACAACAACACAATCGTTATTCGGTATCATAAGCATTCATGAGCATGTTTCAATGTCTGCCAACCTATTACGAGCAATTGCAAACCGGATGTCGCGGGCACAAACAATTCTTGCTTTCATTCGAGAATGGTATGAAAACTCCGGCATTTCTTGTAGTGGCCAAATGTTGACACTGGCGTTTCTGTTTAGACATTATGATCTGTTAATCATTTACTCGCAGCTTACAAAATAGCCGAGTCATTTTGGGTTAGCTAGCTAAAATAACTAGCTTAATCTGCCTATTTTAAATGTGGCAACATCTGCCTAGAGTAATGTGGCAACATTGTTTCTCTAAGTATATACGAGTACCAAAGAGAGTTTAAAAACAAGAGCGTTTATCGGCGAATCCGTTTAAAGCTGACTACAACTATAAAACTATAAAAACTATAAAATGTAATAAAATAATAAATCAATAAATTGAACTATCATTTTAAATTAATTATTAGTTTCACTAATCCTATCGTTTCTTGCTTGATTATTTTTTAGTACAAAAAACATGTTTTTTTATATAGCAGGATTTGTCATTTTTGTTAGAAAAACAAGTTTAGTAACACTAACTCACTTCTTTAGCGACTTGAGACCAACTTGTTGCTAATCGAGCAAAGTGCAAAAAAGTGTCTATGAAAACTTTTAAGAATTTTCATCAAGTTAAGAAATGTTCCAATAATTATATGAAATTATTTCTTTGTGTGAAAAATGAAGACAGTCTTAATAAAGTGTAGCTAGCAAATTTCTACTGCTAAAGTTCTAGTTCTGGGAAAATTCCTAGGAGTAAGCCATTATATTTAAAGCTTTTCTACCGCGCTGAAAAGTCAGGTTTAATACTTAAGTGCTGAAGTATGTGAAAACTACAACGATGTTTACAATATCGATTCACACGCCCTATCTAATTCCATCGATAACATCTGTCGATATAATCAATGCACTGGCCGCATTTGTGAACCGATCAAGCTGAAAGTCTGCACAATTTTCTGGTTTGGTCTAAGATCGAGTCCTACTATAATTGGTAAATGCATCATTATTATAGAAAGGTCCCTCCCAATTTAGAGACAGAAGTCACATATTAAATACGAGTCTAAACAAATTTCGTATAGAACACTGAGGAGTTATCAAATGTTTATTTAATGCCGTAGAAAATCCAAGGGTTTTCTGCATGTCATGTCAGTGGTGTTTGGTAACATATAGAGGACGTTGAGTGCCGACTATGGCTCACTATAACAACGCCACACATTTACTAAAATACAAAGAGGAACAGAAACCTCATCTTGGTTAATCAAATTACACGTACTTTGTTGAGGCATTTCTTGTGACATTCACTTAGAAAACTGCAGAAAAGTAAGCAGAGTAGATACAAATTATATAGTAATGACTTTAACCGCAATACCTTCTGCTCTAATGGTAATTGAGAATATTCAAAAGTAAATTCGAGATCTGTTGCCAAACCTGTTGAGAATAAATTCCTCTTTTTTTGTCTAAAAACCTAGGATCTGAAAACATTTGGTCGACTATCAAAGAAAGTCAAAAAACAAACAATACTTTTAATTAATATTTAAATTAAAAATATTTAATATTTTTAAAAATTTGAGAAACTACGATTGTCCTCGAAATGATATGCGTAGTGCAAACTTTTAAAAACTGGTTCTGATTCTGGAGCTCAATATAAAAAGAAACCCATTAATTCTTGAACTACGAGTAATTCTTAGTGTTGAACAGTGCACAACTTTTGCAAAGATATAATACTGTTCATAGTAGAATTCTTGTACTGTTTTGTTCATTTTTTTAATGAATTAACTACATTTTGCAGTGTTGCTATCCAGTCTTAACTATCGAGGCTGAGCAACAAACGCTACTGACGTCAAATGTTCTGGCGTCAAGTGTTATTGCAATCATGGAAAGAGTTTTTTCTCGGTGTGAAGTTACATCGCAACCGGATGTTGCTACCCATAGATCAGAGGAGGTGTTAGATAGGCCTAGATCCCTCATCAGAAGAGAAGCTTTGGCCCATTGTAATGCTACAAATTGATACTGGCTATCATAGCGTAAAATATATAAAGTACACGGATGCTACACAATTTCGTATCAGATCAAAAATATGTAATTCCACTTAATGGCCAGATACCATTTGAAGCGACCCATTTCTTTAGTGAATGTTGAAAATTTTGAAGATTTCTTTCAATCACTGCCTAAATTTTTGAAGCTTTTCTGCCAACGACTGGCAGTGCGCACTGCTCCGCACTTGATGGTCATCATCCGGAGTGAATGCTATTTTCAACACGTGCCACATCCCTCAAGATATACCGAGTAACTCCACGCCGACCAACATCTAAACGCTCGATTGTGATGTGGTTGTTTGTGTGGCATGACTATAGAAAAAATGCAGTCAAAGTCAAATGAAAATTCATTTTTAGTATTCTTCGCTTCCCCTCTTTGTGTGCTTGCGCTTGTGTATGTGCTTTTCATTTTGCCATAATTTCTTTTGACCTTGACCAAGAAATCAACAAGGAAGAAGTTAAGTTTGTTCCACCATGAAATCATCACCACTACATTGTATGCGTGTGAGTTGTGTTTTTACCCTGCAAACAATTTGACGATTGTTGGATGGTGGATCGTCCGCGCGAATACTCCGCGAATCGTGTTGGCTAACGTTCTAGGATGGTTGCTGAATTTCCTAGACACTGAATCGCTCACCAAGCAGCTGGAGGTCGCTGGAAAGTTTAATCGCCCATGTAAGGTTACTGCGATTTTCCCTGATTTAAATGTGCAGATGCATCGCATGATAACTTTTCAAGCGATGCTTCTGCTTTTCTTCTAGCGTTCGTTTTGCGTTGAATCGCATTACCATTGCGATGGTTTCGCAATCTGACATAACCAAATAAACATCGCCATGCGATCCAATCGCAATGTGAGAGAAACTAAATGTGAATTAAAAAAAGTATAACAAAGAAATTGTCAATAATGTCAGTTTAGTTTAAAGTCGAACGTGAGTGTTGTATTTTTTAAAAACTCTAGTGGATCCACATGCACATGAAGTTCGAGTGACATCTTATACATATATAAATGTACATAAACCTAGAATTTTTCCTAGTGTATTTTTATGTTGTTGCTTTCTAGTAAACAAATATGTCTCAAAGGAAAAATTGATAAAATTAGAAAAAATCGAAATAATTCCTCTCAAAGAAAGATTTAATTCAATGTCTAAGAAGGGCGATCCATCTAGAAATATTTTTTTAAAATAAACAAATACAAAAAATTAAATCAAGTGTGGAATCTTTAATGTTTATTCGAAAGGACATTTTATGTCATTTATTTTTTGAATATAATTTCCTTCAAAGTATCACCACAACAACGCCCCAGGGTGTCCATTCTGAGGGTCCAATTTAGAATGAATCATTCTAGCATTTCGACCGGTATGGCGGTAATGACATGCGTAATGTTGGCTTCCAAAACCTGAATCGTAGTTGGTTTGTCAGCATACACTTTGGACTTTACGTAATCCCAAAGAAGAAAGTCTAAAGGTGTGATATCACACGACCAAGCGGCCATCTCACCGGTCCAAAACGAAAAATTAGCTAATCTTTGAAATTAACTCTCAATAGATACATTTATTGAGCAGCTGTATGGCAAGTGGCACTGTCATGTTGAAATCACATTTCGCCAAGATTACGGGCTTCTATTTGAGGAAGCAAAAAGTCCGATATCATGGAGCGAAAGCGGGCACCATTCACGGTTACGTTACGGCCATCATCTTTTTGGAAAAATGTGGACCAATGATTCTACTAGGCCACAAACTGCATCACACCATGGTTTTCTCCTTATAATGACACCTCTTGGACCTCTTGGACAAATGTGGTAATTTTTTTTATTGACGTTGCTGTTGAGCCAGAAATGGGCCTCATTACTGTACAAAAGTTTTGGCCGAAGCCAGTTTCTTAGCGATCGCTCATTTCCAACTGTATAATGGAAATGAGCGATCGCTAACTATTAGGCGACGTTGTTGCGGTTTAAGTCTTTCCATGATGAAATGTCAAACAGTACTGAAAACTAATAAAAAATAAAGTTTAATACGACTCACGCGTAATCTGTGAAAAAACCCCTATTGAAAAATACTCTAGATTGATCACCCTATACCTCCATTAAAGGAAAAGTGATCTTAATTACAAAACCCCGAATGTACTACTCGTATAGACTACGAGGACTATAGCATATGCCATTTATATACACTCGTATGTCCCCCTCTCACCTTATACCCCTGAGCCTAATAAAGGGTTTTCCAATAGGGACATAACAATTTCGTATTTTTTATGCCAACGCACCCTCAAACATTTTTAATTATCTTTCAGTGTAAAAACGTTAGTCGAAGTCAACATTTTCATCATGGTAAAGTTCACTTCCGAAATTCTGATTCGGTGGTCGCAAATTTAAGGGCGCTTACCCCAATTTTCATCATCTTCGGCGATGAAGCTCATTTCTGGCTGAGAGGTTTTGTCAATAAACAAAACATGCGTTTTTGGATAGCAACAAACAAATGTGCTTTAAAAAATACAATTGCACCCGCAAAAAATTACTGTGTGGTGTGGTTTTCATGCCGGAGGTGTAATTGGGCCGTTTTTTTTCGTCGCTGAAAACAATAATTTTACCGAAAATGGAGAGCGCTATCGTGCCATTATTTTTGGCCAGAACTGGATGAGCTTGACATCGCCGGTATGTGGTTTCAACATGATGGTGCCACTAGCCACACAGCACGCGTTACAATCGGTTTACTGAAAGGCAAATTCGACGAACGTGTTATCTGGTCCAGTAGAAAAGCCACCTCTTTCATGCGATTTAACGCCACTGAATTTCCATGGGACTACATTAAATCATTGGTCTATGCCAACAAGCCAACAACTTTAGACGATATCAGAGATAACATCAAATTCGATATTGCCAACGGAGTACAAGGGCTTGTCGTAGTCATATGACCGAAATCAAATTTCATTCTTAAAATGTAACATTTGCACTACATCGAGAGCGTTCGGCTCTTTCTTTGTTTACATTTTTTCAATTAAAATCAATCAGTTGCTGTCCTGCATTTGTCGTTCGTTTTTTTCTGCACAATGTGTGATAATAAGTATGTGTGTGGGAATAACTGATGTAGGCGTACGAAGATACTACAAAGATAAACACAAAATTTCATTAAGCTCTCTCTCTACTACTCTCAACTTCTGAGAAGCATACGTTGATATATCACCAAAAAACGATGCCACATACTCCAGCACAAACACCATTGTCCTGCTCTAATCCACAAAACAATAGTTGCTTCCTTTGAGTTTTGTTTTTGTAATATTGTTTTAATATTTTTAATTTATTAGCTTAATTTTTGCACGAAACGAATTACAAATATGATTCTGCAAATCAATGAGACAAAACCAGTATACTATTTTTCAGAAACTTCGTCCATACATTACCCTAAAAGTGAGTTACAAAAAATCCTTGGGCAATTTAAATTATTAAAATTAAATGGAATTTAATGATTTACAAATTTTTGGAATATTTTAATAGTTTGTTTGTATTTTAAATGTTTTCGCCAATGGAAAAATGGAAATTAACAGTTAAGAGTAAAAAATTGAAACCATTTCTTTATACAATCGAGCAATTCTATAATGTGACACACTTCAATAATAAAATTTTACTTAATTTCATCTTCCGTCATCATTTATTTTTTCTAGCGAATCGCATTTCACAACAGTGATTGATTTACGAGTGTCTTAAAAAAATATCTTAAATAATAGCAGCGTTTGTCGCCTGTTCTTCAAAACGATTCCTAATCCATTACGATACTTGTTAACGAGATTCGTATATTAATCTCTGTTGCGAGTCGGGGCAATTCCTTAGAAATAATAAATGACGATAGATACAGGAATTGCATGGAATTTTTTTGAATAAGAAGGATTTTATCGAAGTAAACAAAGTATAGAATTGTACGATTGCGTTAAACTTTTATAATAATTGCTTTCATTTTCTACTCTTTATTTTTAGTTTTTCATTAGCCAAAAACATTTCTACTAAATTATTTAAAAAAATTTAACGTTTACGTTGAACTTACTGAACTAAAATTTCATTTTTGACAAGTTTTCTTTCGTACATATTGAATTACCGTTAGACGCTTTAGCGATGTCTAAGCGATTCTGTAAGGACTCTCAAATTGCGAAAGCATAACATCGACAATGCATAGCAAAGGCAATGGATAAGCGATGGCGAAATAATCGCTTAGGTTATAAGTATGTTAGTGCGATTCATAGTAAGATAAACGCCAGGAAGAATGGCAAAAGCATGGCAAAAACAATAATCATCCGATACATCTGCAAATGATAGTCTTGGAGAATCGCGATAGCCTCGCTCGGACGATTAATCTTTCCAGCTTCATCCAGCTGTTTGCAGAGCTATTCTTAGGCTTGCAAATCCATCATTTAGGCAATGGTTAAGCGATCCATCTTATAAATTTCGTCAATACGATTCGCGAAGTATTCGCGCGGACGATTCATCAACCAACAATCGTCAAAATGTTTGCAGGGTTGTTTTAGTTCACAGTGTACGTGGATGTGTTTGTTGGTTGGAGTGTGTATGTGGGAAACCATCAACGCACCAACACACAGTACACTGCACATGCACATGTAGTTTTTGTATTCTTTAGTTTGCAAAAGCTGTCGGCACTAGTACAAAGGATTGCTAGCATAAACGGCACTGGCACTACGGACACACACAGGCACTCGAAAGTCCCACGTACCGACATACTTGCATACATGGATGTTTATGTACATATACATACAAACATGTTAAAGGACAACAGCATTTGGAAAAAAGATGTTACGGTAGCTGGTTAAGTTTTTTTAGTTTTTCTCTCTCGGAAAACATTTGCTTTTTATGAATGTTTTAGTAGCTTTCCATTTGGTGGTAATCTATGGACTTCTTTGCCACTGAAGCTATTCCTTTAAGCATCCACAAATATGTCCGTGAATTGATACTAACACACACACACACTGCGTGTATATTTTTGTTTTTAAACGGAGCGACATTGCGTCCTTATCTTCAAAGAACGTCTCATACAAACTCACGTAATATTTGGGCAACTAATCGTGTAACTCCAATGTGTCCAGCGGTTTTACACTTATTATATTGAGTGTACATTTGTGAGTGTTTATGCGCTTAGTGGGAAGACAAGGGGCCCGGAAAGTCCTTGAGGAAGCCTTCTTAGGGAGCTCGAAGGCACGCCTGCAGCATTTAACTCTCATTTCAAATGAACAGGGTTATATTGCAAAGCAATTCCTACCCCTCAGCCCCTGTTCGAAGGCCTTTAAAAAATGATCCCCCTGAATACCTAAAGAAATATTAAAACAAAACGTTCAATCTCGAACGAAACTAAGTCACTCGCTTTCTTATATAAAATTAACCCACGAACTTTTGAATTTTGGTTCGCATATGTTGTTTTCCATGTCAACCTCCATATGAAGAAAATTAATTGAAATCGCTGCTGAAAGTTGTGAACAAATAAGTACCGAGTTCAACGTCGTTAAAAATAATGCGTATATGATTAATTTCAAGGCCTTTCATGAGTCATTTTTTGATTATTTTAGAATGCATTAAAGAATATGTACTTGATCTGGGAATGAGAAGGCCTTGCCTATTTTCCTGCCCGGTGTCGTATCCACCCGATCGTAATATCGCACACTGTGCACATTTGAAAGGATCCAAATATTTACTTTATGATTATGAGAATGGAGTTCGTGAACAAGTGGATTCGGTAGCAAAATATTTATTCAATAAGACTGACAATCCATGTTGCTGAGCTGGCAGACACATACAAGTAGTGTATCAATGACGACACACAAATAATTTTGGGGAAGATGAGTTGTTTACACCGTTTACTTCTTCGTTTTGTAGTCTTAACACAAAATCATGTAACCATTTTATAGCTACAATTTGTGAAATCCTTTAAGACCATTGACAAACAGTTGGATGATTTAAATCGAGCACTAGACATCCAGGAGAGCTTGTACATGCCAAATGGGATATGGTCCGAGGTTGCCGATAGTCTTTCTACGTTTAAGTGACACCAATAGAAAAATTCAAATGAAGACTCGATTTCATTTAATCGCCTTCTTTAATATACTCGTATGTTTGCATTTGTATTTTGGCATTTACAAGGTGGTAACAGTGCCGGATCAATAATGGCAAAAAAATGATTTGCATAGTGCGCTCTATGTGCTGAAGTCTGGACATCTGAATTTCAAGACAGGTGCATCAACGTTAACAGCAGGTGCACAATTTTTTGTTTTAAGGATTTCAAAAGTCCTATTTCTCCAGCCTGTCAGGGTAAGATAAACCATGTTTTGCTTTATATGTGACGCGCAAAATAGAAAGGGACCTACGGTTAAAAACCAGTTTTGTTCAGTAGAGCCATTTTAAAAATTAGGTCCCTTTCTATTTGCGCTTAGAATCGTCGAATTCACTTTCATAAAACGCGCATATCTCTGGGAGGGAACACTTTTGGGGCATGGGATCGGTCTCATTCGATGCTCAGATGTTGTCCACATCAAAAAAAAAGTGAAAAGTTGATGAAAAGAGTTGTTCAGGTGAGCCATTTTAAGGATTAGGTCCCTTTCAATTTGCGCTTAGAATCGTCGACTTCACTTTCATAAAACGCGCATATCTCTGGGAGGGAACACTTTTGGGGCATGGGATCGGTCTCTTCGATGCTCAGATGTTGTCCACATCAAAAAAAAAGTGAAAAGTTGATGAAAAGAGTTGTTCAGGTGAGCCATTTTAAAGATTAGGTCCCTTTCAATTTGTGCTTAGAATCGTCGACTTCACTTTCATAAAACGCGCATATCTCTGGGAGGGAACACTTTTGGGGCATGGGATCGGTCTCTTCGATGCTCAGATGTTGTCCACATCAAAAAAAAGAAAAACAATGAAAATTGATTTTTTTACCCTTAGTTCCCTTTCTCTATGCGCTGTCACATATACATATATATTTTTCAACTGTTAATTTTGAGCTTTGAGGTTTTTTCTATTCACTTTCGAAGCTTATAGCATCGCAAGTAAGTTAAAATCAAAAGTCTTCACTACTTGTTATTTGGATCCGTTTCGTACTTCTTAAGCGTGGTAATGACATTAGAGAAAAGTACTTATCTGCAAGCATAAGGAGCTATCAAAGTAAATAAAAATACACTTCTGCGGGGACTGAAACATAGAACACTTCAGTTAGGAGATGCGGACAGTAGTCCGTGCGCCTTAGCCAGTTGTTAAATGCTCGTAATTCGTAACATTTTGGAAATCCAAAATAAAATTTTGTACGGGACTTAATTTTTAAATAAAAAATGGAAGACATAAGTAGATAGCTAATGCAAGGCCTAACTAGAGATCAATAAAGAGTCATTTATTTCGACAGAGAAGTTTGTGCTTAAAGCTATAAGGATGGTGTAGCACGAATAAGATGTTGTCTTATACGTGGTGACGATTTTAGAATCCATAAATACATCCACTGACATTAATTTTAATCATGAAACGATACAACAAAGAATAATTTAGGTCCTGCTAAGTGGGCTGAGTCCTGCAATGGGTTATGTTTATATACTTATAGTTGAAACAATGCAAACATATTGAAGTTAAACGTATTGCTTCGGAATGTAGCAGAGATGTACTTCTACATCAGTGTTTAAGAGCGATTCCTATAATATTTTGGCTCTAGGTGGCAGCAGTCGAGTGCCGAACCAGTTTTTAAACACCATTAAAAATGGACTCTTCCTTGAATAACATTCTAGATTTTCCACTTTTAGTTAAATAAATGACCAAATATGCATTGAAATACTGCTAAAAATTAGTTTACCCTTGGGATATTTATAATTTTTGCAGACGGTGTTCGTTATATTTTTAATATTTTTTGATTTATGTTCGATTTCAGGGTACCGTCCAAAATACTGTAATAATATTTTTATTTTGGTGTTTTTTATTTCTGTAACTAATATCGGCATTAGGAAAGGATGTTTTGTTTCAATCTAATATGAAGTGAAATGATGGCTTTCGAAAGTTCCCAAAAAATATATATTGGCTTTGTGCTCTATTAAGCATAGTTTTCAATCAGAAGTTTCGCTTGGGAAATTTACATTGACGTCTACACTGTAAAATGGCCGTGTAGATCAGTGTAAAAAGAATCAGCCGCTTTACATTGTTTTAATTTAATAATTATAAAGTGTCTGCATAACTTTTATTATTCTTTTTTTTGCAAATTTTAAAAATCTTTTTTTAAACAATTATCAGAATATAAATTTTCTTTGCAGATGGCAAAAAAAGTCTCAACAGCCAAAGATTAACATCAGTAAAACAGTTGCTAAATGCGCCACCTTTTCGTTTTAGATGTGTACCATCAAACGTAAATTCCTTAACCTAATTTTTAAAACGTTAATTTCTTTTGCTTTGCCACAGGTAATTGGTTTGGGGAGCGAAAATATTATTTTAGGTGAAGACTAGGTTTTCTATTTATAAAGATTGGTATCAGCATATTTTTCCTAATGGTCAAAAATACGACACAGAAATAACAGTTTTGGAAAATAACTATCGAACGATATCCTTCTCTCTCGATTTATTTTGTATTTCATGAAAATATTAACAAAAAAGTCAAACAATATTACGCAAAACTCTTAGTATGTCAAGGATAAAACAAATTATTTTAATTCACATACTGGCACCATTCATTTATTTGGCCAAAAATATAAAATCAAGAACGTGCTTAAAGGAATATACCAGTTTTGTAGCTGCTCCGCTACATTTTATCGGATATGCTTTAAAACTTTTCAATCTCAATTTCTGGAGAGGTTCATTTTTAACCTTTTGGGTTCACATAAGTCAGGGCAGGAGTTGCTATATATTATTATGTGTCTTGCTTGAATTGCAAAGTGTAATGTTTTTGGGGAGCATTTAAGATAAAGGTTTTTCGATAGAAAAAAACACATTCTTCCCAAAGAAGAAAATATGATTTCTTAAGAAACTGACGGTATCTTGAGACGAAGCCGAAGACTGACTTCCGAATCTGAATTTGTTATATCATGTATCATAGAGTCGTGTTTTACGGTACAACATCCAAAGTATTGCCATGTTGCTCTAAGATGAGCCTTAGTTCTTGAATCGAGTATTTTCTGTCTGATTCAATGCAATTTATGATACGGCATCTACGAGTATGTATGCCATCCAATAAAGTTTAAGAATTCGAACGGAGTGGAGATGCAGGAAAACATTACCCTTAGACGAGGTATGCAACATACGTGGGGTCAACATTATTCGGCAGCATCTTCAACTTGCAGGGACCTTCCAACGCGGCCTTTCTAATATTTCAAGCAAGGAGCGTTGCAAAAACAAGAAAAATAAACAAAATTTCGTTTTTACATTTGCCGCGAACACATCGAAGAAAGCAGCACAAAGAAACCGTTTTAATGCACCTGCAGCTTCATAATTATTCATGAAATAATTTATACGACTCGTACGGCGGACGACACAAAACAAATTACAGCGTTTTTCTTCTCTCTCTCACACTTTCGGTCGATCGGTCGGTCTCTCTCGCGCTCTGTCCTCATCTTTTCGGAAAAATTACATTGGCATCGTCGGTCGTACTATTTCTTTATGGCCTATCAAGTATGCAGGTATTGTATGGCCAATTTTGGCAAGTGCCGCCAATAAACAGTTTTCGTATGCTATGAATTATTATAGTACGAGTGGAGTACGAGTGACCGTGCAACACTTACCGCACATACTCGTACATGTATGTATGTGCAACCAGCCAGTCAGCATGGGTATGGATGTCACACGTGTGTGTGTGCGTGTGTGTGGAGAAGCTAGCAATTTTTGCTAACTGTTTTGTAAGCGCAGTGCAGCTTGGCGGCTTAGATGCAGAATACGCTAACACGATGCCTTTGAGGTGCACACAAAAAAGGAGTAGTAAGCGGCAATAACTGTGCAATTGCAGTTAAGTGCAATTTGTCAGTTGGTCAGTGAGTACACGACATTTTTATTTCAGCTATTCAACCAATTGTTGTTATTGTTGTTGCCATTGTGGTGTTTGCTTAAAACACACACGCACCACGACTCAATCGATAAATTGCAGTAGCCGTATATGGCAGTGGTATCGAAGGCAGAGGCCTTTCGGCCGTCACCATTCGCCAACCTCTGGTTAGAGGCTGAGAGCATCATCGATCTAATGCCGGCAACAGAAGACCGAAAATCAGCCTCCTCTTCACTTGTGCTTTATGGGGTTCGTTGCGCTCACTCGCTACCTTGGCCACATGTGTTGCTGGCACCACCACACTGGTGGGGCACTCGTTCAGACCTGAAGTACCTTCTTCGCAAGCACGCGAAAGACTCCATGCAACGTCGCCGGCAAAGGAAGAGGGACAATCTTTGGGCTGTAGCTGCAGCGGCACAGTGCTATCCCAGGCAACCAGCAGTGCTGTGTGGATGCGTGCCGTTATGGTTTATTAAATGCGTTTTGAAAGTGCATTTCCATGTTTGTCCAGGAGATTGATGAGAAAATTAGATTTATTCATTGCTGCAGCAGGCACAACAGCAACGTTGCTTGTCGCAAACAATTACTTTTACAAATTTGTACTTAACACAAGCGAACCGGTCTGGCGTTCCTACATAAGCCATGTGCAACGCGCCAGGATTATGAGCTGATCTGTAGCGGCCTCAACGATGATCCGCCATTGCGGGCTTGCATGCATTTTATCATTTTTACCTTCTATTCTCATCGTGATCGCTGTGCCATTTCTGCTTTCATTCGATCGCAAGCAATTCCATTCATCTGCCGAGCCATCATCATCGATACATGTAAATTAACATAAGGTTTATCGATAATTTCCAGCGACTGCTCTTCTCTATCATTTAGTCGTGTATGACGTTCTGATGGGAAATAATTGCAAGTACACTTTTAATCTCTGAATTTAGAAAATGTCCGGAAGTTTGCCCGTTGACATCACAAGTAGTCATATGCAAGGTATGTCCGGCTGTGTAGCTCAAGGCGCTGGGATATAACACAGAGAACCGAGGTTGAAGTCTCTAAAAAGAGGTTCATCGCAATTGACTGATCTACTAGGATAATAGCGAAAGAAGAAGAAAACTTTTGATCCATGTAAAGAAAGGTAGAAAATAAACAGGATAGCACTTTGAAGGATTGTTGTAGACGGCAGAGATTGGAAATCCTACAATAATAATTTCATAAAATCGATGATCTTTGTTTCCCTCTCATCCGTACGTTCCTTCGGTTCAATTGACAAATCCGATCAAGAGGCGTTCCTCAATCACTCACTTATAATACATGGTGTCATCCTTTGACTAACGTTAGATTTAAGTCCATTTTGTTGGTCCATGTTATCCATGTATAATCGTGTCAGCTGCATTGTTTTCTTTGACACCACTGTGTCCGGGAATCCAGAAGAGTCCATCCTGCCTGACTATATGTGATTACAAAGCCAGTAAGTGCAGGTCTACTGTGATGACTTGGCATAAAAAGTGCCGCGGCAATGGAAAATCAACAGATGGCTCCCATTTGGAGTCCCTGTAAAGGTTTTTGTTTTGTATTTTTTAATAATGCTTTCTGTGGTACTATTGGATCTGCTCCACGGGAGTCCAACAATAAGTATACGAATCTTAGAGTAAAACTCAATAGGTAATCCTGACATGGATTTCCGTATTATGCGGTTCTCTGCGTCTTTTTGGCAGGATTTGCATTAATTTGTTCACAGAATTAAGTTAACTGTATTAGTTCGATATTTTTGATTGTAGAGTGAAGAAATCTAGAATGTAGAGTGGAGAACTCTAGTTTTATATAACAGGTAAGAGTATCTCTAGATTGATAGATTCGATTTTATTCGGTATTGTACGTAATACTGTGGGCCTTTGAGCGTTCACATAACTGAGAATTTTAAACTAGATTTTGGTTTAAACCTTGTGAAATACTGGTTGAGGCCTCTATAGCCTGGAAATTCCGGTTTATGTTTTGATTGCTACCACTTATGTGACAGCATTTGGTTTGAACCTTGTAACGTAGATTAGAGGATGTGCTGTGACGTGACGCTCCCAAGTATAGATCAGAGTACCTGGCGTTCATTTCTTCAAAGTCTTGACGTGCTTGGAGTAATGAGTAACTGCTTAGCTAATATGTTGCCGTTCGTTCGTTCGAGCTTCTGTTTGTGCATCATCTTGATATCTTGAATTGCATCTTTGAAGAGGGGTATTTTAAGATCTCGTTGTATGTTTTCATTCCTCATGTAAATGTTATAATGTTGTCGTAAGTAATTGTTTCAAAAACAATCGAAAGGGTAAAGACTAACAACTGTAAATCTTATACAGGGTGTCCGCAGGGAAGGTATACTACATTGTTGCCGCCATTTTGGTAGACATTAGTCTTGACAGTTTATATTAGTATTCGATAAATCGTTACACATTTTATCAAAATCAATCATCGATTACTGCGGCGATGAGAAAGTTACGTGGAATTTTTGGGAGAAAAAACATGCCAACAAAGCGCACTATTATCGTGAATTGAATGATATCGAAGAAAGAGGGTCTGTAGCTGATACATGGGCCACATCGCACTGCAAGATCGGCTGAAAACATTACTGCTGCTTAAGAAAGTGTTCAAAACAATCCATCAACATCAATACGACGGCGTTTTAAATGTTCTGAAAAATGTGCTCAAAAGGGCTCGCATTTGTGAGGCTAAGAGAGGCGGACATTTATCTGCTATTGTATTCCGTACATATCGTAATTGCCGACATTAAATAAAACATTTATCAATATAAGAAAATATATAAAAATTATAAACAAACAAAGTAGTATACTTTCCCGGTGGACACCCTGTATATTTAGTGAGAACCTGGACCTCAGGATTTCAGTTTTGTCTTAAACATTTGTAGCCAAATCAGATTTAAGTTAATTTGCCCTTTTTTAAAAAGGGCTTCTATAAATATATGTCATAGGTCTCGAGCTGTATTTAATACCTTTTTAATTTGTTTATTCAAAAGACCGAAATAAACAAACGATCTAAACATAGTAGGCCGCCGTGGTATGATGGAAGTGTATACGAGTATCATACCAGTTAATTGAGGTTCAAGATCGGGTAAGAACATTTAACAAATTTTTTATCGGCAAGTTGAATCGTGCACACGTTACTGATTGGAGAAAAATTCCTCCTTGTTCCATCCTCCTTGTTGTGGGGCTTAAGTAAGTAAGTTGTTTTAACATAGAGCAAGAATATTATCTGGATCGCATTGAAACATAACAATCCTAATTTCTCTTGGGATACATTTGTAATATTCGAGTATTTGCTCCACATAAGTCAAGCCACTTAACTACTTAGTAGGGACATAAATGCACGTTTTATGCTGTAAAATAAAAAGTACTGAATGTTTTTGGACCAAATATTTTTTAATATATTTATTGATGTCTATTGTATCCAAAGAGAATCTACTTATTCGAAATGTCCGCCTTTTGCCTTTACACACGCCTTAAGTAGCACTGGCCAATCGTCAATAGCTGCACGAACCTCGTCCATTGGAAAATTGGTCACAGCTCGAACCAAAGCAGTCTTAGGAGAACCAATGTTGGGGTATATTTTGTGACAAACCTTGTCCTCTAAAACCGTCCACAATTTGTAATTCAATGGATTCAAATGTGGACTGCCTGAGGGCCATTCTTCAGAGGAAATGAACGCTGGCAAGTTGTTTCGAAGCCAGGCCTGGGACGTTTTAGCCTTATGGGCAGGAGCAGAATCCTGCTGGAAAGTCCATGGCTGGTTTTGGAATAGGGAATTGTTAAGAGGCTTCAAAACAGCTTCCAAAACGGTTTCCTAGTAAACTTTGGCCGATGTTTGGACTCCTTGTTCGAAGAAATCGGGTTTTGTAGAAAAGCGGATTTCTGTGAAATCTTGATTTAACGGCTTTGATGACATGCGGTGTTCGAACAGAGCGTGGGCGGCCCGGCCGGTGGCGGTCTTTTACATCTCCAGTCTCCTCAAACAGTTTTATGCATCGGTTGACAAAGATGCGGTTGATCCCTAGTGACCGGAGCGTTTTGAAAATATCGTTTTTTTTTTATTTCACACTTGAAAAGCGCTATTACAGCGATACGGTTCTCATTATCTGACCACTCCATGATGAAAGTTGAAACAATTTTAAAATCCCGTTACAGACTAACGCTATTGAGGTTAGCTTACAAAACCCATACGACATTAACGGGGTATTTTCAGTTCTACTATTTAAATGGGTGTGTTCAATGTTGTAACACTATTTATGTCCCTACTAAGATGTTGGCAATACGAAAAATACAATAATCTGCCTTTTTCGAAATGATTTGCTGTATCAGTAAATAATAATAAACAGAAATAATGAGAGATGACGCAAAAAAACATGACAGATTTCGCTTTAAAAACTTTCTCACCGATCTGTCAAAATGACACACATTTTAATTGAGAACGTATTTAAGTGCAACATTAAAAAAGAAGAAGAAAGACACATACTCTATGAAAGGAACGTTTCAACCTAAACAATTGCGACGTCGTTTTGCTCACATTGTGAACGGACGCATTTTATTAAGTTTGAGTGTGTCGAATACAAAGGGTGCTTTTTCAGACGTGTGGTTTTCAAGAAGAAATAAAACGCGTATAATTTAATGTTATGGCCAATTATTTAGCTTTATTATAAAGATAAGGGTTTGCCATTATGTTTTAAAAATGATTTCGGGCAAGTGGCCGTCGCGGCTGGCTCCAATTAATACCAGCCGAGAGGCCCAATATACGATCCCTTTTTGCAACATTTGGGCCGTATGTCGGCAATAACGCACCGAATAATCTTTCAAATTTTTCAGATAATTACAAATTCTAAAGTCTACAACAAAAATTGTGTAATCATTTTGGAATATGCTTAAAGTTAGTTAAATATACTTATACAAATATAAGTATATTTGTTTCTTTTTTTAATATACTCGAACGTAGTACTTTCTGTCTAATCAGTCAGAAACCGCGATAATTTTTACAAACAGCGCTAACTTACGATGGTAATTATAATTATCATTTGTGCTAGTTGAGTTTTCAAATTTATCTTCACGGACAAAATCACTGATTTCGGTATTGGTTGCTGTTTTCAATTTTGGCCAGACTTACTGATAATGGGACGCACTACTGCTATACTCGTATACCCTATTATAACAAATATAAATAGGAACGTGGCTCTAAATAATTGTTCATAATCCCATTTAAACAGAACTTTCGAGAAATTGTTGCTTATGTGACCTTTTTAAAGGCTTATCGATTTGAAACTTCTCTTGGGGAAATGAAAGAGCACCGGCACTTGCACACCGGGCAGATATTTCGTCCTTGTGCTATTCAAATCTAACATTTAATTGAGACGCTTGGACAATAACATTCCTTAAACGTACGCCTCCGTGCAACCTTAAAAGGTCCTCGACATCTTGGTCAGTTGTATGAAATGCGAACTCGAACGTGAATGGTCGGCTGGTGGCAACATTTTAAAGCGTGGCACATCCGAGTGAAATTGTTCATGCAATAGTAGAATGTTTGGCGAATAATAGAATAAAACCTGGAAATGTTCACACATACTTCATGCATACATGTGTTACTCCACATCCAGCCATGGAGTTAGGGTACACATCAGCACATCCATCCATGCTCGTGCAAGCTAACGTATCTAAATGTTAGGCATTGTTGGAGGCAACCACACGTCATGTAATATGCAACAGCCATACATAACTGAGCGTTACAAATCGTATTGACTTTGATAAATTTCTAGTGTGAAATTAGATTTTGAATTTTTTACGAAAGTTTTCACAAGTGCATTTTTACTCGCGCTCCAGCCAAACTCGAGCACTCGAACATGGGCCCACACACACACAAGCACGGGTGTGTGGACACCGAATGTTCGGAAAACTACCCTGTAGGAACTCTGGGGACATGTGTCTCTATGTCACCACTTTTGTCAACTATTATGGTGACATTGTCGATAATTTGTCTACAGCTTGTCTACAAATATTTCTCTGGTTTTAATGTGTAGAGAAATGTATGCCAAATGAGCGTTAATGCTTCTTCTTCATTTTCATTGTTTCGCTTTGTTATGGTGACATTGTCAACAATTTGTCTACAGGCTTTGATGTGTAGAGATTTATGACAAATGAGAGTCAATGCTTCTTCTTCCTTTTCATTGTTTCGCTTTTTTTGGTTGTGAAAACACGTGGTATCGCAATAATTGGACAATAGTTTAAAAAGAAAAGTGAGTTTTATAAGTGAATTAAAAAATGAATAAAAGAAATTACAAAACACTTGTGAAAAAGCAATTAAAATTGTACAAGGATAGAGCAAATGCTGAAGAGGAGTTAATTTCTAGAGAGAGCACTTTCAGTGATTTTGTGCTGCAAGAAGAAAATTGTGAAACTTTTGAAGATTTTGAGTTAGCTGATTTGCCCACTCCAACTCTGAATTTGAGGGAAAAACTGAAGCAGTGGTACATCGAAACATCGCCTTCCAGAAAGTGTTTGGAGAAGCTGCTCAGTATATTGCAGGAGGAAGGCCTAGACGTTCCGCTTTCTGCGGCAGCATTATTGGGCAAAAAAAATCCAATTTCCATAAGAAAAGTGTTCCCCGGTAGTTATTGCCACATTGGCATTGAGAATCAAATTAGAAAATTTGAACATGTTTTAAAAAACTACGAGAAAATAGAAGTGGATGTAAACATTGATGGAATCCTACTATTTAAGAGTTCTCGCGTGCAGTTATGGCCCATTCTTTTAAAGATAGTGAACGTGTTAAAGACTGAATTTTTCTTTAATTTAATTAAATATACATAATAAATATGATTTTAATTTCTAATTTTACGCCTTTTTATTTGGTAAAAAAGTGTTGACAAAATGGTGACAATGGACTACTGATTCAGTGGTTCCAATGTCTCCATATGGTTCCAAAAGTACCACCTAGTCAGTAGTTCTTGTGTCAGTAGTTCATTCTCAATGACAAGTACATGTTAAATGTCAATAGAATTTTACATTGTCTGGGGTATATTTGGTCAGTAGTACTGGCGACACAGTCAATAGTAAGTCAGTACTGTTTCACTATTGACATTTCCTACAGGGTATGAACCGCAATAGATGATGATGGTTGTGGTGGTGGTGCTGACGCTGATGCTGTCAGCACGAGTGAGTACCACTAATGACGCTATGCCTCCATGCAGAGATACAAATTGGGGATTCCTTATACGAGCCCATGTGTAAAGAAAAGCCGAAATAAATGGGCAAAAAATCCCGGAAAATCTCCAATGCGAGATTTGCTTACTATTTCCGAATCATACGAAAGAAATTGAGCAAATACAAATTGAAATTAAGAAACAGAAAATGAAATTGAGAAAGTACAAATTGAAATTGGGAAATCCAGGTAAAGCACCTGGATATGATCTTATCACGCCTAAAATGATCTTGGAACTTCCCTATTTTGCTGTGAAGTTCCTGGCAAAATTATTTAACTCTGTTTTGAGACATGGTTACTTTCCTAAAGTATGGAAAATTTTCTCTGATTCAAATGATTTAAAAGCCAGGAAAGGACAAATCAACACCTTCCTCTTACAGGCCGATCAGTTTGCTTCCCTGCTTATCCAAACTATTTGAAAAAGTTCTTTTATCAAAAATAAAACCGTTCCTCGTGTCAAATAACATAATACCAGACCATCAGTTTGGATTCCGGGAAGGTAACAGCACCATCGAACCATAAAACCGTCTGACACAATCAATTGAAAAATCATTTGAACGGCGAGAATATTGCTGCGCCGTATTTCTGTATGTTGCTCAAGCATTTGACAAAGACAAAGGGAAGCGTCCGGGGGCCTATCCTTTACCTTCTGTTTACCGCAGATATCCCTACCAGCCCAAACGTGCTAACATCCACTTTTGCCGACGATACCGTTTTAATGGTCGCACATATAAAGCAGGATATTGCATCTATGAATCTAGGTGTACATCTCAGACGAGTAGAATCTTGGCTCTCTGACTGGAGAATAAAAGTCAATGAGGCTAAATGCACACAGGTAACTTTCACACTGAATTTTAGCACTTGTCCAACATTGAAACTAAACAATATCCCTTTTTCTCAATCTGATCATGTTACATACCTTGGTATGCACCTGGATCGCCGACTCACCTGGAGAAGTCATATCGAAACCAAGAAAACTCAACTGAAACTTAAGGTCCATCAACTTCACTGGCTCCTAAACGCGAACTCAAAACTAAGCCTTGAATATAAGGTCCTGCTATACAACAGGTGCCCAACAAAGCAAGCTCGAGCAATCTCAACAAAATCCAAAGAGTCCAATCGAAGACATTGCGGCTCATTACCGGTGCCCCTTGGTATATGAGGAACGAAAACTTCCACCGAGACTTATAATTACCTCTCGTTAAAGTGGCAATTCAAAAAATCAAAAGAGAAGCTCGAACGTCATGATAACTACTTGCTAGACAATTATTGTGCAGTCCAAGCTCTTAAGACTGCTTTCTAATTTACACTTGTGATTCATCCGTAACACTTATCGCGAAAGACTGACTAACTCATGGGTACACACATTTCGTGTATTGGGAAGCATTTTTTGCATAAGGCATAATTTTTCAATACATAGTTTAATTGGGCTACCCAATGGTCGAAGCTGGAGATTAAAAGCTGTTGTGTTTTGAAGCACGGTTTCATTTCTCCTCTAATCGTTTTCTCAGTTCTTCCCATTTACCTGCGCTATACACATATCTAATATTTATAAAAAATGTCATCCGAAGAAGAAATCCCATTGATAAAAATGAAGAAATCGCAATTTAGGATGTAATCACATCCTAATATTAGGCAAACTGTGGGTCATCGTAGTGACCACATTTCAAGAACCATGTTCCGATAAAGACAAGAAATGTTAATACAATAATATTTTTTTTTTGAATTTCAACTGAACTCAATTCGAATTTTAATTTAATTGGAAATGTTGTATACATATTTATGGGCTACCCAAAGGGCAGCCAGTCTCAGACTTGTGCGGAGTTTTTTTTCCTCTTATAAGATATTGCGTAAAACCAAGGTTGATGAACAAACGAGCAAGAATTAGCAGACATATTTTTCTTACAATCAGTCTTTCATGACACATCCTTCTGTATACTTATAGAACATGCTTTTTTGTTATCTATACAAAACAAAAAGAATCAAACAACGAACGGTCCTGTCGGCGAATTCGTATCGGGTTTATGTGCACGAGATGGTATAAGTGTATATTTAGATCAACTCATATTAATAGTTAAAATTGATATATTTAATTGATTTGATATATTTAATTGGTTTTTTTATTTTAGATGAATTTGTCGATTTTCTTCGAGGCATACAAATACAAAAAATGTTGCCAAATTACTCTCGATTTGATTTTTTCAATGTTTCACCATTTTGCAAACCAATAAGCTTACCAGAAGCAAGGCTACTGTCTCCCCAACCATATTTTTGTTATTCGTGTATCACAAAAAGGCTCATCGAAAATCCAAACCCAACACAGCCATGTCGGCGAATGAAATTTTCTCCTAGCACAAACACAATTGTCTGGTCTCCAATCTTATTAATTTTTTACGTTTGTGGAAAAATAATTTTATTTAATATTATTTTTTTTTATAAAATTTGATCAAAAGTGAATTGAAACAACGAGAATAATACAGCGACATGGTTGTGTTCGGGCTCTAGGATTTTGTAAAGCTCTACCTGGTCGCGGATTAGTACTAGTCGTCCACAAAAAGTCAAACCAAATACTTATTTCTCATGTCAAATGAATGGTCCCTATTACCGCGTATGATTTGCCATTGAATTTGTTCGATTTGATTGCATCTGAAATTCTGGTCAAATCGTCATCCATTTTGGCATACCTGCATGTCCACACATACTTGCGGAAAGAGTTTGTTGCATATGCATGGCGAAGATATGAATGTGTCGCTGTTGCGTGTGTCGCGTGTTTTCGTTCGTCTAATTTGATGTGAATGGTGTGTTGATTTGTTGAATTTTTTATAGGGCAACACATCGGGATCACGATGATTATGAAGAACACATGGTGCAAAAAGAACCTCAGCGAAACAATCAAAAACACTGAATTTAAGGCCGGGAATTCAACGGCGACAGTTCTTAAGATGCATATGTATGGGCGCTACCGTTTCGTATTCTGTACAACACACATACATATGTATGTATAAGTACTTATTTAAGTGTGGTTGTACGTACCGGCTAGTTTGAATGTTTATAAGCTGACATGATTCGGTGGTTGTTGCTGCTGCTGTAGATGTGTCAACTGTCAGTGTTACGCCCACGCTAAGGATTTGGCGCTACTTGTTGGCTGGGCCACATCTAAATGTCATTTAAAGAAGTTAAGTAGATTTTTCATTTTTTAAATTAATTCATTTAATAACAAAAAACACACAATTTATAATGAATAAAACCAAACAATGCCGCAATGCAAAAGAGATAAACGACCGAAGTAGAATTTGAGTTTTTGTTGTTGACATCTAAGGTCCATTAGTCATTTTATCTAATGTGTACAACGCACACTAGGCGAGTAGGCAGGCATCTAAAATTCGTCAACTGGCTTAAACTATTGCGGTAGACGCTGGGCTAAGGTGTTGAATCTACGAAGATGGGTTGCGGGTTAAATAACTTTCTTTTTTCCAAGGGTTCTTTTGGCGTTTTTATTTAAAACCCCTTTGTAAAGCATTTACACTGCCATTTCGTGACTATTTTGCAACCCCCCTTGCTTCTCTACCTCCTTGCCAGCAATCGCCGAAAGTCGTAACAGCCGGCCAAAGGTGGAAAGCCATATTATAGAACAGGAAAGTCGTAGCAGATGTCCACAAAAACTGATCGACTGGGAAGAACTGAAAACATTTTTAATTTACCAATTGTCGTCAACATTCGATCCGTCCTGTTTGTATTATGTGTGGTGTCATTAATCGTTTATTTAAGTTGGGCAACTGATTGGGATACGGCATCTGATTCTGGTATCAGGGCTGCTAAATTAGCCTGCAGGCATGTTTTATGCAATAGTATTTTCCCCACATCTTAAGATTACTTTTATATCGTCTATTTTTGGTCCACAGACATAGCAAGTTCAGAGGAACAACGGGTGAGGTTGCCATTTACCAAGGGAGTAGCAGAATGCGAGTGCAAAGCCGCTCATAAATGTGGAATTAAAATGTAGGGGCGTTCCAAGGACTTCAATTTTTTTGTCACCAAGTTAACAACAACCTCGTCCCTACTTGAGACTCCCATAATATTATTTCTAGAGCACGCATTTCGCTTGAATTTTGTATTCTGCAATAGTTTATTTTCATCATTTTACGCATATGTGACAAAAAAGGTTGCCACGCCTCATTGTACTAACAAGGTGATCATTTTCGAGATTTCGTTAAAATCAATACGCCTAAGACAATACTAGTGAATATGAGTGGTTATTAATATTATCGCTAGCTTTTCTAAACGAATGGAATTTTATCATCTAGCCATGCCCCATTTAGACGAGTTGTTTTCACATGAACCGTCTATTGGTGAGGGTATGAATAAGTCGAATCAACCGACTAAAACCTTCTTTGGGCATAAAATTAAAAATAATTTCATTAAAAAAATACTAAAAGTAGTATGCCAATATTTAGTCCCGCGAATAATTCTACGAAATTCTGCTTAATCATTAACCATTTTGGATACTTTCATTCTCTGATTTCCAAGGCGATCGATCATTTCATAATTTTTTCGAAGACTTCGGGTGTATTGACCTAAGATTTCCGTTCAAAAGGCAGGATTTATTAAAAAAAAAACAAGGAAGTGATAAAATAATTCCCTGGGCTAACTGATTTTTTTCAAACTGATTTGATCAAATATAGAACCAAAAGTTATTCAAAAAATGTACGATTTTGTTGAAATAATTTCTTTTTTGTTGTTGTTCAATGGAGTTACTGAATCATATTAGTCACTAGATTAGATAACACCAGAGCTTTTTGTTTATTTTAATAAAATTAGTTGCCGTCAATTATTGGTTGCCATAACTGCAAGTAATGTACCATTTCTCCCACTTTTTGCGTTCTTGAAATATTTTTAATGCTCTTCAAACGATCTTGTTGAAAGTTGACAAGTAATAAGTAATTGAGAATAGAATTCGAATGTTTAACAGGTGACAGATATTTAGGTTGCTAAGGACGCCTCCGTCTGGTAACTTCCATAGATAAGATCCACATAACTTGTTACCGAAAGCATGAAGTTTTCTTATACTGAGATGTTCGTAGTATTTTCATAATGGCTTGGTGATCGCGTCCAAAAGTAGCGACTCTCACACACGATTCTGGCACATGTCTTGAAATGCACTTTTTCGCCCTTTTTGACATTCGCATCATATTTTTAATAAATGCTTCCAACATCAATCTAGAGGTATTTTTTCAAAAGGAGTTTTTCACAGATTACGCGTGAGTTGTGTTAAACTTTATTTTTTCTGTGTTCAGTATTGTTTGCCATTTCATCATGGAAAGACTTACACCGTAACAAAGTCTCAAAATTGTGCAACTGTACTATTGAAATGAGCGTTTGGTGAGAAACTATTGTTCAGTAATGAGGTCCGTTTCTGGCTCAATGGCAACGTCAATAAAGAAAAATGATGATGGCCGGAACGTAACCGTGAATAGTGGTCGCTATCGCGCCATAATCTCGGACTTTTTGCTACCCTAAATTGCAGCCCTTAATCTTGACGACATTTGGATTCAACAGGACGGTGCCACTTCCCATACGCCTGCACAAAAAATGGATCTATTGAGAGGTCATTTCGAAGAGCACCTAATTACACCTTATGAATCGGTGAGTTGGCCGCCTAGATCGTCTGATATCACGCCTTTAGACTTTTTTCTTTGGGGCTACGTAAAAAATGCTGACAAACCAGCTACGATTCTCGAGTTATATTCAAAAAAGAATGACATAAAATGTGCTTTCGAATGAACAATAAAGACTACAAACTTGATTTGAACTCTGTGTGTTTTTATTATTTTGAAAAAAAAAAACTCTCGATTGATTACCACAACAATGATTTTTACAACAATTAGGCTAATAATATTGACGCTATAGCGTTTTTTAAAAAGGGGCGTGGCACCGCCCAGTTTTCCCTCGAACTCATTTCATTTCAAACTTATAGTATAAATACCGAATCTTATGTTTCTAACTCTTTACACATATAAGATTTGGTGTTGTAAAGGATGAGTGTGCGGCGTCACGTCCCCTTTTTAAATCGTATTTATTTGTCGCATGTAGCAATCTCCAAGTTCTTAGTAGCACAATGTTAAAATTACAAGACGATTGTCCTTTTATTGTGTGCGTTACACCGCCCACTTGTCCTCCCAAATATGTTTGTTACATACCAACATTTTATATATAAAAGTTTTTGTATGTTAGTGGGCGTGGCACCGCCCACTTAAGATATGAAAAATCTTAGTTGTCTATTTTAACCACCGACAGCGACTCTTATGCACATATATAAGTTACATGCATAAAAAATTGCAAAATAATTAAAGAAGTAAACTTTGGGGTAATTTCTAAAATATACTCGTTTACCCGATTTTGAATGTCAATAGATCAAAGGAATTATTGAGTCATTGACTATAATCGTTATCTTACCAAAACTCATAAATGTTAACTTGATAAAAAGGATTACACTTTTGTTCATTGCAAAGTGAGTTTGTTCCGCTCAAACGACTAAAACTTGCTGATTATAAACTTTAGAAGAATTGTATTAAAAACCTAGATCCCACCTCATCCAATTTATGAACAAGGGGAAACTTTGGTCATAACCGTGAGATGTACTCGATATAATTCTTATACTCACTGAGCGCGACCTACTGTTTAGCACCGGCTCCAACCGGCTGAAGAATTTTATAGACACGTTTTTAAACGGTTGGAAATAAATCTCTTACCCGTAAGGTCGCCGGAGTTCACCAGGTGGAAACCCGCCGCTAAGAAATTGTAAGATGTTCTTACCCGGGGTATAACGTGGGTTAACTGGCATTATGATCTCTTCCATCACACCGCGGCTGCCAACATAAGAATAATATTGGAATGCGTCAAGGTGACTTTCAAGGGTGAACGCTAAAAGCAACCCTCAACAGAAACTTGTGATTCTCCAAGTATTTATTTATTTCGAAATGCGCACACAGTGAGCGAAATATACTTAGCCGCTCATAGTTTTAATAACTTTATTCCAAAAAACAATACGAAAGTTACTCCTGGATCTATGCAGTTTTATTAATCGTTTTCATTACTAAATAAGCGAAAATTATTGCAATGAATTAATTTTAAGTACGGATTTTGATTAGCCGCGCCTTATAAAATTAAGTAAAAATCTCAATTGTAATAGAAACTACTCGTATTATATCTTATCTCTGATATTGTGGTGGTCCTCCGTTTTTGCTTTATTTATGATTCTATCCGTTTTCGTATAAAATTAATATCCGAAATAATCCCAGCTTGCAAAAAGGGTATGGCAAATTCTTGGGCCGTTGAAATACGTCGCAAATGCTAGTCTTGTCACTTTGTAATTAGGTGCTAATTGTGGATTCCAGTTAATGTTATTACCAATACTTAAAATTTGTTGTTGTATCCTCCGTTTTCCAATTGTGATTCGCCTGTGATTCGGCCACAATTTAGGGTGATGGTAGCTGGTTTTTAGTGGCCTCATGCTTAATTTAAATGCCATAACCACTGATGACATACGAGTTTCTCTTACATTTAAAGTCCTATTTTGTATCCAATCGTAAGTAAGTTCATAGAACTTTTTCCGATATACCGGCATTTGCGTATATTACGTTATGATGATATCTTTCTTGATAAACACTTCGCGTTGTGTTAGAATACTTTAACATTTCAGAAAAATGTTGAACAAAAACTTATTTTTCTGTAATTTTTAGCATGCGGGGCTAAGCAAATTTCACTCACGTATAACACATCCGATTGTTCCTGTTTCCTGCTCCATGAGTCCTGCTGTTGGCCTGTGTTATTCAGAAGCCAATGAACGGTGGCAGTTCAACGTATTGATCAATTAATTGATTTCACAATTCAAGTTCAATAGTTTTTATTGGCTTTTCATTACGCTTTTACTTTGTCCATAAGCCAAACAAATAAATATCACCAGTTTATCTGTGCTGATTTTGTGTTTGTTGTTGGTCGGCCGGCTGTCGTTGTGCTGACTATCGTAGCTTTTGCGTTATTTCTATTGTTGCCGGCGCGCCGAACATTTCGAATGAATGACAATTTGAACAATTTACTGCTCACTGGCGATGGTTCAATAAAATTTGTTTTGGTTTTACAAAACTGTACGAATGTCTAACAACACAGAGCCATTGTAAATAATTTATTGTTGAAGTACTAAATTTGTCATCGACGTGTGCACGTTCGCATACACAGGATAACCACGGGTATCCACCCGGATAGGTCATTGCAGATCCCATCAGGGTTATCGAGGCTGGTTAGAATTTCGCTTGATACAAAAAGTCCTCACACTTGCTTGAAATAATATATCATTCTAAGGGAACTACTGTTCTGTAATTTCAGATGGTTATTAAGGCTCATCAATTGGAACTTGTTCCAGCTTCGCATTGTTTTAGTTCCAACAGATGTGCTTTTACAGGTTCACAACTTAAAGTTGGTAAAACTGCTTTTTTGAATGTCGATTTAACTACTGTTAATTGATTTTTAATGAGTGTGGATTGTCATTTCAGCATGAAAAGACTAGACATGAGAGCAACGCTTGCAAATTGCTTAAATGTTCTACCGAAATAAAGGATTTGTTTGTCAAAACTAATCGTCGTAAAATTCTAATACAAGTTCTAATGACCGTTCTGTTAAAAGTGGTCAGCTTGGATCCTGAAGTTGAGCATAATGACGAGTTTTAGTCTGTTGCTGTTTGGGAAATGGGCCAAATCGGTCCAGAGGTAAATGGCGTCATTTAAGGGATAAACGGTAGATCGGAATAATACACTTTTTGGAAGTATTTCCTCAACATACTCGTATCATAACTGTTTGCAGACGAACTCCGGCTTTAATGCATACTTTACATAAATACATAAAACGGGCATGAACGAACCCTTTGGTCATTAGAAACGATTTCTAATTAACTTAAATATGTGAATATATTAAAAGTTAATCAAATTTCAATGCACGATATATAGTACATGTATTTTCAAAATTTGGCTTCTGACTTGTTGACCGTAGCGGCTAAACTGGGACTATTCATATCAAAATTGTATCTCCAAAATATGTGATGCTGATGCAAAGAGGTAATGCAAGTAAAGGTAACAATGCCGGCAGTTGTCTTATAGTAACTGAAATATTTCAAATTTAGTTTAACTTTAATTTAAATTTTAAAATATGCAATTTTTCCTTTGAACATATCCAATTCAAACTACAAAAATTCCAACTAAAATTCAGAATTTCCACATGATATTGAGAACTTCTAATTAAAATTTCAAAAATAATAATCAAAGTTTTGAAGAGACCGATTGATATTGGAAATTTCTATTGAACATTTATATTACTCACTCTTTATGGGTTTGCATCTGAAGTTTAGACAAAAACTCATGCAAATAGTCAAAGTACAGGGTGGAGCGCGAAATTTTGCTTATTTGGGAATGAAATAAAAAAACTAAACCTTAGAAAAATTTATTTATTTAATTAGAGAGTAAGAGAATTTTTAAATTACATGGTTTTAAAAAGTATATCTGGCAAATGTCGACCTTCGCTATCCACACACTGCTGCACACACTGCTGCATAAGTTTAAGAACTCTAACAATCATGACGGCTGGTATTCTGCCAATTCCAGCCTCAATATTGTTAATCAACTCTTCCAATGTGTTGGGGCGGTTGATATACACCTTGGACTTCATTACCCCAAAGAAATTAATCACATGTGGCCAAGTCTGGTGAGCGTGCCTGCCAGTTCACATCACCCCTCTTAGAGATAAGCAGTCGAGGAAACATTTGCCTTAAACAATTCATGGTAACCCTCGCTATGTGTGCGAGTATAAAGTGTTTCAAGCGGGAATATATTATTTTTCCCGCTTTAAACAACCAAGGACAGCAAAGTGGCCCATAATCTCAGAATCACCTTTATCATCTTATTGCATTGCTTTTGTTCATCATGAAGAATCCGGTAGAGAGAACGTCTGGAAATGCCAAAAGCATGTGATTGCTTCGGAGCAGAGCGTTTCGGAGATTGCAGTACGTCCGCGTGGGGGAACTGCGACTAGTAAACGAAAAGCAAGCTGCACTGCAATGATCGAGTGTGCATTTGAAAAATACTCTTCAACACAAAATGACCTCTCCTCAAGTGTCCAATGCATGATGGCAACGGAAAGGCAGATGTATACAAATCTCCGACTATAAGCCACTCACATTCTTCGACCAGCAGTGCCGCCATAGCCTGCAGTGCAAAAAAGCAAATTACCGCACTTTACCCTGTTTTTTTTGCAGATGAAGACCACTTCTGTACAGTTTGATCTATGACTAAATACAATACTTTTCAGCATTTTCAATTATAATTATACGCAATTCAATTATATTTAAAGAATTAAAACAATTCAATGAAATTGCGTTTAATGATGGGGAAATTCTAGGTTTAGTTTACAATTGTCATTATAATTCCCACAAAGAATTCATTCGGTCTTTGTTAAAATTATAGAACTTGATTTCTTTAGTCTAGTTTAAGACTATTTTATTGCATTTTTGTGCGTAACTCAACCACAATCCAGGGACAATAGGCAGGTTGAGCAACTCAAAGGGATAACTTGACCCGCTGTGCTGAACATTCTTGAACCGAATGCCCTCTTTCGGTTCACCAGATTATTGTGTTCTAACAATTATTATCAAATCGCTTTTGTTGTAAAAATGAGGAAAACAAAACAGAAACGGTAAAGTTTAAAAAGCTGGCATAAGACGACTTAGCAAGAGTAGAAATTCTCCAGTTGGTAGCCTTTTGCTGCTCCAGCAACGACCATCAATAAACCACAACAAACAGCAAAAGCGTGGACAAAACAATCAATACCAAGTGGCAGGAGGAAACACTTCCACACTCACGCTCCAGCGCAGTCACACACGAGTGGGGGCAAAAAAGAAAAATAAACCTGTTCCGTCGTAACTGTTCATAGTTTAAAGACTGCTACGAGTGTGCCTCCGTATGTGTACGGTTGGCTCAGAGGTAGGAAAACGAAATGCAACAAGTGTTCGACGTGTTTTTTCTTCTTTGCAAATGGCTCGCAGTCGGTGTGCGATTACCGTGGACGCTTGAATCTGATCCCTGCATTTATTGGAGCAGCAGCGACAAAATCTTAATGGCTTGTCTAGAGCGACTTCCACATACGCTACATCGGACACCAAGAGATATTTACACCCAGTTTATTTATTTATTTACATAGCTGGAATATTTTCAATAATTTGGAGTATTAACTAACAAACTTAAGACTACAAAAAGGGCCAGGGAAGCAAGATACTCGTACTATGAAAAACTTAATAAAACCAATTATTAAAATATGCAAAAAACAAACAGCCGCAAAGAAAGTAGCTGCAGCAACACAAATTAGTGCAAATAATCCCAATACTCACAAATTAAACGAGAACTTAAAAACGCAGTAGGAGAAAGAAATTCACTCTTTTAAAGTTTTTACTTTAAAATGCACCAAAACGACTATAAACCTTAATATAAATATTTTTTGCAATTAAGCTCCAAAAAATAAGTCAACGATAAACGAAAGTTGCCGGGCTAAGTGTTGGCAATCATTTTAATTTACCTTTTGCTGGAAATGCGATATCTTTTTCTGGTGTACTCGTATCTGTGCAAACTGGATGAACTGTTTACCAAAACAGCGGATAATAATAGGGTTGGTAGTTAAGATATGAAGTGGGGGACGGTTGGGCTAATTTGGCTTATATAGGCCTACGGGTAGATTGTTGTGCCATGAACTCTTTACGAAATAAGTAGTCTTAAGCTTCATGGCTTCGGGTCCATGTTGCCTTCAGGCAGCCTGAGTAAATCTTACCACACAACCATCGAAAATACAGGTCTTCTTAGAACTTCATTTCTGGACGAATCATTTCATGTCGGCAGGAAGACTTTAAATATATTCAAAAAGTTTTAGGAGACTTACAATAAGGCTTTTTATGTGTTATATTTCTAGGTCCGACATGCCAGGGATATTCAACTGATTGCTTGTCCATAATCGAGTTTAAAAGTCGTAACGGGTGATCAAGGGAGCTTTTTTCACAGATTACGAGTGAGTTGTGTTAAACTTTATTTTTTCCGTATTGTTTGCCATTTCATCATGGAAAGACTAACACCACAACAACGTCTCCAAATTGTGCAACGGTATTATGGAAATGAGCGTTTAGTGAGAAACATTTTTCGACCAAAATTTTGTCCAGTGATGAGGCCCATTTCTGGCTTAACGGCAACTTCAATAAACAAAATTGCCGCATTTGGGCTGAAGAACAACCAGAAGAGGTTCAAGAAGTGCCATTATACCCAGAGAAAACCACGGTTTGGTGCGGTTTATGGGCTGGTGGAATCATCGGTCCATATTTTTTCAAATATTTTGATGATATTTTGATATTTTAACCTTGAATGGTGCTAGCTATCGCGCCATGGCAACGGACTTTTTGCAACCTGAAATTGAAGTCCGTAATCTTTACGACATTTGGTTTTTCTATGACAGTGGCACTTTCCATACAGCTGATCAAAAAATGGATCTAACGTCATACCGGTCACAAGTTATATTCAAAAAATAAATGGCATAAACTGTCCTTTCGAATGAACAATAAAGATTTCACACTTGATTGATCACCCGTTACAACACGAATTTTGTTGCCACTAGTTAACAACTGCATGATGTAGGGTGGACAGGAGCACATAAAATAAGAGAAAACGTTTGAAAGAAACATTTATACTTGTATCATCATTTCTACCTCCATCATCGGCTACATGACTTCTTTAGCTGATTGTGCAAACACATACACTCGTACGTACTCATACATGCAATTGATGCTAGGGATATCGACCGGGGCAAATTGTGTAATTGAAAAGTTCTTTCTGTGAATATACTATTTTAATAAAAAATCTCCCATGCTTTAAGATTTCGAAGCCAACTGTAGTAGTAAAACAATAAATATACAAGATGGCCTATATCGCAATGGGCATGGAATGTCCAAGTTGAAATATATTCTCGAAAAGATCTTGAAGTTATTTCACCCGAATACTCGTAATTCTCTCGACAGGATACAGAACGAAACATTGAGTGTCCAATACAACATTTTCAAAAAGACATTCTATTGCTAAGACTCACTTTAAACATCCTAGTTCAGTCAAATAATAGGACAATTACGATTCCGTTCCGACATTCGTGTCGCTGCGCATCTTCTTAAGAGCGTTGACAGTGAATAATTTGTGGGCTTCTCGAAAAGGAACACAATTTAAGTTTTTCAATTACAATAAAACTCGGCGCACGCATAAAGTGTCCCCAGTCCATGCACGGAACCTTTGTGTAGAATCATGGTACAATAAAGAAGGTAGAGTCAGCTGATTTACAAATTTTATTGTAGAAATTTAAACAATTAAATATAAAATTTGACAAAGGCAATTCTTTTATGTTTTTAAAGCTAAATTTCTATATGAGACATTCACAAAAATCATGAAGCATTCACAAAAAAGTATTTTTGGCATTCTCTTTCAATAAACTATGACAGTAGAGCGAAATGACCATATCTCGTTTATTGTACCATGTGTTTTAGTTTGGATACTCGCGTGGGCGAAAATATTTGATTTTTTATTTGAGTGTCGTTTGGCAACTTTGTTGGGTAAAATGTAAAAAGAAAAGATATTTCTGACAAACTACGAGTATCTACACATTTTTGAATCAATACTTGTATTGACTTATCAACTAAAAAACGGGCATGTTTTCTCGAAATGATGCACCATTTGTTTTTTTTTAATTTTTCATCAAACTTGTTTTAAATGGTTTAATATGTAACTTTTTAGTTAAATAAATTTTAATAGATTAATATTTATAGATTCCACATTAAAATGGAGATGGATAGAAAGAATTAAATTGATCAGAGATCATATCCTTTGGGCTTTTAAATCCCCGAAAAATCTGTGGATCTAAAAGCGGGCATCCCTGACGTTAAGCTGCAGCATGGGCGTTTGTTTGAGCTGATTATGTTTAAGCTTAAAGCAGCTTAGCTGTACTTTGTAACACATACTGATGTATGTATGTACTCGGATGTACTTCAGTATGTGTGAGTAAGTGTCCGTGTATCTGTCGCATGATAAATGTAACGAGAGGAATACGGTGTGGATTCTAAACTATTTATATATTTTGTTATTGCTGTTGTTACAATCGATTTTAAAAACAAACCGAATTGAAATAGCACAGACCACAGCACACACACATAACCTGTGGCAGAGCTGAAATGAAATGTTGGTTCAATTCGTAAGTTCATCCCGTTCATTGGGTCTCAATGTTACCTGTCCGACTACCACTCGGTCGGCCACATTGTGACTGCCTGCAGGCCGGACCTAGCGAATGAGGAGCGGACCGTCTGTTCGGCGTACAAACTGAACCTGCTGTGTAGAAGGAAAGAAAAAAGAAAATTTCGTGAAAATATGATTTGATTTACATTGGATCATGTGATGAGTAGCGGTTTATGGCACGGCAGAGGTAGAATGAAAGAATGGCTGGAATGGCTAAAATCAGTGCCACAACAAGCAACAGTACGAATATGAAAAATTTGAGCAATTGCACTTTCCGTTTATTGTGGCAACAAACAGTTTTTAACACCTGTTTCTTTCCTTATTACCGCTGATGCTGCTCGTTTGCCAGCCTCTTACAGTTTGTTGGCTTTTTTCTATTTAGTTTTGTATCATTTTGAAGCTCTTAAGTTGTTTATACTTATATTATCGAGATTAAAGGGGGACGTGTTCACGCAGAACTGACAATTTTATAGCTTGGCAAATAAGTGGTCTATTGTCAATGTAAAGTTTGTGACGAACCCTAGTGGAATCCGTAGTTGCTATCTATAACCATTTATATTTAAAGGTGTCAATGATCAATAGCCAACACGATGGGTATTAAGGATGGTAACCTTGAGAAAATTTAAGGAAAACTTGTTTCCTCCACCAATCCTGTGCAGCACGTTTATTATTCCTATGCAGATTTATGACAAATTTTAGACCAAATGATTTAAAATAACCTTGGGCAAACTTTTTTTTTTGAGAAAAAACAATCACACTCTTAAGGAAAAGTCTATGATATATATTCGTTTAAGATGAACGGTGTCACGCCCTTTTTGTCTTGACGCAAAAACTTCAACGCAGACCTCTAAATTTAGCTTGCGAAATGTAAGTTTTCTGGTCGACGGACCTACCAAGATCGTCTTAGATTATAAGATTTTTGATTTTCACAAGAATGTGTGCATATATATATTTAGGGGATTATATATGTGGAGGTGTTGCCAACGAATTGTCAATATTTGCTGGTGGGTAAACATTTTTAAATAATAATTGTAAAAGAGCATGGGCCCTTTCTGTATGACGCCTCTATGTCAAATCAACCAAGATTCAGCCTGATCTTAAAGTCCACTATATGAAAAAGTGTTTTCCATAAAGCGTATCAAACAAGGTTCCAATTAGTTTAAAACACTAAGTTTGGACTATTCCACAGTCTCAAACTGGCAGTTATTCAATAAAAGTTAGAGGTAGAAAAATGGATTTAAAATGCATTAAAAATAAACCGACGATTGAAGACGCAGGGAACTAATACAGTATAAATCCAAGAGACAGTGGCTTGACTTTTCTAACATGTATGGCACAAAATATTTACCTATGACATTAATCGATCAAGAAATGAACCCACCCGTATTTCGGAAGGCACCTTTTATGACCAGAAGTTATCTCTAGACATGCGAAATACCCTCAGCTGGGCGAGGGCCATGGTGGCGTATGAGCAACAACAGCCCTCTTGTGAAGCCCGTGTTGTGATTATGCAGTAATTATTTAGAACACTATTATTGAAAGATTACATGGACTCTACATGCATCCATACATACACAGTTATGTGTTTATGTACATGCACATGTGTGAGTGTGTGGAAGAGTGAAATTGGCCATAAAATTGCAATTGAATGTGTAACGGAATGACAATTACAAATTAGTCAAACAGCCGCAAAATCTATCAATAGCTGCATCGATTATATATGTATGTATAGATATATATGCATATGTACATTAAAGTGGGTAGGCAGGCTAAAACATTTTAAGCCCAGCTTCAGAGAACAGGCTGTTTTAAGCGAGTTTTGAACCAAACTACATTTTATAAAAACAAATGTTATAATTGGAAAAAATAATAGGGAAAGGAAGTTTAATGCCCTGATTAAATAATTTTAGTTAGAGCTACAAATTGTCTTGCAAGAAAAGGTGCAATACTGATCTGTTGAGTATAATAAGGACTGTGATTTTAAGTTCATTATAAAATTCCAAATAGTGGTGTTAATATACAACGAGTGAACTTATCTTTTTTTATCTGCCATAATGTGACCGACAGTGTGTTGCGACTAGCACGGAAGAAATACCAGTCTCTCTTTGAGATAAAGCGTGAGACATTCAGCAGTGGCAAGTGTAATTCACCATGATAGGTACGTTTTCAACATGTTTTTTCGATTGCTTCAAGAAAAGTTCCCTGTTTGTGTGTCCAATATGCGTAGTGGGACCAAGAAATGTCCTGGGTTGGTGTAGCGGGAAGAGCGTTCAACTAGCAAAAATTATTACTTCAAAAAATTTAAAAAACAAATATTAAATTTAAATTAACAGCGCACAATAGGCCAGCAGAGATATTTGCTGAAAACTTTAGAATTAATTGTTTAAGGACCACTGATTAAGAATTTAAAGCCCAAATTTCCAAACTTAAATTGGCGAATTCAAGACGGCGGTACAAAAATAGACTTCAAAAGAGCTTAATGTTTCAAAAGCAGACACTTATTAATCTTTTGTAAATATGTCAACCGAACTGCCGATCCAAAAACAATGAAATGATGTATTATGTATTTACTTGTACGTAGTGGAAATGTAATTACGAAGGTAAACATGTCGAATTTATTACTCCATTTTATTCAATGGGTTTTTTGTTTTGTTTTTGGGGCTTGTTTTGAGTGTATACGGTGCGTTGCTAGAAGACATTTATAGAACTTAAAGCAACTTATAATATGTAAGAATAATAATAATTAAAATTGTGCTTAAAACGTTACACTAACAAAAGAGAGTATATTCAGAATACGTGGGATGTGGGCGTGTCGGTTTTCTATTTTTCTTTGTTTCTATTAACAACTAACTGCGCAAAATGTCATTTACCACAGATCCTTGAATTTTCGCCCTGTTAAAAATCATGACCTGGGGGCTTTTCGTAGAAAAAGGTTTATATTATAGTCAAATTTTAATTCGAACACAAGTGGGCGGTTTTTTTAGCTCAGCATCGTACAAATACGATTGTACAGAAATCTGTTTAAAGTATGGCAGATTATCGGGAAGTCTGCGATCCCCACCTACTTTAGGACTGAAAAATCGAAACCTAAAACTCTGTAAAGTAGTTCTTTATAAACTATGAATTAATTGATTGCGATTTTTATTTCTATTCTTGCGCATTTATAATACAAAAGAAAAATGAAAGCAGATGCTAAGTTCTTTTGAATAGCGTTTTAATAAAAAAACGTTATTTGTTCTGAAATATAATAGATGTGTTCGATTGGTACTCCCTTATTAAACGAGTAGGTGATAGTTAAGGCGGTAACTTTTTAACATTTTACGAGAATTTTTTTAAATTTTTTCGTATACAAGAACTGTATGGCTTTATGCATTATAAATCATTTGATTTGAAAATTTGTTATTTGTAGTTATTCTAGAAATTCTAAAAGCGTGTATTGAACGAGCTTTCTTGAACTCGGTAAAGGTTATTCTTGAATAACTTTCTTCCCAAAAATTATAATAATTTAAAACCAACGGGTGTTAGCGCAAATTGTTTATAGTTTTCGTTAAACAAATTCATTTTTACATTCTTGTGCAATCATGTAAAGTTATCTTATCTTCTAATGTCAATCGAACACGGACAATGAAAAGTTTCCAAACATCGAGTAAACTATTATATATTTGCGAAGGCTGAACGTTCGTATTGAGATGATCTAGCTGTAACATTTTTCCATGATACTTGTAATATTGTAATCCCTACAATCATTTTCTATCTATTTAGTAACTTTATAGTTAGTGCCTACACGTGTGACAATATTCGAAGAGCATCATACTCGTACTATTGTTGGGTATTAATTAGGTTGTTGCTCAGTAATAGCATGATCCTAACAATAATTGTATGATTCTCACGCAACCATACTATGATATACATAACCATATATGGATTCACAGATAGAAAGTACAATTAAAAATAATTACAATCAGAGCGCATGATTGTTTAACCATAATATTGTTAACATTAAACCGAAAAAAACAATACTTTCGTCGCACCAACTTAAGTCATATTGTTGCTACAATCATATTTTCTCTTTTAAGTTTGGCTAAAATACTATTGTTACATTTCAACAATATATTGCCGCAATCATATTATTGTCAAAATGAAATTCAAAAAACAAATCTATGTTTGCGACGAATATAATTTTATTGCAGAGGCCATATTATTTCTGTGACCATTTAGTAACCATATCATTTCTCCACGTGTAAATGGTGCTTGGTACCCCGCCAAAGATATATGCATCCAGTAAATATTTAGCCACTTCAGAAGTGACCATTACGATCCTTTGTAAAATGTCAGAGTATTTTTCAAGTGACTAAAAATTGTATTGTAAATGTTTCAATTTTGAATAGTTTGAAAGACTTAAAAGATTATGAAAGGTTTTACCTTTTTTCCAAATCTTGTCGCACTGGTTGTAGTTACGATAATAGAAAGCGTGGTTTTTAAGTGTTCAGGACTCAATGTTTTAGACAGTAATCCTGTTAAGACACCAACACTATAAAAAAACTCCATCTCCGATTGTATAATTCTAACCTGAATTATCAAGTTTTTTAAATCTTTCAAATGACACCAGCTCCGCTAGTTTAAAATAAACTTTTTCTTAAACTTAAAACGCTTAACGGATCTCTTCACGGATAAAAACACAGAGGTGACAATTCGATAATAAGGACTATCATAGAAACCATGTCGGTTTTGCTAATTGTCGTTTTTGCAAACCAATTTTGGTTTCATTTGGTGTCATGAAACAAAGTTGGGTTTGTCCATTTCAAATGTAAATAAAACCAATGTTCGAATCAGCTGGTTTTCATGACACCAAAGCTTTTTTATTATCGTTTTAAAAACCAATAGTGACAACATTGGTTTCTATGACAGCCCTGAATTTATTTGGTTTTTGTAAAATTGCCTACTATCGTTAAATGACTAATAAGGTACTAACTTTTGTTGGCTATGAAAACAATCATTGAAAACCAAAAAGAGATTGCAGTTGAATCTTGAATCATTTCACTATGAATGTTAATATAGTAGGATGGATATGACCAGTGGTGTGGAGAGTATTCCAGAGTCATTATTTATGGCGATCATGCCAACGCCGTAATGATGGCCATTATTTGTTGACACTGATTAGTTAATGAGTTGCAAAGAAATGAAACAACAATCAAATTGATAATAATTGTGTTGGTAAAGAGAGCATGTGCCACAAGCGGACAACTGGTTTAAGATTGCCTCCAGTAGATCTACATGCGAGTATGCTATGCTGCTACATGTCCGCCTCTAAAATACAAAACAACTTAAAGACTTTTCTTGCGATAGTTTGTTGGTAAATCTAAAGTTGAATAAATTACTATTTTTTATGCGGCTACATAAGACAGGATGAAAAATAGCCTGGGTCGAATTTTAAATATCCTCAACCATGGAGTGCGTCCAAAAATATCATTAGCAGCTTAAACGTGTGCCCATGCGGGGATGTATTTAGTAGGGTTGCAAATGCAACATAATAGAAAAAGTGTAATTGCAATATCCTTAAGAAAGATTAGCTAAACAAACTTAGCCATCATCATCGCTAACATCCTAACAAAATGAAAAATTGCATCAAAAATTTGAAATTGTACTAAGAACTATTATAGTTCAGTTGGCTTTAAATGCAGTATGTAAAAATGGAGTTAATCCATTTGGCAGTTGACAAATCCATTGGTGTATGCAGTATGTTGATGTGTGAGTTTGTATGCATGTGTGTGTTGTTTTTGTGAATGATGCTGATCTGATATTGGATGTTAAGCAGACGAACGATTACAAGACAATGTTAATGGTTTCTTTCCTAAGCCATTGGCAGTTCATAAAAACGCACGTCTCTCTTGCTCTGCGCTGATAAGAAAGTAATCCAATCGAGAACTGTTGTTGTGGCCGTTGCAACTTCACACTCATACACATACATTCAGTCAAACGTGCATGTGTACCTACCTACCTAGTGGCTAGAATTCTCCATTGTTGTTGTTTTTTTTTAAGAGAGAGAGAGACAGAGGGAAGCAGCAAAAATTTAAGAAATCAAACGGAACAATAAAAAGAACAGTTTAAGCAAACGTATCACCATAACTTACATTTACACGCGCACGGACACACACATACTCGTACTCGCCACAGAAGAGATCTTGCCATTGGCAAAGAAGTGGACAAAGCTAGGCAAGCAAGCAAATGGTGTAAAACTACCGATAACTGGTCAAGATACAAATTTGACGTTTACCATTGCAATCATTTGAGCTGAACTGAAAGCAATCAAGTGCAAATGTTTGTGTGTGAACAATACCGAAAAGAAAACATGTTTGAAGGAGATACAAAACAACAGTATCTACGAGTGGCACACATACACAGCACTGATGGAAAACAAGGTACAATTGAACCATTTGTGGTACAATTGAAGACTCGTTGGTACAGTGGCTGTACTCAAAGCTGTTTTGGTGCATTTCTCTGCCGTTTGAACTAGTTCAACAATCACGTTGTTAAAAAAAATATTATTTAATCTTATTTTTCGGTGATACCTACGTTCTGAGAAGATAAAAGGGACCTACTCATCAATAATTTAATAGTGCGGTCGATGTGTTTCGAGGAAAACATCATTTATCGTCATTTTTTTCAAACGGCTGGACAATTTTAAGTTTGCTCAAAGAAGATAACATAAATTGTTCTATAACGCCAAATTTTGATTAATCGAATCTAGTTTAAAGGCCTGGTTCTGGACGTTGTTCGATTTCTCTTTTATGTCTGCTAAACCACAATTAAATAGAGTAAATAGTAATAGAATAGTATGTCCAAATACAAAAGGACCGTTCTAAGCTGAACATAAAACTACACTGCATAGATACTGGGCTTAGTCTAGCTAAAAAAAACAATACACGATTGATATGGTTCCCTTGTGATCCTTGTTGAAATAGGCTATTTTTGTCGTTCATTTTTACTTCGGATCTAGTGTGTCAAATTAAAAGCAAAATATTGGCACAATTACGTTTTGTACAATTATCATTTTGGTACAATACCGATAATGTTGTGTGAATTCCATCACTGATACACAGAGGCAGGCATAAATGCGCGCGCGATATCTGAGGAAAACAATGAAAAGACAAAGAACGACGAAGAAGATGAAAAACAACAACACGTTGCGAGAAAAAATCTTAAATGAATACTAAAACCCGTTGAGTGGCAGGCTGGGCGCCAGTTAAATTGAGATTTATTGCGAAAAGCGATTGTGGCAGCAACTGCATGCAGGTGCATCTTTGTTTGGAATTTTAAATGTGCCGCACGGTACACGGTGAAACTAACAACTGTAAAACGCACACACACAAACACGCGCCAGCTTACCCTCTCCCCCTCTCTTTATATCCAGCTGCTTCTTTATGCCTGGTACACACGAGGCTACCGTTAAAGTAATACAGCCATGTTGAAGCAAACGTTGCTTCGGGTATAGCTGTATTTTGAGTACAAACAAAACATTTGCCGCAACACGTTGCTCTCGACGGTTGCCTCTTGTGTTCCCACCATTACAATACCATTTGGATAAGACAAATAATCAAAAAGTTTGTAAAACAAATGCTTCAAAGTACGTACAAAATAAAACATTTACAATATTTTATTGCTCCTCATCTAACACATGCACATTCGTGCATACACTCAGAAGAAAATAAGTTCCCACATCTCTGATAGGCTTTTGTAAATTCAACTTTAATAATTTTAATAAAGGATGAAACTTTCTTATATGAAACAAGTAAAATGTTTAAGTCGGGCGTGACTGACTATAAATAAGACACCGCTCTGCTATTCACAGGATTAAGAATCTCTGTCTGGATCTTGAACAAGGCCGGACAGAATAAGTAACACTTAACTTTTTGTCGCTCATATCGTCAAACCATAAAAAAATTTTATGATGATAGGGTACAAATATTGTCTTCTAAAACTAAGGACCTCAAATCGGAAGGGACCTTTGTTTGGTGGCATTGCGAAAATGTGGACCGATATGGTCCAATATTACAGGACATGGGTTTTGGTCGCTCGTAACGCTTCATGCGAAATTTGGTAGGAATCGGATGCAAAATGTGGCTTCTAAAAATCGTTAAATGGGGGCTAAAGAAAAATAAAATAAAATTAATTAATGGTCGCTCATAACCTACAATGCAAGATTTAGGTGTGATTGGGTGGAATTTGTTGCTTACAACTGCAGGACCTCAAATCGGGAGGGCCCTTTTTATAGAAGCTATTCAAAAAATTAGAACGATAAGGACAACTTTTACCAAAGATGTGTGTTGGTTACTCGTAATGCTCTGTACAAAATTTAGTCGGAATCGGGTGTAATATGAGCTTTTAGAGCTGTAGTTTCTGAAATCTGGAAAAACCTATGTATGATATCAAAATATCGACCGATGTAGATCAATTTCAATAGGGTTCATCCTTGGGCTTGAAGAATGTGCCAAGTTTCATCGAAATCGGTTTATAATTACGACCTGTACTTCCGGACGGACATCGCTCAATGGAATCAGATAGAAATTCTAAGTCGATCGGAATACTACACATAGGACAAACATCGCTCAATGGAATCGAATAGAAATTCTGAGTCGATCGGAATACTAAGCAAAGGTTCTATCTCCATTCCTTAAAGTTGTTGGAAACATCAGTACTAATTCATAATGCCCTGTGCCACAATGTGGTGTAGGGTACAGAACCTATTCATAAACATGAGTTCGTAATTGGATATAACAAATCGATATTTATGAAGAGTTCAAGAAATATAGGCTTACACATTGTGGAAGATCGTTCCAGTTGTTCATACCGAAAATAAGGTCTGATTTTGTTAAAGGAATGTCCAAAAACTATTCCGGCAATATCATTTTCAATAATGAGATGGAGTTGTTTAGTGTAAGTTGTAACTAGTTCAAAAGCTAAAGTCAGTCGAGGCCAACTGTATTATACCCTGCACTTCTGGATCTTCAGAAAACCCAACTGAAAATATGTTTTTGACCATCTCGGAAGAGTTCTTAATTTACGCAGATTAAAAACTAAAGTCATACTTGAGTAAACTTCATTGTTTTGGTCAATATTGGTTGAACATATATACGTATCTGAGATCTATATCTCAATCTTAACCTATATCTTAATCTTAGGTTTTAACAGCGTCCGTCCTTGTCACAAAGAACTTACTTGTGCCAAATTTCATCAAGATTGGATGTAATATGTTGCTTCTAGAGCAAAAGACATACTTAGTACAATCGGATGAACAAATGTGTGGGAGTTATCTTAATCTGAACCGATATTCTTTAACATTTGCAATTAAACTAACTTTAAGTACCCTGTTCCCTGTTGTGGTGCCGTGTATACAAATATTAATATTCTCTTAAACCAGAGTAGATTTGCTTTAAGTACTCGTACATACGTTTTATACGTGATGAGTATGTATTAATCGCGGTAAGGAGTAAATTAATTAAGAGTTAATTAGATAATTAATTTGATATAGTCGGACATTGATAAAACGAAAATATTTGGTTAATATTTAAGTTTTGTTCTCATATTTAAGTTCAGCCGATTTTATGCTACAACGTTTTTAAATAAAAATACAAATTGAAAGTGCGAAAAACGAATAAAAATTATGAAACCTAAATTGAAATTGAGAAATTACAAATTGAAATTAAGAAAACATAAACTGAAATGAAGAAAACACAAATTGATACTGAGAAATTTCAAATTGAAATTGAGAAATTAATATTGAAGAACAAATCTGAATATTGTTTTAAGCGTTTTTTTTTTTGCTTTTGTCAGAACATGGTTCTTGAATGTGGTTATTACGGTAACTAATAGTTTCCCTTAAGAACATTATGGTTGTGATTAGTTACACAAATTGCGGTTTCTTCTTCTTGTTTAATCGAATTTGATCTTCGATTTGATCTTCCAATTAAAAACATATAATGAAATCAACAATCAAGTAGCATTTAAAAATACATCTAAATGCACCAAAGGAGTTTTCGAGCAACTATTCAGATCAGTACAATATTTAACTAGTTTCTACCGAAGAGTGTCCAAATTTTAGGATATGTCTGTTGAGAAGAAATGTTCAATATTAACTTTCAAATTCAATTTGTATTTTCTCATTAAAAATTTGTATTTTTGTTTTTGGTTATGTATGGTTAACCTATAATTTAGTTTTCTACTTGTTTTTTGTGAGCATAAGTATATGACTGGAAAAGGTAGAACTTAAAGTTAGCCAGGCTAACTTACTTATTACGCTTAACATGCAATATAACTGCCTGAAAAAGGGGCAACTTCTGCTAAATGTATCTAGAGGTTTGATGCGGTGGTGTTGTGAACTGCCTCTAGTAAGATATTGTTAGCTCTAGTATCTTAACAGAAAGATGACTGCTGTAACCTTTAATAACTAGCTTCAGTCGGATAGGCGTTTTCGCAATTTTCCGATAAGGTAATCTTATTGTACGAAAATGAAAAAAAAACAATAAATTTACGATATATATACAAACAATACCCGAGTAAATTCACTAAAAAAATATTAACACACAACTGGCATTCAATCCCACTTCTACTGCTGTCTCTTTAATTGATCTTAAAAAAGACTGGCGCATCTGCACTCTCAATACCGATGTCCTGTTTGTGCAATAAATGTACATATATCAGAACCCCAAAAGGTACCTGTCCTAACCGAACATTACCACATACTTCATATATAATGATTATTTTAGTATTTATTCTGATCATAGAAAATTTAGTTTATAATCGCATTTAAAAGGAGAAAAACGTAAAGAAATCAGCTGCTAACATGTGTTTTTTAAAAAAAGGAAGATTTTTCTATAATAGATTTCACACAAAATCTAAGGAGAAGTGCCGTAAAAATTCCATCAGAAATTATTTTTAAATTCATTCTTTTAGACTCAGTCCCTTTTCAAGATCAAAAGTGCAACAAGAATTTAATCTAATCGCTTCAGTTAAAAAGAAAAATGTTGTCACGGGTTACTAACAAAAAACGATTAAAATAATTATAGTAATTTATATAGAGTAAAAAAGTAGAATTAAGTTAAAAAATTAACTCTTGAAGCAGCAAATCATATCACTCTTTATGTTTCACTGATTATCATACTTGTACTCTTTCCTTAATGGTGTGTGTACTCGTATTACACTCAATGATGAATAACATTACACTCTGCGACAAATGGTAAGGGTCAGTGATCGGTTTGGAATGAAACCACCGGGGAAAGTTATATTGGTAAAAAAAAGTCATACGTGTTCCAGCGTTTCGCTGGGTCTCATCTAGGAATCGAGATATATCGATTTGAAGTTAGTAAGTATCGTATAGGGGAATTTGTCACCTTTTAGGCTCTTTTGTTTGACATAACTCGAGAACCACTCGTCCGATTTAGCTGAAACAAATTTAGAAAAATTACAATTCCTCTAATCTGAAAAGGGAGCAAACAAACGAAAATAAATATATTTAAAAAAAAAATAAAAAAAAAAAAAAAAAAAATTCTTCATGCGCTTATTTTTAACTTGGAAACTATTACTTGTAAAGGAAAATAATATATGAACAGATTAAGGGAATTGTAATTCTTGGTTTTTTAAAATTTATTTCAGCTAAATCGGACGAGTGGTTCTCAAGTTATGTCAAACAAAAGAGCCAAAAACGTGACAAATTCCCCTATACGATACTTACTAACTTCAAATCGATATATCTCGATTCCTAGATGAGACCCAACGAAACGCTGGGACACGTATGACCTTTTTTTGACCGATATAACTTTCCCCGGTGGTTTCATCCCAAACCGATTGTGGCTGTCGCACAGTGTTATTACTCATAATCATTAACATCGCTAATGACAAGTATAAGATATTCGATCGCATGTTCGATTTAATACTGATGTTTTGTGTAATAAGGTATGTAGAATGCAATTGAATGCAATAAAATGACATAAAACCTGATGCTACTCTTTTTTTATTTTTTGTGATCTTTGCTTATTGTTCCGACCTTTGACTTTAATTTACTACACTTTACTATATTTGGATCTCTGAAGATTTCCAAAATCAATTAGATACTTCGATAATTATTATTACAATTTCATTAAACATTAGGATACATTTTTTTTTAAATAATGCAATTTGTTTTGAGAATGGAAAAATCGATTTATACTTTACTTGGAAGCTTCAAATTTTAGTAAGAACTGATTGTCCAATGAAGACATGTATTTACTGCACTTAAAAGTTAGGATTTACAAATCTGCTTGTGCAAGAAGAAATTCTGTTTTCACCAGACTGGAGTTGTAATGGACTGCAGCATAGGCTGGTATTTCTAAGCGGGGCTGTTGATCAGTATATACGGGTTTTTTATGTTGGTGGAGACAATCCAATTGGTATGCAATGCATATTGATATGAGAGCAATACGAGTGTACCGAATTCAGGGAGTTGAATAGAAGAGGGTATTAATTTTATGTTATCTAATTTGGGCAATCCATTGCCCTTAGAAATGTTCTTAAAATTTGGTACACATTGGCCTTAATAATAAAAACGCAGGCGTCGGAAGGTTATCAATCTATAGGTTGTGATAATTTTATTGTGCAATTTCTAATTTTGAAGCAAATAAATCTATTATTATCTTCCAATTAATTAAAGCACTTGTTTTGTTTAGTATAAAAAATTATTTTTTTGTAATTTTGTGTGTTCAAGACATGTGTGACAGCGCATAGAGAAAGGGACCTAAGGGTAAAAAAAAATCAATTTTCATTTTTTTTTCTTTTTTTGATGTGGACAACATCTGAGCATCGAATGAGACCGATCCCATGCCCCAAAAGTGTTCCCTCCCAGCAATATGCGCGTTTTATGAAAGTGAAGTCGACGATTCTAAGCGCAAATAGAAAGGGACCTAATCTTTAAAATGACACTCCTGAACAAAACTGGTTTTTAACCTTAGGTCCCTTTCTATTTTGCGCGTCACATGTTAGTTTTAGCTACCCTGTAGGCAGTAGTAGAAAAACGTTATAAGTTCTAGGTAACCCCGAATCATTCAATTTGAAATGAATAAAATGAGATGTTGGACACTGAAAGCATTCCATTAAGAAATAAACGGGAAGTCTCTCAAAACATCAGTAAGGTATGGTCGATGTAATTCTTATACCTACTGACAGGGACCTGTTAACGCTAGCTTCGAACGGCTAACGTATGTTAAACAGAAGCTTTTACACGCGTAGTTTGTTATAGCTGGTGTTCGGTTTATACGCGTTTCACTGTAGTTTTAAAGTCATGTGCGTTTTGCCACATTTTCTGGAGGGAATTCGCATTTAATTACGGTTATCTCTGTGTGTGAGTATGCGTGTATATGCATGCGGCTGCTTTTAAATTGCCAGATTGAAATGCTTTCGCTCGCTCCTTTGTCAGGCGATGATTCAAGTTTTGCATATTAAAGAATTCACACATATTTGCGGACATGTGGCAATTCATCTGATTGCTTGTCAATGAACATAACTTCAAATTGAAATATAATTCAGTCATAAAATGATGTAAATTTATACATGTATTCTTCGCAGACACACACACATGCACAAACACATCATCATTTGCAAGCATGCATGGTTGTGTGTGTGTGTGTGAATGCATCTCCATGCGAATAGGAGAGTGCATCGTTGTGGACATAACCGGCAATGATGAGATTAGTTGTAAATGCAGAACTTGTTGCAAGCGTTGTCGTTGTGCAATGTTAACTTGGCCCATACTCGTACCATGCCGCGGCATTGCTAATTACAAATGACATTGATTAGCATTTCTACACCAATAATACATGATGTCTTAACTGCATATAATGAGTTCTAAAACGCATTTCGACACGGCAGAATTCATGGCTCCAACCGCACTCACACACACATGCGCGTATGTAGTCGCATTTGTAGACCGTCATAACCATTCGACCAGTTCAGTGGAGTGGAAGAAGCCACCATCGAGCCAGTCCGTGTAGGAGCTCCTACATGGACGACAGCTCTAGAGCAGCCTTGCGCGTGTGTGTGAGCTAATCCCAGCGCTTCTTTCTTAATTTAGATTTGTTTGTTAGACAATGACTCCGTCAAACTGGTTGCCGTTGCCGTGGTGCTGCTGTGCTTTCGTCTGCTCTTCGGCTTGGCTTTTCTCTATTAACGATTTTTGTTGAAATGATTTCTTTCCGCACATCTTTTCAATGTCGATGAAAACAACATTTCCATGTCCATTTGTTTACGGCACGGCTATTATGCCACCTGCTGTTGCGCTTATCTTTGGCGCTGTTACTGGAACGATTACAAATGCGATGGCGTTGATGTGATTTGATGTGGATATGCGGCCGGCAGACCGATGTTCATCTTTCTTCTTCTCTTGTCTGTGCCACATCTTCTAGAACATGTTAATTTATGTTGATGCTCGTAGTCCAATGTAACAGAACATTGATCCGGGATATTTTGCCTTACATTGGACTGGTATTGGACAAAAGAAAGGAGACTGCAAATAAAACTAGTTCTACAAAACACTTTGTAGGATAATGCTCCAGTAGTTGCGACATGTGGCTATTTAACCTATAGCCTAGGGCCTAGGCAAACTGTATCTGTCATTTTCTGTATTAATGTCTTGTGCAGATCGATCTGCCTCCTTCGAAGCCATTCCTGCCAACGGTTGGTCCAACTACCATCAATGATTTATTATACTTAAGGACATCAATCACAACATTTATCGAAGAATGTTGACTTGTCTTTTATTCTATTTGCCTTATTTTAAACATTGTCATTGAGGCTTTATTTTCAAATACGCTGTATTTGATAAGTTTATTTTCAACTACTGCACGCAGAGAAAAGATATGGTTACAATATGGTCACGGCAACAATAGTATGTTCTCTGCAGCAAAAGTATGGTCGTCGCAACCATAGTATTGTTTTTTGAAAATCATTTTGACAATAGTATGATTGCGGCAATATTAATATTGTTGAAATGTAACAAAAGTATTGTTGCCAAATTTAAAAATGAAAATATGGTTGTAGCAACAATATAACTATGGTTGGTGGGACAAAAGTATTGTTTTCATGGGTTTTATGTTAACAATGACATGATTACGGTAATCATACCGCCAAAACTTATTTTTTTTTTATTTGACAATGTTATTTTTACGATTCTTACACAATAATAGTAATAATTAGTTATTAGTATAACTAAAATATTTTTAATACTTATAAATGATTTTTTTACTGTTAAATAAATCACTCGTATTGTTACATAACTTACTAAATAAAATTCTTTATTGTTGAATAACAACGTATTCCATTCTTTACAAACAATTTTGAGGATCATAGTATGGTTAAGCGTTAGGCATACTATGGTTGTACGTTAAACATAATATAGTTATGAGGATCATAATATGGTTGTGGGGATCATAGTATGGTTGAATGTGAATAATAATATGGTTGTGGGGATCATAGTATGTTTGTGTGTGAATGATTCTATTGTTGTGAGGACCATAATATTGTTGTGGGGATCATAGTATGGTTGTGTGTGAACCATACTATTGTTGTGATGATCGTAATATTGTTGTGCCACAACCATATTTTTATTGCAATCCAAAAATGAGTGTTGCGTAAATATATGATGCGCTTTCATTTAGTTTCCCCGATACAAAAATACACACATGCATAGAAAAAACATGGTTACTACATGGTCACGGCAATAATAATATGTTCTCCGCAATAAAAGTATGTTCGTCGCAACCATAGCATTGTTAACTGAATTTATTTTTGATAATAGTATAATTGCTGCAATATTAATATTGTTGGAATGTAACAATAGTATTATTGCCAAATTTAAAAATGAAAATATGGTTATAGCAACAATATAAATGTGGTTGGTGCGACAAAAGTATAGTCTTTTGCGTTTTATGTTAACAATAATTTGATTACGGCAATCATACTTATGATTGTAATTTTTCTCCATTTAAATATGCTTTTAAGAACAAATGTTATTGGTACGGATCTAATGCAATAATAGTACTTTTTTATCGAAATTAAAATTTTTTAAAAGAGCTGCTTTGGCTTTGTTTAACTGAAATATTTTTAATAAAAACGCTTACGTTTGTTTATTTAAACTTATTTTTTCTACTGTGAAATAAATCACTCCTGTTATTTTGAATTTAATGTATTTTTGAATAATTTTCATAATACAAATCAAGTTTTGACAACTTAAACCAATTATAATAAATAATATTTGGGATCAAATCTATTGTCGACAACTTAAACAAATTCTTATAAATTATATTGCGGATCATAGTATAATTGTGTGTGATCATACTATGGTTGTAGGGATCATAACATGGTTGCGTGTAAATCATACTATGGTTGTAAGGATCATACTATGGTTGTATATGAAACATACAATGGTTGTGAGGATCATACTATGGTTGTGGAGATCATAGTATGGTTGAGTGTGAATCATACTATGGTTGTGGGGATCATAGTATGGCTGTGTGTGAATCATACTATGGTTGTGGAGATCATAGTATGGTTGAGTGTGAATCATACTATGGTTGTGGGGATCATAGTATGGCTATGTGTGAATCATATTATTGTTGTGAGGAGCATAGTATGGTTGTATTTGAATCATACTATTGTTGTGAGGATCACAATATTGTTGTAGCACAACCATATACCCAACAATAGTATTATCCTCTTCGAATATTGTCACCACAACCATACTTTTTTCTGCGTGCATAAGTTTAATTTTATTGTAGTGGCAACGTATGCCAAGGTTTAAAACATATGCCGTCGGTATGTATAGTATAAATGAAATTATATTCAGCTAAATAACAAGTTTATTTTAAATGTTTTTTAAGGAAAACTTATAAACACCGAAATCAGAAATTCTCTAATAACTATTGATACCGATGTTGAAGTGGCCAAAGAGATTGTGAGTTTCAGGGCCAACGAAGAGGATTGCATATGGGGGATTCTTGACAAAATTGTAAGCACTAGGCTCGAAAATGCCATAATGATAACAATGGTGTTCCAATACAACTCCTGTGTGTCGTAAAAGCAACCTTAATCCAATACTTACATGGAGAACAATGGAAAGTGAGTACCCATTTATTGCAAAAGCAGCAAAGAAAACATTTTAATTCGCTGCCACTTCTGTTCCGTGTGAGAGATTATTTTTGCATGCAGTTCTTATTGCTACTTAAATTTAGAGCCAAATTTCTCCACAAAATGTATATATCTTTTTGAGATCAATTGATGCGGACATGTGGTTCCATGCATATAAATCAACTGCTTTACAAAATAAACTTTTTTTAAAGTTTTGAAAAACTTGAATACGAAAAATTTACAAACTACCAGATGTTAATAATTTGTAATCACTCTTATTTTTGAAATAAAACAAAACTTTTTTTTTATTCTAAAATATCGCAATGAAATGAAAAATAGACGAAAATTCAATTTTAATTGACTTTTTGATACTAAAAAATCTTAAAGTTGACATTTGATTTTTGTTTGTAATAGTCAAAAATTGAACTTTTAGCCTTATATGTATATAACCCTAGTATACAGTAGAAACGCCATGGCCTTTTCCGAAGGATTACACTGTATGTTACGTCATTTCGACAAAGGACTTTAAAACCTGCAGACTTTAATAGACCCCTTTACGAAAATCAAAACTCTTACAAGCTGACTATCGCCAAACAAAAGAAAACCTTTACGCTTTTAAATACAAGCTGACTATCGTTCTGAAATGCAAAGACGATAAATTGTACAAGATGCGCGCTATGAGCTTTATCGAGAAAACAAAAAACAGGATTAGTAAAAATCATTTTGGGAATGTGTTTTAAGTGTGCGAATTTGGTATTTTCTGTGTATGGTTTTTGTGTTTCAATTTTGACTTTCTAGCTTTCTTGTGATTGTGCACAAACGAATGTGGAAAAATGTACTGAAGTGCTGTTTTTATACATTATTGCAAAGAAGAAACACATCGCCAATCTTGTACAATTTATCGTGTTTGGTTAAATAAGCACAACACCACTTTGTGTTGCATTTTTAAACCAATTAAACTTTGTTCACGACGCAAACACATTTCGAAATCCCCAAAAAAATTATAAAAACAAAAAATAAATGGTCTGGCAGTTTAAGTTTCTTGGGTTTGACGGGTAGTGCTTCCAAACGATACTGCCATATAAATAAACGAACTATAAATAAAAAAAAATCCACAATATAGAAACAGGCTTAACTGCAATTCAGCGTCATTACTCAAACTTGGTCAGAATTTTCGCCATGGATACCCCACTTTTTAATTTTTTCCCTAGTTACAACCAGCCAAAGCTTGGCAATAAATATTGTTATATACCTTAATTAAATGTTTTCAGATTGGGTCATACTTGCCATGCTTATCAAAACATTTATCCAAAGATGTATTTATTTTACTGAGTTGATCTATTGTAAGGTTCTAAAATATTATTTTTTTTTTAAAAAGTACTTTAAACCAATAATCTATAAATACAACCAATACATATCCATTTTGAGTTCCAATAATCCACTTAATCTGTTATGATTACCGAAACTTGTTTTCTTCAACCGAAAGTCCCAGTTCCCTTTTCTGAAAATTGAGGTATACCGAATCAACATTCGGTTGTAATGATGAATAGTACGTGCAACCACAACATTCGATTGCGCCAACACATCTGTTCTTTGTGTGCACAAAGAACTTACAGAAGGCAGGGAAGCGATTAAATTTTCTAAAGTTGTTGAGTGCAGAACACATTTTTTGTGAAAACGAAATCATTTTGCAGTAAAGTGAAATTACTTCGACTCGAAATCCACACAAAAAATACTTTCTTGACACAAATAAACAGGGGTCGTTTTTGTGTTTCTTGTTTTGTTTTCTTGCTTCTTACTTTCTTGTAGATATAATTTCAAATTCGTAGAAAAGCTTATTTTTGCTAAAAAGAATATCTGAATTAAGAATTTTTTGTTGTGTCACTCTCGGTCATACTGTATAGGTATAAGTATAATCTTCAGCAGAATATCACCTCAAAATATTTCGGATAAATCTTCAAAACTAAGAATGATCCGATTTTGCAATCTTGCAGCGACCGAATTTAATCATAAATGTTCATTCCTGAAGCAGACATGGAAATGGCGGAAAGTTTTCCAATAATACGAGTATAAGGCAGCATAACAAATTCGATAAACCCAGCGACTAATTTTTTCATATTCCATTTTGTTGGATTACAGCGAAAGGACTAGCGGGAAGAATCATACATGAAGCAACCAGAACTGAAACTAGCTACAAAAAAAAAACGAAACAGCAAAAGTGGAATGGCGTGGATGCATAGGAAAAAGCTGGGAAGTGTCCCGGTGGGATGCCGAAGTTGTAATGTGTGCATGCATAAATTAGTGACTTGTTGCTTACTTCGGTTTAATCTCACTAAACGTTGCCAACAATTTGGAGTCGAATTTGGTTGCCAAGTTCTAAAAGGTTGATACGGCTGCCATTGTTACTATTTGATAAAGATGGCCCCTGGTGAATAGAGCTATTATTTGGTGAGCAAAAACAACAACATCAGCAACAGGAAAACAGCGCTCGGAGCAGTCGAACAGCCAACAACAATTACGACAGTTTGAATACCAAAGAGCAGAAAAACGAAAGAGCAACAAAAACGCTACAAACACACAGAAAGGCGAAGCCAAAGTATCTCCAAACACCAACTGCAACCGGGGCATTTTTCCCCCCAATAGGACCACAGCGAGAAGCCGACAGCAGGAAAATGCTGCTGTAAGCCTTGACTTTGTGCCTCATGTACTCTAGTGGTTCCTTAGGAGGTGCCACTTATGCAATTGTCCATCTGCCACTCTGGATTCTGATGCATTGTCGACATGCATTTCAGTTATGTTGTACGTATTGAATGTCCCGCTCCCCCTTGCGGGCCACTGGCCACCACACACACACATTAACTACATTTGCCGCTGATAGATTAGCTACGGCCTACTGCAATAGCAATGTCAGTGACAGTGGCAGTAGAGGCATCAGCAGCGGCACTTTGCCCAATTAATGCAACAAAATTATCCGTTGTACTGTTGAGTGTTGTCGTGTGGGCTACTGCTGCTGGTTGCTTGCATGCGGCCATTTAGAGCAGCAAAAGAAGTGGAAGACCAAATCACTGCGAGAGCTTGTAAACAAACTGCACGCTGATGGTTTCTTTTGTTTCGACACTATTTAGGACGACAGCGGACGGCAACAACAACACCAAACGGTGTCGAATAGAAGAAGCATTACCAGGCCAATAATAGTAGCTATGGTTAGCCGAACGGGACGGGACGTGACGAGAGGCCCAAACAATTTGGATTTGCATTACAAAAATTACGCGCACTCTTTCCTGGCACACAACACTCCACTAGGCATTTAATGGCATCCATTTCAGTCCACTCCACAGTTCCATTCATACATCCAGTGCTTGGCATGGATTTCAGCTGCGGCGGCAGCAGAATCAACAACAACAATGATCTGACAGTTAACATGATGCTGTCAATTGTCTTGATTGTTTATTTGTATGGTTGGTTTGTCAGAAAAATATGTGGCAAATGTTGAAAATGAAGCACTTGCATATGTCGTGTATTTGAATGAACGTTAGGGCGCATCGGAAATGGAAGTAGTAGTTTTGGGCGGAAACAGTATTATTAGCTTTATTAGCTCGATTTGGGCTGTTTTTTGGGAAAAACTAATAGAGGATTGAATAATGAAGTGGTAATCGTTGTTTCATTTTTAACTTTTTCTGGAGTTGTCACCACATTGTAAAACAATCAACTACATAAACGGCATACATAAACGTGCGTCTAGCAGACGACGATGTGATTACTATAACTTTGCTGGCTCATTTTTCCTTCTTTGACAAACAACAATAAAACCTGATCGAAATAGCTTGTGAAGTTATTCACTCTTTAAAAAAACAACAAATGATCATAAACAAAAAACTCAAAAATACATATAAATATTTAAAAAAAATCTAGGTTTGTGTACATTATGGTAAAAATGCATTCGAATTTCGATTGGATTCTTCGTTCTGCTGTTGCCAACATGTAAGTCAATAAACCCCGATATATGTAGAATCCTAATGCCACCCCCGAGTTTCTTCCATAAAAGTGTTTATCGATACTGGTTCATCTATTGTGTGATCTTTCCAACTTATCGTGCAAAGAGTATTCCATTCTACTCCGAAGGTTCCCACTGCAATTCCGATCTCATTTTAGGGTAGGGCTAAATACCCGGCAACTAGCGTCAAATTTTAGTTAACCTTACGCATGGAAGAACATGAAGATAATGTTGAATCTCTCTACTTCAGAACTTGAGTATATTACGTGAAATTCGCATAAATTGTGAACTCCAGTGGATGACACCATTAATTCTGGTTCATTCTTCGCAAATGCACCATTCCGCCCACTTTTGTTATTCGCGTAGTAACTATTATTTTGATAATTATTAATTATTCGATGATGCTAATAATTGATAATTATAAAATCGAACATAAATTAAACTAGCTGACGAATGCGCATAAGAAAAAAAAAATCGACGAATTTTCTATAAAATCAGTTCTCTTTAAGCAATGGAGGACGCAACGAAGAGAAATTTAAAGTCCATTTATGGGTGAGGTTGTATGAAGGTCGGATCAACCAACTGAAAGTTTTTTACTTTAGACGCGTTGGATGGTACATTTAGTTCAGCCTTGCCAAAATTAACTGCGTTTTTACGTGTTTAAAAATTATTTTACTAATTTTAAGACGATTGTTGCCTTAAGGGTGTAACCGCTATCAGAGTCATTTAAAAAATGTAGAATTAAAAGGATATTTAAACTTTCCTTTAAGCCGAAAATGTACCCGAAAATGCTGACAGTGTCAGTTCAAGTCATCTTATGCATTTGCATAGAATACCGATCCCCACCTTTTACAAATGTGAACCTTGTATATTGAACTTCTTTGCTTCGATACACCTTAATGTACGTACACACGTTTTGTTGAACACACTGCAACGCTGGATCTGCGCTGTGGCAGTGACATTGGCACTTACAGTTGCACTTGCGGAAATGTTTAAATTACAATAATCATTGTATCAACAACAACAAATTGCAACGAATCAAAGCTATCGGAGAAGTGCTGATCTGGTATAAAGACGACGATTTTACAAATGTTCATTATCTTTTGGCTGAAAATTTGCTTAACTGTTCAAATGCAAGTTCACTTTACTTTATGAGGAATTCTTCGATATTTGAAACAAAGTTCCTCTTTTTGCCTTGATTTTGATACTGCATCGTTGAAATATGTGTTATAAACTTCATAACGACTTCGACCTGATAAAGTTACACAGTTTTGTATGTTAGCAATTGTCAGAGGTGTGCGATAGCTGCCTTTGAAACTCCGAAAAGACAAAGCCTATGAGATAGCTGCAGAACTCATACGTCTTTGAAAGATAGTACTGGGCGTTGTTCTAAGACGATCTAGCAATGTCTGTCTTTCTGTCCATCTGTATGTCCGTCTGTGAAAGCTGAAAGCCGACTATAGGTCGCACTATTTAAGCTAGGTGCAGAAACATGTGGTGATGGACTGAAACGGTTGGTTCTCGTATTGTCTTAAAAAAACTTAAAAAAACAATATCTCATGAACTATTACAGATATGACGACGATACTTAAAACATATGATGTTGGCATGGATCGAAATATACTCCGGAGGAAATGTGGTCGGTGCCCCCTAAAATTCGCGTCTAAGACAAAGTAATAAAGAGATCTTAATAGAAATTTAACAAAATGAAATCATTGATTAGCATATTGTTGTGTACTAGTTAAGTAATAATTGGACAAGGGGCGTGGCATCGCCCGTACAACCTTCAACTTTGAAAGACTATATCTTATGAACTTAAACCGTTATGACGATAGTAGTGGGTATACGAGTATATGATGTTGGTATGGAAAGACTCTCAACCTGATAGAAAAGAGTCACGCCCTCTTGGCAAAATTTTCATATTCGAGTTATCCATGATGGAGGGTATATAAGCTTCGGCAAGGCCGAACGTAATTTGTCCATTTGTTTTGCATTTCAAAATTCATTTAATTTTCAAATTGTATATGTTTTGTTTTGATTTTTGTTTCAAATCAATTCTCATTTGAACAAAACGTTATTTTTTTCAATAAATGTGATGTCTTTCTTTTAAAAATATGCAAAATTCTTGTAAAGCATGAAATGATTATGGTTAGTGTACGCAATACAAAATATGTAAATATAACCGATATCATGATTACCACTTATAATTTTCTATTTTCATTTAGCAACACTTGTTCCTTGACTGAGAAAACCTGGCCTAGCCAGTTTTGTCAACAATCATAAATGAAAATCAGTTTTCTTTAGAAATTGTCATTTTTCAGTTAAACCAAAAACAGCTTCTTGGGCTGAATAACACATATCGCCTAAACTGCTTAAGAAGCAAGGCGAAGAAAGAAAAGTGAAATTGCTGAGACTGGCTGCTATGTGCCCTTTTGAAATCAATAGAAGGAATATGCTGGGAAATATATAATACATTGAGCTAAACAAACATAAAAAGGACAGAGCCCTCTCTCTAAGTACGCAAACAAAGCTATATCACATGCTTATTTGATCTGATCCAGCTAAGAAATAAAACTGCTGCTGCTCACAAAATCTCTTAGCCCAATGGGCGCTAGTTGAGGGTATGGATGTCGATTTAACCGTTAGTTGTATCCTGACACGAACGAAGTTAAGCGCATCAAAACATAGCGACTTGGGCTAGAACGATCCAGATAAAGAAGTAAAAGATGAAAACCACAGGCAGGAAAGACCCAGGCTGCGTTGGAGGGACCAAGTGGTAGAGAACATGGCCATTTTTGGTATTACTTTGTCAAAACATTTTTTGTGCAGGACATTTCTAGTGCGTAAGTACCAAAATATAATTTAACAAATAACTACAGCATCCAACTTCTTCAGCAGCGGCATATATTTGTATTGATTTTTTAAGCTTGCTTTTTATTGCAAGATATTGATTTGCCTATTTTATTTGGGAATAACAATCTTTGTCTTTACATCCTTTCAAAATTCCAAAGAAGAAAATTATTCACTCTAGATAATAAAACTACAAAGTGCAATCTCTTTCAGAAATCATAGAATTTTACAAGATAAATAGCTGGTTGAAAGGCGTGACACGCTTTCGACGTGACATATTACAAAAGCTACGCGCATTAATCGTCTAAGCACTAGCTTTTTGGGCAAATATTTTTAGCTTCAGCTTCATAAAACAAACAACGTTTTCAGCCATTGTTAGGGCTATGAAGTCTGAGGCTATGTTTGGAATCTTTTGACTCAGTCGGAGCAAAAGTTGCGCGAAACATCTCAGTTTTTCTCTGTATAACCGAACATTGTTGGTACACTTCCGGTCTCAGTTACTGAAACTAATAATCTCACCGGAAAAAAAAGTATCGAGACTTCTTTTTATTTTTGGAATTGTATTTCTGTATATTTGCCATTACTCCTATAGCAATGCCAAAAACTGAGGTCGGTTCAACATTTTTACTATGAATTTTTGATAGCGGTGATCTACTTGCGGCTTTCAACAGTTGGAGACTTTCATAAATATTAAAAAAAATCCGTCACCATTCTGAAAAGTTCTACGAATTGGATACCTGGCATACTCTACAAAAGCCTTCCATTTGTATACCTGTTGAAATGTCTGAATGGTAACCGATTTAAGTCGGGTAAAAAATGACAGCTTCGTTGGGAAAAGTGTATCGAAACAAGGGAAGATTTAAATAAGAAACATAGGAAGCTTAGCAAGCAAAAACGTGATTCTTTGTTTTCAGAAAGCCTTTGAAACCTCAATGAAACTGGTAACAATGAAAAAGCCCGAACTTACCTCCAATTGTCTGAGACGTAAACAAATTAAGCTGATTGTTTTATCAAAAACGAAGTGATTTTAGATAAAGGAGCTTAGGAACTGTTTTTAATCCCAGAACGTGTTGTGACACTTTCTTTGCAAATATTTAACTCGGCGTTTGCAATAATTGAACTCTTTTAAAGGATTGTGCGGTGAATTTCATAAACTCTGATACATTCATTCATTCCGACATTCATATTCCATAATAATTACAAAAAACCAAGAATATTTCTAAAAAATAAAGCACAATTTACGGGCACTCAGCGAACGGACGAACCACGGCAAAGAGACTGATGCCCCCTTCGTAGTGTCTTCGAAATGACAGCACTATAGTGAAAGTGGAAAATGAGAAACGGCCAGAGGGCGCAAAGCGTAATGTCCAATCAAATAATCTCCACTGAATATGAAGGCATTAGCGGGCTTTGCGCGCATTCTCGTTCACTCGCACATATTTTTCATTCGTAGTTATGGCCAGAAACAAACAGCGCCCAAATGAAACCATAACGGCTGACAAAAGCTTTTGTTCATGCATTCAGTCGCGCTCGCTCGTTCGCCTTATGCCCCGTCTGGGAACGTAACAGGTTGCCGTTGCAAGGTTGCCGCAAGCGACGTAGGACGCAAGTTTTCATAAGTACCCGGTGGCCTACCTCGGATCTAAAACACTTTCCGTACAAAAACCAGAAGCAAATAAATATTAAATAGGCTCTTATGTCGAGGTTCAAACTATTCGATTCATATGCAAATTTGGCCAGATCAGAGTTTCATTTAAGTGGGTCAAACTGGAGTTGGGCACAGCAGAGACTGTATTTAAATAGATTGCGAATGTTGTAAAAAAGTGTTCGATGCAAGATTTTGTGCTGAATCCAACTTTTGTTGTGCCACAAATATTTGGACGAGAAAGAGGCAAACAATACAGTGTATGACAAAAGAGTCCGAGTGACGAGGTACACGCATTGTAATGTACTTAAGAACACTTTGAGAAATCCCTGTGCGGAAAATATAAGTAAAAATATCAACTGGTTCTTCGCGATACTGTGTGCCGAAGTTCGAATTTTCAATAAAAGGTTGCTTTATTTGTTATCCATACAATTACCTTACACAATGGCTGCGGAACATGTACAAAAGAAAGGGCCGATCCCCATACAAAAAAAATTGCACCAGTCACCCCCAGTCACATTTAAAGACTAGAGACGATTTCGGGAACAATTTTTTTTTTCTTTCTGTGCACCCTACATACCGTTTTTAATTTTTTTATTTTGCGTTGTCGCTTGTTATCTGGTTTTCGACCCCTGTAAATTGTACTTAGTTTACAACACAAGTAAAGGCATATTTTAAAATGTCAAACTCTATGTAACTTTTTTGTGTATAAATAAAATTGAGTACTTCCAAGGCAAACGTTTAATCATTTTTAAAGCCCTTTACTAAAATTTTAAAATAAATCCCAATCAGGGGGGGGGTAGAAAATAAGATACCAGAGGTCACTATTCGTATTAGACCTCGGAATCAAAAATGACATATAGCCCGAAATGTAGTCCTTGTCAAAACATGAATAACGGCATCGGACTTCAAATCCGGCTCCAAGCAAGCCACGTTTATATATAAGTAAACTGTAGTGAAGACGAGGATGCGGTCTTGGAGTTAATGTAGTTCTCATTGAAAAGATTTGAGAACTTGCCGCTATAGGTATTACACATAAGGATGATTCCTTGTTTGGCTTTAACAACCTTTTTAACTTATTCTTTTTGAAAAATGTGATATTTTTATCTTTTTACCTAAGACGGGAATATCATATTTCGGAGCTGTGGTATTATCTAATATTTCAAGAATTTGGATTTCACAAACTCTTTTCATAAATCCCTATTACGACTATTTTGCAAGGCACCTGTCGAATAATTATCGAAAATTGTTGATTTGATTATCTTTATGACCTTATGAGCCATAAAAAAATAAGATATCGAAAGTTTTTAAACTTATTCCACATTTTTTCGAACATCTTTAATTTTAAAGCCTTATTAGCTTTAACTATTCTTTTTTAGGAAATAAGTGACTCAAGTTCGAGTAATCGGGTTCCCAAAGTTCATTTAGTTCCAAGTTTACTGGAAGAGAAGCAGATTTATTGATATGGCAATATGTTAGAGAGGCCGTTTTTCCCCTCCGTGATGGTTCAAAATTCGTTGTGAAATGTCCAAGTTGCCAAAAAGCCATAAAATACTAATATCGGAATTTGTATCCGCGATGTCTTGAAAAGTAGTTGCAGACTAGATAATAGGGCTACAAAATATAATACCTACATTTAATTCATATAATATTGCCAACATATGGCGAGATGAAAACAAGTTTACGTTAATTGTTCAACATTTTGTGAATTGATACGAAACTTACGAAATGTTTTCACGATGAGCGCAATATTACCATAATGCCGTTTAAGGACTTTTATATGGTATGGACGCACCCTTCAATTTGAAAAACGACAAAATAATTCCGGATTGATGATCAGATTTTTCCGTTGTGTGCCGTACCTATCCCATCGCGTCTGCCCTCGTTTGCCAGGAGATAATCTGCATACAAATGTGTCACGTGTTGCCTGCGCAAATTGTTTTACTCCATACACTCCGGCATCATTCACTTAATGTTTTTATACCGACCACTATTAAATGGAGTGCATATTCAGTTTGTCGCTCCGTTTGCAATATCTACAAATAAAAATTTGGGTCGCACACACAAATCCGAATCCATGATATTATTGAATAGAATAGAGAAGGTTTCAAACACACTGAGACATGTGAAACTAGCAATCCAATTTGTAAGTTCTGCGGCTTTCTAAATGAAAGGATGCAATCTCAAGAGGTTCGCAGCACGCGCATGGCTTTAGTCATGGTCCAAAAAGGCAAATGGAAGTGCAAACGATCATCACGATTGGCGAAATCAAATGTAATGGAGACTAACGTTTTCTTTATCGGAAAAAAATCACAATCGTGAAAATACTAAAGACCCAATTTTGCGCTATCAAAATTATTGGAACAGAGAAACTCTTCACTTTGAGTAGTTTGAGTGAGCTTAGGAGAACAAAACCTTCCGTTAAATGTCCTTTAAGCGTGACCGTTCTCAAGATAAAAAAAAACCAGCAGCCAGTCAAAAATACTGTGTTTCTTTGACCATATCTGGTATCTCAAACTGGCAAGTGGAGGTCAATTATAGTTCAGGCCACGAGAAGTATGACATAGTGGGGCAGGGATTTTGACCCTTGCTTTAAATATCGAAAGGGTATTTCAATATATAAAACTGTACAAAAATAAAAGTAAAATTCCTGAAGTTGTTGCAATTTCAATTATTCTCAAGTAGTTTCTGAGATACACCATTTTTAGTAAGACTACCTATGAACATATAGATCTATGTAGTCCAGTTTAACCATAGCTTATTAAGAGTAGCTCATTACGTACCAGGCAAAATTTGGGCGTAATCGGGTGTAATTTGAGGATTCTATAGCTACAGAACCTCAACTCGGGAGTGACCTTTGTGTGGGAGCTATTAGGACCGATAAAGACAAATTTCACTAAAGATTTGTGTTTGCCACTCGTTATGCTCTGTGCGAAATTTGCGTAATTGGGTGTTATATGTTGCATTTACGTATAGTTGTAGGTTCTGAAATCGAGAAGGGTCTTTGTCTGGGGCTACACGAAAATATGGACTTGTGTAGTTAATTAATGGTTCTTCATAACGTACCTTGCGAAACTTGGGCGTGATCGGGTGTAATTCGTGGCTTCTAGACCTACAGGAACTCAAATCGGAAGAGACCTTCGTGTAGGGGCTATTCGAAAACTTGGACCGGTATGTACAAATTTCACCACGGATTGGTGTTGGATTGAAAAGCGAGCACGAAAACTACTAGTATTGTCAGTCTAAAAAGGCCCTTGCTGTTAATTAAATATAGGTATTAAGAACGTTTTTATAAAGAAAGTTTCGATTACAAACCATTTGTTTGAATATGGCCCAAAGTTTTTATCAGTGTGTTACTACCAAAAAAGGTTGGAATTTATTTTTCCCAGGATGTGTGTTTTCCAGAAACACTTTTTTTCGTAAGCTAAACCTACTTTTACCAGAAAAGGCTGCTGTAAAAATCATGGTAAACTGTATAAATAACTTCTATTATCCTCGCCGGCAGTAGGGTAAAAATTTGTTCTTAATGGTATGCACTATATATTCTTCCATTTGTGGGCGTGTTATATTTTTAGAAAACTATGTGATTAGTGGATACATGATACAGCACTGCCGACCTTAGCTCTGCATTAAATTATTTTGCTAGGTTAAATTGTCTGTTTTTCGGATGATACGAGTATGCAAATAAATGCAAAAACTAAATCGGACTAAATAATGTATAAATCATACGTAGTCCAAATTTGATTATCCAAACTTGAGCACGGGATTGTTTTGACATTTACACTGTTTGTTTTCGTTACTTCCTCCTGCCTGGGCAGACGCGTGTAGTGTCGCAAACAGCTGTTATTTACATTATTTCTCGTACACAACGGTAATTTATGTATTGTCTCCGTCTCATGTTGGAAATGAGAGAGGTTTTTTTTTAGAGAAAAAGCTTTCAGCTCTAATGTGTCTGCTTTCAGTCCGCATTTGTACCGCTATTGCTGCTGCTTCTCTTTTATTTTTGGCGCCAAAGTAAATTTGTAGACGCTTGATTACATGTACTTGCTGACGGGTGGTAACATATATACATACTTACATACACATATATGGCTGTGTGTAGGTACTTTCACACTGGCATACATATATTGTGACATGTGAAGGTTATGGCTAGTATATGTACGTTTTAAGATACAAACTAATATTCAGGGTATTCGTGAGGTGGATTATATAGACTCATTCTTCAGAGATCGTCCTACCGATACGAATAGAACGTTATTGGTTTCATCAAACCAGGTCTGAATATCTCTAAAATGTATGAGAAAATGTCCATATCAAATTTACGTTTATTTCCTTCAGATATCAGAAGTAACTGCCTTTAAGGGATTCTTTAAAAAGTATATAAGTATATACGAATAGTAGCTTACCCGGCTCGCGTTATAATGGGAGAAATAAATTTCGCAGAAATTCGTCTTGCCAGGAAAAAAAAATTCTTTCTTGCTTTGCCGCCAATTTTCTTCTGTTGGGATTTGTAATTGGTACTTTGTATTCAGTTCGTGAGGACCCCAATTGTATATATTGTTGGTCCGCATGCATACATGCTCATATATACGCATACGTGCCACTCACCCCACAACAACTTTTGTGTGGTGGTGTCTTTTGACATGATACCATAATATAAGTGCATATTAGTAGCACATTGTCTGACGCCGGCTTTACCGGCATTTTTTTTGCATCTCCTCGTTGTATTGTTATTTTGCACTTATTTTATTATTTTGCTACGAATTGTAAAAGGTTAATATTACTAAATTGGCTTACTTTTTCTGGTATTGGCTTATAATTTCAGTTATAGGGCCAGAAAAAAAAACTGTTTAAAGCTATGCATTATCTTGGCTTGAACAAAGGGTGACTAGATAGAAATAATAGTTTTTTTTTCAAATGTCAAAGTTAACGATTTCATGCAGTGATCCAAATATTCCAAAAAAAATTTCTTTTAATCCAACATCGCTTGACGTGTGCCGCCCATTATAAGAGAAATGTTAGCAAGACCGGATAGCAATTGGGAGCAATAAATAAATTGTTTCAATGTATGTAGACTAGAACGCCCATGAAATACATAGAAAAATGAAAAGTGTAATTCTTTCGGCTCCCCGCTCATTTTCTAGTGTATTGGGCATCAAAAATAATATCCGCGCAAACATTTTTTCAATCGGATGGAAACCGGCCAGTCCGTCACGACTTTTAGCCCTAAAAATGGAGTACAACAAGTTGCAAGCTGTCCGTCCGTCTGCTGTCCATCTAAAGTTCGAATCAAATAACAATTCTAAATTGTGTTTAAATCTTTATAAAATAGGAAAAAAGTAATTTTTAAAACAAGGTCGGTCGCTATTGGTATTGAAAAAAGGTTAAGGAGTAGATGCTGCACCCACAAATTTGTATGTTTAACCGATTTTATGCCTTTAACTGCAGAAGCCACAAATTAAATGATAAAGTATAAAACATTATGATCGACGCGTAACTAGCTCAGATAAAAATAATTCATATCGGTTCACTTTTTTTGTAGCTCCAGCGCAAAGGTACCACCCGATTTAAGACTCGAAGGGTCGAAACCCTGGTCCCTTAAACGATTGGAATATGGGTAACCAAAGTAATTTCTTGAGGAACTACAATATATTATTGTTTTTATGGCATGGCTTAATTAATTTGATGCCATCTGTAAATGTGGGGAATTGCATACGCAATATCACAGAAATTTCCTATCTTTTGAAGTATGTACGCGCAGAAAAAAGTATGGTTGTGGTGACAATATTTGACGAGGATCTTACTATTGTTGGGTATATGGTTGTGGCACAACAATATTATGATCTTCACAACAATAGTATGATTCACACACAACCATGTGCGAAACCCAAAAATGTGCGAAATGGCCAGCATCAACAATGATTGACTGTTTGATGAATGGCATTGCAGAATCATAAGATCGCAATAGCAGCATTACCGTCAATATTCGCGTCAATAGTGGAGAATATTAGTCGTCAGACTTGACGATACAAGCGACTGAGCGACTGGTGCCACTTGCCATACAGCTGCTCAAACAATGGATCTATTGAGATTTTGTTCTGAAAAAATACCTCTAGATGGATCACAATATATAATAAATATCGTCTTTGTATTGTAAAAATGCTTTATCTTTTCTAAGTTCTTATTTACTATGGGAAAACCAGCTAAAAAAACTCATTTTCAAGCTGACATAAACATAACGTTTTTCAAGTTGTTTTCCTAAACAAGTCAAACAAATGGTTGGCAGCTAGATTTTTACAGACAAAACGAGTATTGATCTTTCGCTTGAAATGTCATCTTTTCGTGGGTGTATTTTCCGTTGCAAATCAATATGGCACGAAATACATTCAGAAAGTACTACTATAGTAAAATAATTTTGGTCATAATTGGATTAAAAATGGGTATGGACGGAATTTTTACTTGTTACAGGTAAGCGAGTGTTGTCAATGTCATGTATTTGTTTCATGCAACGCTATACTTTTTAAGGTCAAGTGGATGTAAATAAGTACGGCCTAAAAGTATGCAAAGTATTTTTGGTTATCACCGATAAATTCAACGCGATTTGGCTATTGTATAACCCTAAGGGGATACTTTGGCGGACGCAGAAACAGGCACAAAAAAACCGATTGCATAGGGAGAGGAAAATTGGCACAGGGAGAGGAAAATTGCTACTTGTCAAAGGCAAATTTGAGTCTTAAGATAAACAAGGACAAGATAGAATTTATACTAGGTAAGATATAGGGGAACGGCAAGAATGTGGACAACTCCGTTCTGGGGAATAGTTGGTTACTTTGTGGGCTAAGGAACTTGCTTCAGCAGATTAAGCGCTGCTGGGTTTGTCTTAGAGAAGATCCTTTAGCCAAATGTGGGTCGGACAGCTGAAAAGATGTTAGAATATAACTAACAGTAAATGTACCGATAGGGAAAATTGAAAAAAACAATCAACTGAATTCAGTGTATTCAGTTCAATATGCTCAATATGAATATTAAAGTGCAACCAACGGCCAGTAGCAACAAATTGTTCACATTCTATTTCACAAGTAGTGACCAAAGCTGAAAGTCGAGTTTTGACTAACGGATCAACTAATTAAATTTCGATTTTTCTAACCGATTAATCGAAAGAAAAAATCGATTTCGAATAAATTTTACCGAATATACGATCATTTCTTCTTCTTTTCAAGATAATCGGCCTTATTACGGTTGTCGAAGACGTAGTCGAATGTCGATTTTTTTGGAAAACGGTACTACGGTTGTCGAAAATGCACAATCTGTTACAATTTTCGTAACACGGAAGACGAAAACGACTGTCAAAGTTGGCTAAAACAGTCGATCAATTTTTTCCATGCGACTAGAGAAGTCGCCGCATTCAATTGACAACAATTGTTAGCCGTTGGTTTCATCTGCTAACACGCCGTTAACTAATTTGAAATTTAACACATTTTTTTGACATTTTATATTCGACAATAAATAAATATAACAAAATTGTATAAAATAAATTATTTATCTATTTTCAACATTGGGTAAATTTGCGGTATTTTACCAAAAAACTTTTATCTGATGTCGACCGCTGATATAAAGTTTATGTCGCCGTCACTTGTTTTGTGTCAGTTGTCGCCGTAAAAATGAACAAGCAGGCGTCGTTTTCTGAATATATTCACATTTGTTTACAAAGATGAGCTGCAAAATGTAAGTATTTGTTTTTTTTGTGAGAAAATTCATTTAATTAATTATTTATTTATTCCAGGAATAAAATAACCACGCAACAACAGTTTTCTAAAATGGTGGAATTGTTGGAGGCAAATCCAAATCTTGCGCGTGCGTACCACAGCGGCCTACATAAAGTAAATACCAAGGAGGAATGGGCGAAAATTGCCATTGAATTAAATTCCATTGGGCCTCCCATGCGCCAAGGTACGGAATGGATGAAGGTGTGGGCAGACTTCAAATGTAATTTAAAAAAGAAGCTGCTGCACAACAAGGCAGAATGCCGTGCAACGGGAGGAGGGCCACACAAACAGTTTATACTGACGCCAGTGGAGGAAGCAGCCTCAAGTTTGCTGCAGCTAGACTCCATAGTAAATCCGGAGGGAGTCGAATTTGGAGTCTCAAATACTCCACTTAAGTCCAGCTATTGCCGTATGGACACCACAAATGAAAATGAGAGTAGTGAGTATATCTCGACACCGCGAATTCGGAAAAAAGTGGAAACAAAGGCTGACAAGACAGAGAAGACTGCGCTGCTGGAAAACCAGCTAAAAGTCCAAACGGAGCTATACTCGCAAGTGAAGGACTCTCTACAAAATGTGGAGAGGTACAATAGAAAAATCTTCAAAGTTAAAGAAGAAGAGCTAAAAATTTACAAAGCTGCAGAAAAAAGGGGAGAAGAAAAGTTTTTATTATACAAAAAGGAGTTAAAGAACAAAGAAGACTTTAGAAATAAATTGCTAAAAGCAAGAACGGAGGAAATTGAAATAAAAAAAAGGCGAATAGAGCTGGATGAATGGAAGAGCGGCATTCGGGAGTAATGTGCTGATCTCATTTAGTTTTTAAGTTGACATGCGAAATGACTGAATTACTGTAATTTGTTTTGTGTTCCTTTTTTATTTTATTTTATAATCTAAGTGCCTGAAGTACCTTTTATTTTAAATAACGTTAATAAATATCCAAAGACTGCATAATTCTTCTTCTTATATTTAAAGCAGTGGCGTCTTCGCTAGTTTCATTGAGGTTCGACATTGCTTCATTGCTAGGAATTTCTGTGCTTTCATTGGGCTCAACTGCGGATTCAATTTTGTAATGAATACATATGTTATGCAAAGCAGCACAAACAGAAGTAATTTTTCCAGCCATTTTCGGTTTATAATGCAGTTGCCTCGCTCCTAAAATACATCGAAAACGATTTTTGAGGACACCAATTGTACGCTCCACTACATTTCTAGCTTGTGAATGTATGTAATTAAAGCGGCTTTCTGCAGTTCCGTCTTCCGCTGACCTGAATGGAGTTATCAAGTAGGGTTCAAGAGGGTAGCCTGCATCTCCTACAAAATAAGACAAATTTATGCTGGTTTTCACTATAAAAACAAAATTTTTAATACCGAGCAGCCATGTATTAGTTTCGCCATTTAAATAGTTGGTCTTTAGAAACTCTTTTAAGTCGCTTGTATTCCACACCAATGAATCGTGAACTGAGCCGGGATGATGGGGGGATATATATCTGATTCTAAGTTTATGGTCGCAAACCTGTAATGAAATCTTTGAAATAGACTACGACTCTTATTTAAAATAGGATTTTGGTTTACCACGGTAGCATTTAAACTATAAAATCCTTTTCGATTATAAAATTTAAATCGTTCATCAACTCCTGGAGCCAAAATTTTGATATGCGTTCCATCTATGCATCCAATAATGCCGGGAAATTTAAACTTTTTATAAAAATAATCCTTTGTTTCAAACTTTTCCACTTCCGTCATTCTAACCGATATCCATTTTGGACAAATTTCACTGTGCATTGCATCAATGCATTCTGTAAAAATTTTGCTTACAGAAGACTGTGAAAGCCCAACATTATAGTCGTTGCCAGCTCCTTTTTGGTAACTGCCCTCAGCAAGTATACGCAATGTTACCGCCAACTTAAATTCTTTGGGAACAGCAGACGACTTTATTGGGTCTTGCAATTTACCCGATATGTTTTCCAAGACGTATTTAAAAGCATCTTTATTCAATCTAAAAAGGCCAATGAAACTTAAGTGCAGATAGGGATTATAAATTTTAACTCATTTCTTAATTTCAAAACTTACTTTGAATTGGGCATTGCAAATATGTCCGAATTCTGTCTTATTTCCTTACGCAAGGCACTCATATCACATTCTGTGTATGCCTCGTCGTCTTCATCCGAAGAAAAAATATGTCCCAAACTTAACATATTTTTTTTTTATTATATTTATTTTATTTTATCTTGAGAAAATTTCAATGTTGCCTTTGGCGGACAATTATGTAAAAAGTAAACATTGTTTTGACAGTATAGCACATCTTTTACTTTTCAATCTATTACAAAATCACAAGAGTCGAAAAAGTTACGTAATACCAAAAATAATCGAAATCGACAACGACTTCGACTGCTCTCGATTTTCGTCTTCGACAACCGTAATAAGGCCGAATATCCATGGAGACATTTTTTTTATCAGAAGTCAAATTCATTGTAAATGTTGGAGTAAATTTCTGTCATCGTTGAAGTTATTCAGCCTTATTACGGTTGTCGAAGACGTAGTCGAATGTCGATTTTTTTGGAAAACGGTACTACGGTTGTCGAAAATGCACAATCTGTTACAATTTTCGTAACACGGAAGACGAAAACGACTGTCAAAATTGGCTAAAACAGTCGATCAATTTTTTCCATACGACTTGAGACGTCGCCGCATTCAATTGACAACAATTGTTAGCCGTTGGTTTCATCCGCTAACACGCCGTTAACTAATTTGAAATTTAACACATTTTTTTGACATTTTATATTCGACAATAAATAAATATAACAAAATTGTATTAAATAAATTATTTATCTATTTTCAACATTGGGTAAATTTGCGGTATTTTACCAAAAAACTTTTATCTGATGTCGACCGCTGATATAAAGTTTATGTCGCCGTCACTTGTTTTGTGTCAGTTGTCGCCGTAAAAATGAACAAGCAGGCGTCGTTTTCTGAATATATTCACATTTGTTTACAAAGATGAGCTGCAAAATGTAAGTATGTATTTGTTTTTTGTCAGAAAATTCATTTAATTAATTATTTATTTATTCCAGGAATAAAATAACCACGCAACAACAGTTTTCAAAAATGGTGGAATTGTTGGAGGCAAATCCAAATCTTGCGCGTGCAACATTGTTTTGACAGTATAGCACATCTTTTACTTTTCAATCTATTACAAAATCACAAGAGTCGAAAAAGTTACGTAATACCAAAAAAAATCGAAATCGACAACGACTTCGACTGCTCTCGATTTTCGTCTTCGACAACCGTAATAAGGCTGATTATTTAAAAATACTCTTATTTCTATATGCAGACCGAAGTATAAGCTTATATTGAGTATCAATGGCCAGACGATAAGAATATGTCAAAATTGTACAAATGAAAGCAATTCAAAATACCCGGAATTAATTTCATGTGATGATTTGTGTGCGACTCTACCATACAACTGTCAAAATGACTTTTGAATAAAATCAAAATCGAGTTCGACAAACACTATTCACAGGGGTACAATTCGTTGTCCAGATGTCAGCGATGTGTTGTGAAAATTACCACGACACGTTGTGAAAGATTACACAGTTCGTTGTAGGGTGATCAATTTACCGAGCTTTAACAAAAACTGGTTTTCGGCTTAACTGAAAAATGACAATTTGTAAGAAACATTAACTAAATGTTATTGTGATATTAAAGTGTTGTTTTGTTTTCCGTCAGACGATTTCATTATATTTTAAACGTTGCTCAAAATTTTCATTTTAATACAGAAATAATAGTATTGAATAAAAACTGTTCAACGGTACCTTTAAATTTTAAATGAGCGATTTATTTTGAATTTCTTGAAAATGTTTTAAACAAGTGGTAAAAGTGCAAAACTTCTAATATCTCGATCAAAAATCACGAATTTCAAAAATATTTTAATGCGAGAAAATTATAGAAGGAAAATTTAATTTTTAGTGGAGTTTTGACACTGGTCCAGCTAACGTATGCTGCCAACAGAGCCAACGAAATCTACTGGGAGCCCATGTGGCGGAGTCTCTGTAAAGTGTATCTATTGTTTGTTTTTGGGTAATTGTTTGAATAAATCTCTAAAAGTAAGACTAACAACAGTACTTTTTATACGTTTGGTAAGAATCTGGTTGTAAGAGTTCTTCTGGTTTCCCTTTAACAATTGCAGACAAGTAGCTTTCAGATTTAGATCGCCAAGGACTGCATTTGTAACATATTGGCTTCACACAAGTCAAGTTACTCTAGTTAACATAGTTTATGGCTGGAGTTGCTATACACTTATTTATAAATACTCGTATTCGAATAAGCAGCTGCCTATAGGAAGAATATAATTATGAGTCTTGTTCGAACTGAAAAGTGTAATGTTTTAGGGAGAATTTATGAAAATGGAAACGTTATAAAAACGACGGTTATTTCTGTCTTGAGAAACCGAACAGCCAGTGGTAGAGAAGGCGTGTAAGAGCGATGCCGTTGTGTATAAGCGAGTTCTGATGTGGCCATGTGGCAACGTATTTGGAGCTTTAATACTCTTTTCCCTCTGTGTACGATACTATGAAGTCTCTAGAAACCATATTGACAAAAGTGTCTTCGTTTACAGGTTATAAATTTCTGACGTGTTTGAAAAATAGCAATTTTTAGCGCTTTGATATCTGGCAGATCTGTTAGTTGTTTATTTCAAAAAGGTTTCGATTACCACTACAACGTTTTGTAGTCTTTCATTCCGTGTACATATCCTTTAGTATTACAACAATAGGTCTGAGTAAACCGGATCGAATTTGAACATTCCATTAAGGAACATACCGTTAACTTCTCGTCGTATAAATAAGACAAATGCACTTTTCTTCGTTATTGACACGCCCACAGTAGTGCGACAGTAAAGCATGAGGTAACCAAGGAAATTTTAAAGTTGTAAAAGCTATTGGATATATATATATATATATATATATATATATATATATATATATATATATATATATATATATATATATATATATATATATATATATATATATATATATATATATATATATATATATATATATGTATATATATATATATATATATATATATATATATATATATATATATATATATATATATATATATATATATATATATATATATATATATATATATATATATATATATATATATATATATATATATATATATATATATATATATATGTATATATATATATACATATATATATATATATATATATATATATATATATATATATATATATATATATATATATATATATATATATATATATATATATATATATATATATATATATATATATATATATATATATATATATATATATATATATATATATATATATATATATGCATACATATTTCCAGGGGCAAACTGGTCATGCCAGTTACTCCCTTAGAGTTAAATGTGCAACTCGTTCAACGACTAATATAATGAATTTTGAGTTTGGATCTCCCGTATGTACGAGTGTTTCTGTATGTTTGCGTGCACCACCTTCCGAACCAAAAATATTTACTACGCTCCACCCTGCACATATCCTCAAAAGGTACTTAAATACCTAGCGGGAAAAGAAAGGGCCTAGTAAGGCCTTCTAAGAAGCCTTCTTTGGAGGTATGCTTGCTGCATTTCTACTCTTATTTCAAATTAACACAGGTTAAGGTTGCAGAGCAAGGCCTTCCACGCACCCATTCTTCTAAAGATCTGTAGAAAGTTGTCTTCTAGAATGCACCTACAAGAATTCAATCCAGAAATTTATTTAATACTAGTATTAGTTAATTTTCAGTTTAATTTATTTGTATATTTGCCTCCACTGAATTCGATCCTACGACATTCTGCTTGCTACTCCAAACTGCGCGTTTACGTCAAACTGCTTATATATTTTCACTGCCTATACTTGTAAAGTTCACCTTGCATGCATGCTGCCTTCCCTAACTAGGCATAACAGCATGCATTCTACAAGAACGGTGACAGAAATGTTTATCGGATATAGTATGTCATTGAAAGAATGTACAAACGAATGAGTTTAGGATTAATTATAAGGCCTCTAGCAGGCTTTCTTGGAAAAGCGACATGAGAATGTGTACTGGATCGTTTTTTATGTGCAAAGAAGGCTTTCTGGAATACATTATTTTGGAAGACATTAAGTATTAGAATTAAAAAGAGGACTTCTAGTTCTAAAAGATCATTTTTACAGGCCTTTCAACAGAAAGGAGAGTGGAAGGCCTTGTTCTGTAATTAAATCCTTTGTTTATTTAAAATGAGAGTAAAATTCAGCTAGTTTGCCTTCGAGCAACCAAAAAAAGGACTTATATAAGGCCTTGCTGGGCCCTCCCTTTTTCCGCTGGGTTAATACGCAATACACACACATGTCTGTGCACACATGCCCAGTGTACACACACAAAACGTACGTAAATTTTGGTTGTCGAACCTGAATATGTTTGTTTAGCAATGTGAGCCGTGTGTACATAAACTAACCCTGCAAAGGTTTTTGACTAGGGAAGAGTTTCGGGCAATTCGTCTGGATGATGAATACAGTCGAGGCGATTGTCGACTGAGAATCGCATGAATATCTCCTGGTGACAGTAGCTGTACACCTTCGAGCGATTTGTGAGGAAGAATCGTGTGCGTTGCACAGTTTAGATTCGAAAGCGAATCGTCAAGAAGTGTCGTTGGCAAAACGATTCCTAATCGTGCTTGCTTCTCTCAGATTTCGACATTATCACTTAGGCAATGATAGTGAGATTCATCGTAAAAAATCGTGACGCCAGGAAGAATAGCGAAAGCATCACATGAATAAAGATCATGCGATGCATCGGCAAATAATAGACGGGGAGAATCGCAGTAGCCTCGATCGAACGATTGACCATCTCAGCATCATTCAGCTGTTTGCTGAGCGGTTCTGGGGCTTGCGAATCCATCGCTTAGATAATGGTTAAGCGATCCAACCTCTAAAGTTTGTCAGTGCGATTCGTGGACTACTCGGGCGGGCGATCTATCTTCCAACAATCTTCAAAATGTTTGCAGGGAACCTATACAAATACATATGTACATATATACATGTATGGCTGCCTGTATGTGTTCGTACGCTTGTTTTGGAATGCATACAGCAATTATTATTTGTTTATCGTCGGAATGTTATGCATATGGTAATCATAACTCTCAACACAGTTGTCACACCTGTATTATGTTGAACATGACAACGCTGCACTGAAGAAGCTTTTGTCACACAGCCATACACAACATAAACTGGCGAAGGGACGCGACCGAAAGAGCAACAGGGCTATGGAATTTGTTAGTCCTTTTGTCATAGGTAATACTTAGGACACGTGTAGACACGTGCAGTTAATCGAACTAATTTTGCTACAGTCATGGACACAGTGTGCAGCGTGCTCGCCATAAATATTTAAATTATTCTGAAAATGTTTTATACAATAAATTTATACGACACGCCTCGTCGGCCGGTATGAAGCCTATTGAGTGCAATTTTTGCTTCTGAATTTTGTAGACACAGTGAAAGAAAAAACGTTTGGTGGATTACTTTACCGCCTAAAGCTCTTATTAGAGTGAACTCTCTCGTAAGTACTAACTACTTCGTAACCTCGTAACGCTCGTAATCTGACAAAGATCGCGTTCATTGAAACTGAGCAATAGATTGGGATTTTTTTTGGCAAAACCCTTGGTATTTTAGAAAGTCGTGCAAAAACGTTTACAATAAAAAACTTTCACGCACTTAACACCTCAAAATATGAACATTTGAGTACTCAAAGCAAATTTTAGAAGAAATTCCAATACGAGTATGTTTTTTTCTTTCATAAGTTTTGACTGAGTTTTGGTCGTATGAGTCAAAGGGATCCAAAAAACGGCCTCTACGTTCGAACACCTGTGTATATGGTCACATGGATAATCAAATAAAAGCAGCTTTCGTGACGAATCCAAATATGGAGTTATTTTAAATATTAAGCTAATATCACGGACCCAGGGTCCAAAAAACGGGAAACTATTTTTTTTGCTATGCATACATTACCAATTGCTCTGGTCTAAGATTTTTTTAAGTTAGTTTTTTTGAAGTGGTACCTTCCCATAATTGGGCATGGTCATTGGGTCCTAGGGGTTTAAAAACTGCCCCCTAATTTTCGGGTACTTATAGTTATGCAGAAACGGCGAAATCTAAGATTTAGACCAATTTATAATTCGGACCATAAAGGTCTAAGAAAATCAGAATATAACATTTATTTTACGATATGAAGAAAATTGAGGCCTTGACCCATGGGGGTAAGGCCTTAACAAAGAGTCCGACGTCCTTAAGATGCCACAAATTGGTGCTTTCAAACATGGAAATATGGGCACTTAGAAACAGAGGAATTTTATGAAGAATCGGAATATCACATTCATTTTACGATTCGGCTGAATTGGTGGCCTGGACCTATGGGCGTGGTCTATGTGCTCTGGGCACAAACAACCGTTCCGTAACGTTTTGAGACATATGGGTATCCACAAACAGTGAAATTCTTTTATAAATCAATATAATTACCTAGATTTAAGATTTGGGACAATATTGCTCGCCTATTGGGGTGCTTTAACTATGGGCATATGGATATTAAAAAACCACAAAACGTATCATCACTATACAAAAAATAACATAAATTCTACGAATTGACTTGGCCTATAAGTTCTTGGCATATTCTTCAAAAGTACCTAGAATTACGAAAATCAGGACCGTTAAAATATCGACATTTGGTTACCAAGAAACAGTGGAATTTCCTTAATAATATCAATAGGCTTTAATTTTAAAGATTTGTCTAAATTTAACATATTTGTTTTCGAAAACAATAAAATTCACAAAACCGAATAGGACAACGTTTCATTGGGCCCAAAAATGTAGTTCTGTCGAACAAGGACCCACCACTAACAACCATATTCACGAATACTATCAATGCTATACTACAACGCAATCCATGGTGGGGAGTATAGAAGCTTCGGCCCGGCCGAACTTAGGAATTACCCACTTGTTTCAATTTATTAAGAGTTCTTGATAAGCCGAACATCCTTAAAATGTACTAGTTTATAAAATCGGAAACGGCTGGCGGTAACAAAGGTACAATGAAGTAAGCGTGATCCTAAAAGTATGCCATGATATTTATAAACAGGCAATATGAGTTGTGGCTTTGTTGACAGATGAAGCTAGCCACGGTTCGTTTTAGTAGTGACCATGGATGATAAAAGCGTTATGGATATCGGATAGTGTTTATATTTTTGTGATTACTTCGGTTATGGTACGGTACTACCTACTTTTTTAGAGTTGTCCATTCTAATTTTCTTGTCCAGTCTATTTTTATAAAAATTAATAAAAAAAGTAATAAATTGGAATTTTTCGTTTAGTATTCATCTGTCTATTAGATAATCAAAAAATTTAAACAAATCTATTTGATGTAAGACAATCAATATTGACTGGGCTTCTGCTAAACTTTATTTAGGAGCGTAGCTTGTACAGTTTTATAAATCTCTGGGTTTTCAATGATAGCAACGTTGCTTGGCCACAGGGCCCCTAAAACATCTGCTGTATATTTCTACGTTCTATCGAATACTTTTTAAAATGGAACCAGATGTCATCTCTTTCGGAGCCGATTATATTTTGACCTACACTACTCTTGTAATTAATTTATGTTTTTTTGTTAGGAGCCTAAACGACTGAACGAACCTATTCTTCTTGAAATTTGCACAGAATATAGCTGTATGACCGGTGGTTAAAGTAGGCTAGTGCGATTTTGATGGGGGTTGCCTCTGCCCACACACCGAAAAATTCAAAATGGTCATATTTCAAAAACTAAAAGAGCTAGGAACATACGGTAAAGTACGAGTATATAAGGAAAAGTGATTATAACAACTAAGTGACTATAAACGGATGCAATTTGAGAAAGGGGCTTGGCACCGCCCATGTATTCAAAAACTTAACACACCCAAAGCTTATAAACTTTAACTGTTAGGAACATCAGATTCAGTGTATAGGCTTTTAGTGTGTAATAAAATACGTTGGGGGGAAGTGACCGGTGACAGGCCCTTTTTAAAAAGCGGTGTAAGTCTTATAATTATAGACAGGTCGTCTTAAAATAAACATAGTATGCTATCGACTTGTCACAGATACAAACTCTTAGAACGACAGGAACTCATAAAGTTATTAAGTAAGGAACATACAATTTAATATAAATAATGTACCATAAGTGTGTTAAGAAATAGGTCTAAGGAAAAAGTAAGGGGTTCCAATATCCTTATTTAAAGCCCTGTAATGACCATAATAATAAGCTGATGGTTTTGAAATGTACACAGTATTGTACTGTTGACACGTCAAAAACTTTAAAAGACCACAGATAGTAAACCATTGACATGTACCGAAATAAATTATATGCAACGGTGTACCGCGGCATACTCTTCTTCCGATTGGCTTGCGATAAAATAGAGGTCTTACATACTATTTTTCAAGGTACAATAATAACTTGGAACAAAAATGAAACTCATAAATTAATACATCGAATAACAACAGCTCAAATTAAAAAAAAATCTTGCTTCTACATAAGTACTTTAAGTGCATTTTCGCTTGTTGAGAAACCTTCGCAAAAGTTAGTTATATAAGTATATTCCGTAAAATGTGTATCCTCGTACTGAATCTTACTGTGTTTTCTATTTATTTCTCTAAAATTTTGTTTAGAGGTAGAGAAGTACAAATAAGTTATATGCAAAGGTGTACCGCGGCATACTCTTCTTCCGATTGGCTTGCGATAAAATAGAGGCATTACATAATATTTTTCAAGGTACAATAATAACTTGGAACAAAAATGAAACTCATAAATTAATACATCGAATAACAACAGCTCAAATTAAAAAAAATCTTGCTTCTACATAAGTACTTTAAGTGCATTTTCGCGTGTTGAGAAACCTTCGCAAAAGTTAATTATATAGGTATATTCGGTAAAATGTGTATACTCGTACTGAATCCTACTGTGTTTTCTATTTATTTCTCTAAAATTTTGTTTAGAGATAGAGAAGTACATCGGGTTAGGCTAGCCTATACTTATGAAATTAAATTTATGTTTATTTGTTTATTAGACTGTTTGTTTTTAACTACTTAACTACTTAACCTATCTTCTTGCCATTTGCACAGAATAAAGATGTATGACCGGTGTTCAAAACAGGCTACTTCTACTGAGAACTAAGAGATTGCCACATGCAAAAATCGGATACAATTTTAAAAGAGGCGTGGTACCACCCTTATATTCGCAAACTTAAAACACCTAAAGCTCCAAAACATTAAGATCTTGGAACATCATATTCGGTATATATATTATCAGTGTAAAATAAAATACGTTCGGGGGAAGAGTGGGTTGTGCTGCTCCCACTTCTTTTAAAAGCGATGTAATGACAATAATTATAGACAGTTTGTTTAAAATTTTAAACTGTATGCTTCTTTGTGTTAGGAATTACTATAGTATGTAAACGATTTTACGATTTTAAAAATGACGCCCACTTTTCCCCCGAACTTTTTTTATATTCTTTTTTTATTTTTTTTTTATTCGAAATCCTATTTTCACGTAAGGAACATCAGATTTGGAATATTTAATATTAGTGCGTAAAGAAATAAGTCTTGAGGCAAAGTGGGCGATTCCAAGCCTCTTCTTTAAAAGCGCTTTAATGACCAAACAAATGGTAAATCGTTTCAAATGTACATATAAACACACAACAATTACTTTAAACCACAATCGAACTATTATCTTCTAATATCGAATCAATCAGATCAAATTTAAAACAAAATTCTTGCATTTAACTTATGTATGTACTTTATGTGCATCTATGCGTATTGGAAAGCCTTCAAATCAGATAATTATATTTCTCCAGTAAGATTTAATTTATCAGCAAACAAATTATATATCGTATATACTTATATTACTTCTATAGGGGTTTCCCTTAAGGACATATTAATAAATATTAATAAAACACTGAATATTTAAGATATAGAGTTCAAATTAATTCCAGGTGTAGTGCAAATGTTACATTTTAAGAATGAAATTCGATTTTGGACCGGATACAGCGATACCAATTTTCCACTACTCTTGCACAAATTTCGACCGGAACTTTAGCAATTTCGCGTTGCATGTTGTCTCTGAGCTCGTCTTAAGTTGTTGGCTTGGTGGCATAGACCAATGACTTGTTGTGGCCCCATAAAAAAGATCCGATGGCGCCAAATCGCCATTCGACCGGACCATTTCTCGAGATAACACGTTCACCGAATTTGCCTTTCAGTAAATCGAGTGTAACACGTGCTGTGTAGCTAGTGGCACCGTCTTGTTGAAACCACATATCGGCGTTGTCAAGCTCATCCGATATTGTCTAAAAATAATTTTCTAACCTGGCACGATAGCGCTTTCCATTGACGGTAACATGACGGCATGTAGACCGCACCACACAGTAATTTTTTGCTATTATAACGGCCGAAAATGGGAGTAAGCGCTCTTAAAGTTGCGACCACCGACTCACAATTTCCGTATTAATTTTTAATGATTTCCAAACGTTGCTCGTTCGTGAACTTTACCATGATGAAAATGTTGACTTCGACTTACAGAAAGATCATTAAAAATGTTTGAGAATGCGTTGACATAAAGATACGAAATTGTTATGTCCCTATTGGAAAACCCGCATGTAAAAATAAAAAAAAAAAAAAAAATTACGTAAAGCAGTTGCCAACATATCATTCCGATTATACATAATTATTTTCACCAATACCTTTCTTTTACAGAATGGCCAGGTCCCTCTATAATTCTGGACTGTGTCACAAACTTCTTACCAAATTTCAAACAAAAGGCAATTTTGATGCGGATTTGTAAAATTGCTGGTGTAACCCGGCGACTGAAATTTTGAGATTTTCGGACACATTAAGAAATAGAATGCAGGCTCGACATCGCAGGTCTATTTATATCACAAATGACCCAGCGTAACTGCATATTATCTTGGTTGTAAACATGCAGTATTCGCACTGCCGAAGCCAGAATCGTATAACAGAGTTTAATGTTGGGATGTAACGAAAGTGGGTTTAGCGATAGCATATGCGAATATTCAATAAGTATATATGTTGCGAAAACAAATATTGAAATATCATTTATGCAAATGCAAAAAATGATTTTTGGATTTTTAAGCTAATTTTAGAATCTACACAACATTTATGCAAAGTCATTAACAAAAAATGTAGTTCTGAGGTAACTAAATCCCAACCTGAAACATTTTTTGCGAATGCGCATATTCCAAAATAGGTTTTTGCGAATGCGAGTATCCCAAAATTGCCTTATGCGAATGCGAACGTTCAATATGATGCGAATAATTCGCATTCGCGTATGCGAATATTCGTTACAACCCTAGTCTATGGCAAACAATAAATATAACTTTGCCACCATACAGCTGCACATCGTTGTTGGGGGACAAAGGAGAAATCGCATTTAAGTTGCCGCCTGCCCGCTAACTCCTGCTGCTGCTGCTGGAAGTGAGTACAGTTTGTCGTCGACGACGATGAACTCTGCCAACATCCCTTTGATTTTCTTCCACGTTGTTGCACTAAGCTGAGTGATTATTATCACTGTCGTTTGAGTTGGAGCAAAGATTCGTCCTGAAGTGGATTTGTAGTGTCTGCGTCGGTGGAATGCAGCTTGTGTTCGCTTCTTCTAGCTGCTGTTGTTGTAACAGTTGATTAAGGTTTGTGTCGCAGTTTCACATCACAGTTGATGTAAAGCGATGTACTATGAGGAATGTGTGTTGGAGTGTCGGAATGTCATCCCAGAAATAAAATAATTATTACTTAGGGCCAAAAGAACACGTCTTCCAAAACTGACTAATTTCAAAGAAAAACAGGCGTTCTTAATTATCATAAAGTTTCATTTTTGACTTTGGGAGCAAAAACAAAAAACGCGATTGCCTTATTAAAATATTTCTGTGTGCTCTTTTTAAATTCGCTTACATTGACATAGATTTTAAATTGAAATAATAAAATGAGGAGGGACTTTTCTGGAGTTTCTTAATTAAAATTTGGTAATATCACGAAATATATTAATTTTCAAGAAATTAATTTTCTTCAAATCAGTTGATAATTATCAAAAAATGCGGAGAAATTCAATTATTTTCGTGTATATTGGAAAACAATTGTGTATAGGAATAAAGGCCAGGAACACCAATTAGGTCCTCACAACGTGAAGTGACGGATTAATTTGCCGAGCATACAAGTAATGCAGGCTTAAGCCATATACGTACATCTGCATGTAAGTAGGGCTTGGAAATTCCCGACCCTTTTTAATTCCTGATAATTGGGAATTATTTTTTACGATAACCAGAAATTTTTAGAACTTATGCACAGGCTACAATAATGAAACCATTAATATTATCTACCATGGATTGTGATGAAATTATGATTGTGATGAAAATATGGGATATGGTTGCTGGTGCTGGATCCACGTTGGTTAGGGATTTGTTCGTCTCTCAAACGCGTACTTCTTTCCGTTTTGTCCCATTAGGTCTATTTTCAATACCGGCTAATCGCCGACTATGGTTCATACCCGTATATCTGCGAAGTTCGTTTGGTCTGAATTGAACTTTTAACAGGCGGACATGGCTAGATGGTCTTATTTTAAGACGATCAATAATATATATATACATTGAATGGTCAAAGATAAGTATTTTGAGATATTTTGAACAGGCTGTTTTTTAGTTTTATTTTCATATACATACATATATATAGTAAGTATCTTTATTTGCAAGAAAAAATTTAGCAAATCTAATAGTAACTATAATAAATACCAGAAGAGTAAAGCTCCAATACAGTTAACAAAAGTATAAATGTTTTTAATGGTTGACTTCAGGTTTAAACTATAATTATTATTTATAAAGGCAAGAGCATAATGCAAATAGTTTAATATGGATGGGAGATCTTTTCAGTGTTCCTACTTCGTTATTACACGTAGAAAAAAATTTGGTCGGGCTAACAATATTCGAAGAGCATCATACTATTGTTGGGTATATGGTGGTGGTACAATAATATTATGGTCATCACAACAATAATTTGGTTCACACACAACCATACTATGATCCCCATAACAATATTATAGTCCTCGCAACAATATAATTATTCACACACAACCATACTATGATCTACACAACCATATTATTATCCACACTCAACCATACTGTGATCCCCGCAACCATACTTTGATCCTCATAACCATAGTATGTTTAACATACAACCATAGTATGATCCTTACAACCATAGTATGACTCACATACAATCATACTACGATCCCCAAAATTTGTTGTAACAGTTGGGTTAAGTTGTTATTCAACAATACAGATTTTTATTAAGTAAATTATGTAAAAATACATTAAACTCTTAATAATAGGAGTGATTTATTTAACAGTAGACAAAATTCAATTCAAAGTACTATTATTGCGTTAGATTTGTAACAATAACGTTGTCAAATTAAAAAAAATACGATTTTGCCGAAATGATTGCCGGGGTCATATTATTGTTAACGTAAAACCCAAAAAAACATGCCTTTGTCGTATCAACCATACTTATATGGTTGCTACAACCATATTTTCATTTTTTAATTTAGCAACAATACTATTGTCACTTGTCAACAATATTAATATTGCCGCAATTATACTATTGCCAATACTATGGTTGCGACGACAATACTTTTATTGCAGAAAACATACTATTGTTACCGTGACCATATAGTAACCATATCTTTTCTCTGCGTGCGGTTAAGTATGATTTTCAGAAAAGGCCTACTGGCGATTTTAATAGTAAGCCCTTATGCCAGACTCCATCGAAAGCCTGTTATACGGCAAGAACTACTGATAAACAGAATCGTTTGTTTTCCAGACAATCCCAAATTGCTTGTGCAACCCTGTGACATTGACCTGCTGTACCATGCATTTCCCGAAACCCGAATTGATGATCAGGCAGTGTATTTTTATCTTCCAATACCAGCCAGTAGTTTCTTTGAAAAAGTCTTACTAATAATTTTAAGAAGACTGGTAGCAGGCTTTTAGGTCAATAGGAAGTTATCATGTTCCGGCTTTCCTGAAGCCTGGTACAGGAATAACCTTTTCATGTGACAATGTGTTTGAACTTAATTTCAAATATTTATGTTTCGTTAGAATAAATATTTTGATGCAATTTTATAAACATTTACGAAAGTTATAATATTTATTTTTTAAACGTTTAATTTATTTGTTGAATCTTTAGGGAATTGGTGCTATTTAGATATTTACATTACGTACAGGGTGGCGCACGAATTAAAAAAAAACAAAAAGTAATAACATTTTGTTTGAGGAAGCAATCGGCTTATTCTTTATTGTTTTTGGAATGTAAGTAAATAAATCATAACTTGATCTTTGTCACTTTTTTATTATGGAGGATAAAAGATTAACGATATATCAGTATTGATGGCAGTGAATTAATGATTTAGACAATGTTTGAAAGTGTTACGTATAATGATTGATGTGCCACCAAAGGCCCTGCCGCTGGAATGTTTAGTGTCGTAAGTAGAGTAGCCATTAATTCTAAAGCAATTTCTTATTGTTAAATGTGTCACAGAGGCTAGAAGTATCTAAATCAAAACTTCTACTTCGTGAATATGTTGGCTTTGGCCATTTGCATTCCAATAACAAATTATTAAATTAATTAACAATGAGCCTATTTTTGGTTCAAAACAATTTGGATTAACTTGTTTTGGTTTCTTATCATTTTCTGCATTATCCTTTGAATATTCGCCATAAAGAAAAACGTCGTTTGAGTTAATTTTTCTATTGAGTTTTCAAGAGAAGATTTAAAGGGACGGTTTAACCGTTTCTGAGCATATATCGTATGACATGCCTTGAGTGAATGGACCTTTCGGGATCCTGGTTTGATCCATTTTTCTCGAGCTAGGATCTGACACGGGGGCAATGTAAGATTAGATGGGATATTCTGAATACTGATATTGTGCATAAACTGGCAATCTTGGTGTTTTGTTTTATTTTTTTGTATGAGTATATAAACTACAGCCTCTAAAGTTTGTCGTATGGTTTGCACCGCAAGTTCTGCATTTCTTGACGTTTACGTCAGTTTTTGGTTGATGAAAATCCTAAGATTTGTGCACATCGCCTCATCTGACGCATATGGAAGGAAATTTACAATAGGCCTTTTCTTGGCTTCAGTGGCTCCTCTATCTTGATTATTCTATTGCATTGGTATCCCAAGTCATATATTGGGCCAGTGGCACCTTTATTGCAGGTTCGTGAGAAATCGAAGGTCAGTTCCAACCTGAACATGGGCTGAGGTATTTTGTTTCTGTTCAGTATATAAGTATTTATTACTGACTTTTTTCCGAATCCCTTATTCGGAAGCTCTTCTTTAATTTCATTCGCTGATACGGAACTATCCATACCCTTTAGTACAACTACTAGGCCTTTTGAACTTTTAAGTTGGTATGTGTAGTAGTTCCTTTTCTCTAATTTTGTATACAGGAGTACAGAGCATGAACTATGTGAATGTTGGGTTTACCCAATAACTGGGATAGTTCGTTTAAAGCGTGTTAGATGTTTGCTCTCGCATAGATATTGGCGGAGGTTTTGCTATTCGCACAGTACTGATTTCTTCTTTAGTATTTTTATCGGTACTCAGAAGCGCTTATCGACTTTGCTGCTCGCTGTATCCTCCCTTAGGATGGGAGATCTTGCGTTGGATTTGCGCTTCTTAATGAGTACATAACTGTCCATTGCTTTTTGTATCTTGTTATTATTCTTTTTTCACTCGAGGCGTTTGATTGGAGCATACTTTTAGACTCTTCGATATTTGTTCTTGTTGGGTTTATCATTCAGCTAAACTAAGGTAATAAAGGTGTCGTTTTTCTTAAATTTGTGGTGAACAAGAATGCAATCGGAGAGAGGTTTTGCGGTTAGATATATACTGTCTATGCGTATAACTACTGTTGCTATTGCCACATCATTTTCCGCCTTGCCACGATGGTCACTGAATTCTATGCATTGACACAATAGAGTGAGTTAGTGGCAAATGTTCTGATTATATTTATTTTATATTTTTATTTTTCGATGATGTTAGCAGTTTTGCACAATGCTTTTGTAGATTTATTTTGGTCTAGTTAAATGTTTGTCTTTAAATATTTAATATTCTCTACTCATATATATTTTGCGTATGTATTTTCCTTATTTATGAGGCACACCGCGTCAAGAACATTCACTAGATGGAATTGGGATTGTAAACCCAGGATCCTGAAATTATGCATGATGATGGCTTATGGTCATAAGCTGTTTGGGATTGTAAATGACCGAAATAGGACCTGGGGGGAAAAAGTTTCCCTTTAAGGTACTAGAGGTACCTCGGTGAAAGTAAACTTTTTCCAGTATTTGCTTAGCAAAAAATAACTTTTTGTGGATGGGCAATGGTTAAAATGGGTGTTGTTAGTTGGGACGCACTAAATAACTTCAAAAAGGAGCATAGTTGTTGGACTTTTTGCTCATGTGTTCCAAAAAACGTAGCGTCTGGTCGCAACACGCGATTAATAGTCAATATGGGGTACTCAAATTAAAGAAAATTTTGCTACGACTGCAAATTAGAGTAATTTTAGTGTAATGGCTGAGATAAGGGACGAACTCATAGACAAAGGTGCCCAAAAACGGACAATTTAGCTGGAAAATACTGTTGCAGTCAGAATGATCTAAACTAGGTACAGACGAAAAGTATCTGAACCCCACCCAACGATCTATCATCAACTCATTCTTAAAAATATTTATATTTTTGCGTTGCATAAGGAGCTCGTTTTGCTATTACTTCTTAAAGTACAGCCTAGGACCAGCATTTTTTTGTTGTAGCCGTAATTATAATGCTTGGCACAGTGCTTATGGCACACAGCTTCCCGAATCTCCCCTTGGTCTCCGGGTGTTTTTTTTTACTATTTACCCAATATTAAAAGGCCGTTAGTACGCTATGATCTGTAACTCTGATATCTGCTTTTCTCTGAACACTACATGGACTGGCGTTACTGTCTGCCAAATGTGGAGCTGTCCAATTTATTGGCACTCCCTATGTCTATCATAGTAATGGAGTGAGTTGTTCAATCATGTCCAAAGAAGGTACACAGTTTGTAAATGTTTTCCTGTAGTCCTTCCGTTTTCATGCTTTTATTACATGTTTTCTTGCAATTTGTTTTTATAGCAACAAACAAAGTTGTACTTTCTCCTTACCGTGTTAATGGTAAGGAGAAAGTACATATACATTTTAACCACTTTGACTTTAAAATTAATTGGAATGAAGACTTTAAGCGAAACGGACCAAAATATTCTGGTTGCTGCTTAGCGTAATGCCTCAACTCTAGAAATCCGTACGGTTCATAAGTACAAAGTCCCTTTCAGCTTTACGTTATCTGGTTACGCTGTGCAAAGTTTTTACATGAATTTCTTGTTAGTTTTATTTTTTCTAAGTTTATTTGACAAATGTACAACTTTCTGATATTGGAACACCTACAGATGTTCATTTTAGTTGTTGTTTTTTAAATACACTAAACTTGACGTGCAACTCCTGACTTAATACAAAAACTGAACTTTCTATGAAATATTTTTTAATGCGAAACATTCTTTGTAGCTTTGAATGCATTAATGCAGACTAGGATGTGTGTATTGCATGGTTGAACATTTTTAATATATCTCAACATTAAAAAATGAACAAAAGCTAAGGTCAAAAGTGTAATTATGTACATATGAGTCTGCATGTGCATATAGAGACACAGTATGAACAATAGGGTGGAACGATTATCAGAAAAATGCATCTACTTAGGGTCAGTGCGTGTACGATCTAGTGAATATACAATACAATATTTGTGTTCAGATTTTCAAGGAATCGACCCGCTGGATTGAAACTCTATTTAACTGAGCATTTGCTTTTACTTAATTACATACTGTTTGAAGTACCTCAACATTCCATTAAGGAACATGGGGGAAACTTCTCTCAAATCTGTAGGCTGTGCTTTGGAAACTACTTCGTATTACTTTAAACATTTCGATCGTCAAAAATAAAATTTTACTGGAGAGGGGTTGTTTTGGTTTTCTGTCTTATTCATCTGGAGGGTTCCGATACAATTAAATTTGCTATATCTTTGTAAATGTTAATATTAAATTTAAAAACGCGTGATCCATTTCGAGGTTTCCCACTTTTTTTTAGAAATAAACACAGCAAATTCAAATTGAATGGGGAATGTTTTTTATCATTTGAAAAACATTCTTGGAATTTATTTTTCAAAGATTATGTCTTTCAAATGTTAGCAGATGGTCCATCAGTTGAGTCCAATTTTCGATGACTCGTTCGAGCATTTCAACTGGTAACTGGCGAATGATCTTTTGTTCCAAGGCCTGAATCGAACGGGTTTGTCCGCATAAACTTAAGACTTTACATATCCCCACAGGACAAAGTCTAACGAAGTGATATCACACGATATTGGTGGACAATCGACCGGCCCAAAACGTGAAATTACCTGCTCACCGAAGTGTTCTCTCAATAAATCCATTGATTGATGCGATGTGTGGGAAGTGGCGCCGTTGAAACCAAATGTCGCCGAGATCACGAGCTTCAATTTCAGGCATCAAATAGTTGGTTATCATGCCACGATAACGGTCGCCATTGACGGTTATGTTCTCATGATTCCACTGTCCCACACCAAACTGGTGTTTTTTTCTGGATGAAGTGGCAGCTCGTGAACCTCTTCTGGTTGCTCTTCGTCCCAAATGCGCCAATTTTGCTTGCTTACATATCCATTGAGCCCAAAGGGGCCTCATCGCTGAACAAAATTTGGCTCGAAAACGTCGGATCTTCTTGGAACTTTTTTAAGAGCCCATAGAGCGAAGCGATGTCACTTGGGAACGTCGGGCGGCTTCAGTTATTGCACAAACTGTATTTTGTACTCTTTTAATTTAAGATCCGAGTTGCTGCATGATGGACGTGGTCCGCGTGATGGACGTGGTCTATTCGGTCGAATATTATTCAATTATCTCAAGATGGGCGATGGTGTTGCGAATAGTACGCTCAGTAGGCCGATTATGTTGACCATTTGTTGAACGAAGTGCACGAAACACATTCCTCACAGAACGTGAATTTGCGTAATAAAGTTGAACGATTTGTAAACGTTGTTCAGGCGTAAGTCTTTCCATGATGAAATGCCAAACAATACTAAACAAAAATAACATGACAGCATGACACGACTCACACGTCATCTATCAAAAAAAGTAAAAAAAAGAGTAAAAAAAAGTAAAAAAATTATCTCTACTTGGATCACCCATTATTAAAGCTTAAAAGCGTTGTACAATTTTCTATTGAATTACATTAAAAAGCGGGTGGCGCTTACGTCTTGGATGATCGTGATAAACATTAAAGCGATGCTGTATTTCACAGATTTTGAAGAAATCTACGAACTAGACTAGCTGGTGAGAAAATCATGGGTTAGTTCTACCAAATTATATTTTGTTGTAAATGGTTCATTACTTTGTGATACAGAATAAATTAACTCAGTGTTAATGTAAGTGTAATACCTAAGTAAGTGGTCCCCTGAATATTACACTGATCGATTGAAAAAACTTTTTGATTTGTTTTATCTATATCAGGGCATCTATTGTTTAACTTAAAATCTTGGCAATTGTGGACCAAGGATGAATTCTATTGCAATCGGTCTAAATTTGTTGCTCCAAATTAAATCCCATCTTGCTCAAATCTGTGATAATAAGTTTTGGGTTTTATTTTAGCCCCTATTGAAGTGTGTTTCACTTTAGAAACCAAATATAACATACCCTCTTGCTGAAATGTCATATAGAGACTATGAGTTTACTGTATGTCAAAGTCGTGTAGGGTATTATGTGGACGCAGATGTCCGACTGTGGCGTTTTCTACTTTCTACACATTAGGCAACACTGCTCAGACGTTTAAAGTTATCAAGTTGACAATTCCAACTTAACCCAACTTTATTCCATATGTTAAGTTGTTGGAGAAAACCAAACTAGTATAGAATAATTTGTAAAATGCTGGCCTGCGCAAATAAATCATTTGCCAAAAATACGTTTTGAAGTACGCAAAAGTAAACACTGACGAGACGCAAGGAACGTCTTTTGTTGATTCTTTTAGTTCCGGCTACCTAGAAGAATCCCAAATGCATGGAATGCTCCCAACTTGAAGGAGGCGTACTCCAATACAATGGAAAGGATGGAATATGTACGACATCGACAAACTGTGCTAGATGTTACCTTTGGTAATAATAATTCTTGATATGCATGCAGCACCCAGCCTCAACCGTTGGTATCAATGGTTGGATATCTCTACAGCTCTCCATGGATTTCCACGGTGATAAGGACATAAAACGTTTGGGCAATATAACTGTCTATTGTGTTGTTTTAATAAAGAACGATAACATCGATAATTTTGCACAAAGAATCTCCCTAGCAACCTTTGGCAATGGATTTTTGTAAACTCGTTTCGCCCTATTGTAAGACACAGTGGGAATGTTATAATTCATGTCGGTCTATTTCGCCGCCTGTGATGTATTACTGCAGTAAACACTGCGATTTGTATTTAATTTCGGTTAAAACACACAATTACATTTCACAAGTTGTTGGCAAATATTTACTTACATACAAACGTATTTACATAATCGTGTTCATAGAATCGTTGATGAGAATTAAGTAAAACGTTGTTAATAATCGAAGCGTTGCAAGTACTTGAACATGATTATTTGCATACATTACAGCCAATGGCAACACCAGCAGTAGGCACAGCTATTTCCGCCCCCCATACGTACTTTCAGAGTTGCCAGACTAATAATTTTACCCTTATAAAAAAGTACGCGGATTGTCAACAAGATCTCGTATGGGGCTTCTACAGCAGCAGGGTCTCGCATCGAGGTGGATACATGAAAAGACGATAATGAGGCCACTGGGAATTCCTGTGCGACAGGCGGGAACTTCGCCTGTCACACCACTGCCAACCAGAAACAAATCAGAGTGGGAAAATATTTGATGTTTACGTTATGTCTCGATTGTGTGACGAAACATTAAAATCAATTACGTATATAATTGCGGTGCGGCGACAAACGTTTTGCATTGTTATTTAACGCCTGTTTTTTAAGCTTGTTATTTAACAAATACAAATCGTTACAATTAACTAATTATGCTGCGTTCCATTGAAACCGGTGAACTGTGCACTGACGACATAATCATTGTTATTCTGCATTTTTATTTATTACACAATCATATGTACTGAAAGACTGTATACTAGGCAAAGTGATTTTTTTACGGCAATTGGTCATCACACTACGATGTGCGGGGTGGTAAACTGATTACAAAAATCTATTTTTTAGCGAGTTTGGGATCAAAAACCTTCCGCACCGAACTTCATTACAGCTACGCAAAATCGGTTTTTTTGTTTAAAAGTTGACAAAATTGTTTTACTTCGCTAGTTGCAAAATCTTGTTTTATGATTAATCTTAAATATGTCATTTAGTTTTTGGATATTGCGAATTTAAAATTTGCAAAATGGCATATAGTAGGCGTGTTCTTTTGTTAGTTGGTTATTAAGCGAGAAAGAGGTCGCTAATCCGATAACTCCACACCATTGTACAAAATTAGAAAAATTATTATGTTTACAGAAAAATATTTACAATTTCCATCAGAAACAGCTTGTTCTGAAAATTTTAAAATTTTAAGAAAAAGCTATTAATAGTATTTCTTGAATACCTTTTTTTTAAAACTACAAGCTTTCATATCAAACGGTTTATGCCGCATGGAGAATAAAAGATACACTTTAGAAAGTTTAAGAATTCAGCAGAGAATATCACAATCAGCACAAAGCTCCTACAAGACAACAAATACTCCGCTGCAAAAAGTTAAACTAAAAATAAGTGCGTTACTGTGATATTAGTGTTAAGTTTTGCTGTGATTTTTATTATTTTTTTATTTTATTATTAAATTGTTTCGTGATGTCCAGTTTTTTAATAGTAGTAAGAAACTATGACGAATAAAATGTAAAACTAATTGTAAGTGAAACTGACATATCGTAGAAAATCATATACTTATAACACAACACTTTTTGTCGACAGGATTTTCAAAATCCCCTGAAGAAGTTAGAAAAAAGCTAGCGAAACGTTGGGAAACATGGAATCAATTAGTTTTATTTAATTCATGAAGGAAGACTGACCAATCAGCCCAGTCAAAAACGACATACACAAATAAAAGAAATACACATTTGGTCAAAGAAAAAGAAATGTCTATTGTTTTTTTTTTAAGTTTTAAAGTAATCGCCTTAGCGACCACTTACTCGGTTAATAACCGAGAACCAAAAAAAAAAACACCGCCAGTATTATATTTGACATTTATTCGACCCTTGGTCAGCACTGAAAAAATATTTAAACATAATTATTAGCAATAACGACGTAATAAAAAACGTACATTTAATAAAAAAGTAACCATTTGTGTGATTCAAAATTTGAATTTACCAACCGTGATATTTTGGAAAGGGAGAAAATATCTTGAGGTATTTTGAAAGCCTTTCAGCACATAAATTTCTCCTTTCATGCTTAGTAAATACTAATTCTTCCGCTTTCAAATAGAAGTAAGTCTTATTTTAAAGTTGCATAATTATCCGCATTGAAGCAGTAATCCTTTTAAAGAAATGACCTAATATCAAACCAGTTATTAACTCACAAATGGGTTAAAAGGTTAAACCCGTTTGATTCTGAAGCAGAACTACTCCTAATTTAAATTATTTCATCATATTTTCCAGATCAGCTACCTGTAAATTGTGATTAATTTTTTATCACATAAACAAAGAGCCATTATAGCTTCTAAATTTAAATTTTGTTAACATTCTTACCTTCCGTTGAGAAAACGTTTTCAAATATCTGCATATTGGATTTTGGGATGTCCAAACAACTCAGAAATCCATTGATGGTTTTTAGATTTTTAATTTTGTTTTCAAAGCGGGTTTATTTTTGAAAGATATATTGGCATTTGACCAATTCTTCACGCATCATTTTTTCTTCAGTGCTCTTTTTTTGAGTTCATCTAAAATAATTAAATGTTTTCTTTTTCAGTGCCACTGAGTAAAATATATCTTCCGAATATGGTAATTTTCAAGAAATATCGTACAACGAAGATGAAAAAATTTTGCACTTCTTGAAGAGGTTGCGTAATGGGCGGGCTAGCGTCGAGGAGCACTTACACAGGACAAGTGCCGAAATACCATCCGGTCCCGGGGACTTATTTACGTCGAGAATCGCAAGAACCCTTTTAACCCCACGTGTTCGAAAAAATATCTGAGGCATGGATCTAGATACGTTTTCGATCACGGGGAGTGGTTGAATACTTTCCGGCAAGGAAGAATTTCCTGCGAACATTTCAGCCAATAGGTTAGCTTACTACTTTTTTTCATAATTCTGGTCCTATGGTGTCAATGGTGGCTAGAATATTGGACCTCGTCCAGAAAAGCTTAATCGCACGGACGAGGGGGGCAGTGAACCGAACCACTTCTGGTTTAAATTGACTTGACAATAAAGCAATTGTTAAGTTGTATGGAGCGGTGCGCCATTTTATTATAACCAAATGTCGTTGATGATTAGCTAATTAGTTCTTGAATCCAAAAATGTAGTCAGCATGACTCGATAGCACTCGCCATTTTCCGTAACGGCAGCTGCTTCCTCATTTTGATAGAAATTAAAATCAATGATGCAGCCAGCGTGTATACCGCACCAAAAAGGCAATTTTAATGGTAAATCGTAAACGGCTTCAGGATTGTCCTTTGCCTATATTTGCCTATTGCCTATACACGTAGCCAATCAACCAATTCATATGGACGAAGTTCTCTTAGAAATTCCAAACAGTTTTTTTCTTTCAAAATAAATGTTCACAATTTAGAATCGTTGTTCTGGCGGTAAACAAAGACTTGCCAAAACTAATCAGCTGTTAATCCATAGTTATTGATATGGATTGTTCTCATGAAGCTTTAATTACACCCTATACATCAATGTACGAGGTAACTTGAGTGAAATGTAGTACCAACGATATATTACAACATACGAGTATATGCGCACACACACGAGGGATTTTTATTGTGTGGAAAACTACTGCCAGTTCAGATCTCGTTAAATGCGAATCTGCCTGCTCGTAAGTGCATATTCACTGCTTGGAGTCGGATGATGGTGTTCGATTGTTTTTTAAATAATTGTATGAATGAAATGTTCAATAGAAACATGGTCTCAAACTTGACTTTTACTTAGGCCATAAACTCTATTTATATTAAATTGATGTACAATGTCATTCAAATGCATGTACATTTGCATCAGATTGATGTACAATATTTATCGAAAAAAAGTAAATTTTCATAAACGTTTAATACCATTTTTTTAAACTTGCTGAACCCGCCCTGCTTTGCAGTTTCCAAGTAAAACTTGTTGTTGTATTGCCTTATGATTTGAATTGATGTCACTGTGAATGTATTTTGAAATTAAAACTGCTATATGGGGACCACCAAAGAAATTATTAAATGACGATATTTTAAAGATGGCAAAAAAACTGTTTTAAGGTGAACAATTAAACAAAATAAAACTTTTTTGGTATATGGATCCGAAATCTGTTGATGATAATACTTCGATCAGTATACTTACAGGTGGGTCTAGCTCAAACATTTTTGATGGTTACATATATTTTCCATGAAACTAGCTCACAATACCCTGTTCGACACAGTTATGCGGGGTATAAAAATGAATAAAATATTTATGATATACCATACCTTTGAATAAATAGTTCATTTAAGAAGCAAATCTTTTAGCAATACTATGAGTACCTTTATAATTTTTCGTTATAAAAATATTTAAACTTTAAAGTAAGATTACTACTTTTTTTTGCTAATACGAGGTTGCTATTTATGTTTCGGGTCCTCATTTCCTCATTTCTTCGAACACTGTTGGCAAACAGATGGTTGTATACCACTCAGAATTGGCCATCCTACGTTCCACTAAAGGCACTGTGAGCAACATGGCCGGTTATAACGAAAAAAATACCCAATCATTTGCTTCAATGTACTTCTTCCGCGAACAACTTTTGTTGGATTTGGTTCGTCTGGAGAGACGAACCATATGCATATATCCATGATTCGACACCTGTGACAATGTTCACACTGCCTTTGAGCTACCGCAGTTATACTTTTCCAACATCTCTTGGCACCAATCTATACGAGCCTTTGTTTGAGCATTCGTCAAGTTATGTGGGATCCAACGAGAACAAATTTTTCTCACGGCCAAATGAACATGCAATATCTTATTGATGCTTAGCATTCTAATGCCCAAGGATGCCTCAATCTCCCGGTATGTCACACGTAGGTCTTGCTTAATCAGTCGCGCACAGCATCGATGGTTTCTGGCAAAGTAACCGAAGGTGGTCGTCCTTTACGTAATTCATCCTGGAGCGAACGGCTTTCGAGACTGAACTCTTGGTACCAGCGATTAAAAGTGGTTTTTTGATGGTGCTTCATCGCCAAAAGTCGAAACAAGTTGATTTAAATACTCTTGTTTTGATAATCCTCGCCGAAAATTGTAAAAAATCATCGCACAAAAATGTAAACGGGATAATTCCATTTTTTGACTGAGAAGAATTTTTTTAACCTACTGTAAACAAAACAATTCGCCCTAAAATGACAAAACGTTCTAAGTGAAGTTATGCTAAAAAAATGTCAAAGTTTCTAATGGAACTTTGCATTCAGTTCAGTTGGCATCTGGAAACAGTAGTATTGTCAGGACTCGAAATATAAATAGCAACCCTCGTACCTTACTCTCATACACAATAGAAATCTAGAAAAATCTTTTACAATCCCGATGCATTAATGTATGTGGCTTAAAACAAGTATCAAGTATCGGATAATTTACTGAGCCATAAACACATTTCCCTACGAAATGCATTGTGGTTTTTTCCAGTTCTTATTTTATTTACATTTATGTTTTCATTATATAATGATTGCCTATCGTCAAATGAAACACGCATCATCGAAGCAGGGCGGCGAATTTGTTTAGCCTTGAAATGTGGTCATTGGTGCATCACAAGAATGGTCGTTGTTTCCCAACCAAGACAAACTGACTATGTAATTCCAGGGGATAAGGTAGAGGCTCCTGGCATTATCTGATCATTGAATTCTGAATTATTTATAATGTTTCCTTCATTCACCCCACGTTAAGTTTAATTACGTGTGCAAGTGGTAATTCCCTGTTGTTTGGATACTAATTGTCTCTTCAATATTTGCCAACGTTTTCGTTTCTTTTCCAGTTGTCAGTACCAAAACGGCGGCTTGACGGCTGTGGTAGTATGTGTTTATTTATTAAAGAAAGGTTAATATTGTTTCATTGCTACACTCGAACGTTTGGATTGAGTCAGTGTTGGTTGGGTAAGGGGCGAATTTGATTTTTGGTTAACAAATAATTATTTTATTTACTTTGCTTTTTTGATTAACGAAAGTTGTTTCAAAGGCCATTCAATAAAATTTCCAAGGAAATTTCCAAGGAGATCGAATGACGAATTAAAATTATACCCTCTAGAGGCTGAATTTTGAAATTTGATTCCGACATTCCAGAAACTATCATAAAATCAGCAATAAAGACAAACACCAAATCAACAACATAAACAGATTCAAACGAAATCTTAAAATTTAATTTTAAATGCATAACACCTCTAAGAAAGCACCCTTTATAATAGAAGATTGCCTTGATATAAAAATATCGCACATAATACGGCAAAACCTATATTAAGAAATGTGTTCGAATGTTTAAATGTTTACGCCATTGTAGGTGTGCTGGAATAGATCCCTTCTTGATGTACTCGCCGTACTTGCAAACCCTCCCTATTTACTAAATCTTTAATGACTCTTAAATTTATTTGGTGGTCAGAATAAATTACCAATACATTTCTATAGACCAGTGGATCAACATTTAAACATCAGTTTCTTTCTAAGACAAGTCCTATTTTCCCACTCAATATTTCACCATATGACTCGTATGTAATTCGATTTAATTGAAATGTCCACAATAAAGTTTAAACGCAATCGATAACAGAGAAGATTGCGATTATGTATTGCACTCGTTTGTTTGTATGTGTCGCGTATTGTTTTAATGCAAATCTGCTACATTTTCGTGAATATGGCTAACACGAGAAGATGGAATATGACAATCTCGAACATTTAAAACACAATAAATCTTGAGTAGGTCCATAATTTGAGCAACATTATCTACCGAAATCTTTAAATTATTTGGCTGAAAAACATATTAAATACAAGTCATAATTCGCTCCAATAGCTGGCTATGCTATGTATGGCACAACAAGCATGTAGTTGGTGAAAATGCCGAGGCCTTGTCGACGTGTAATTAGGCCTTCTAAGGGGTTTAATGGACATTTTGGTCCGTCATTGAATAACAAAAAATACGATGAACCATCCAAACACTCTTCTGTTTAGAACCAAACCTGCCAGAAGGCTTTTCCTTGATTTAATGGAAATACAAACACTCAAACCTTCTTCTTATGGGAATTGCCTGTTGAACATGTGCGTCAAATAGATAGAACGTCCGGTAGAAATGCCAAGGTAATCCAATCCATTCCAGGTGCATCTGTTCTTATAGTTTACATCACACTGTAGCATAGGGTATTCTGACTTAGGGCTGATAATTGGCTGCGATCAAACTGCAAATATTAACCGATCTTGAGAAATCTTAGCAAACTGTGTATATAGACCAGTGGCGAAACATATTTAAATTTGCATACAAAGGTCCCTCCCAATTTGAGACCATCCGAGTTTGAGAGTTTTTAAATTTCTTCGTGTGAAATAGTGGCAAATTTATTAATTTCTATGCCGAAAAAAAAACTACATTTTAAAAAAAGTTCAATAGACATTCGTGTTTACCTTTCGAAGGCTGCACTCGATTTCCGAGCAGCATTGTTGCAGTCAATTAAAAATATTTGTTATAATTTGCATCTTTATTTTAAATCTTCTACGATTCTATTGAAAGCCTTTTCAGCAGAATTTCTGTAGGGCATTCTATCTGCAGGCCTTCTAAATCGCGTTCTTCTTAGTGTGGTAGATGCGTAGGTATACGCACCCTTTTACAGAACTCATGAAATTAGGATTTCATTAAAGGGGTAGGCCTTCTGACCGACTACAGAGGCATGTAATTCCCAAATGTGCTGATGGAAAGAACATTTTCAGCGGTGGAACTGACTAGGCCTTAAACTAAGTAGAATTTTAAAGGCCTTCTTACTTCCTGTATATTTAACAATATTTCTGTAGTAAGAAGACCTGAAAGCAGATTCGATTCCAAAACTATAGCTATCTACAAGAATACAATTTTTTTACTTCTTTCTCTAAGAGAAGTTCTGCAACGGGCTGGCTTACGGAAGCTTATAAATAAGACATACCCAATATATATATATATATATATATATATATATATATATATATATATATATATATATATATATATATATATATATATATATATATATATATATATATATATATATATATATATATATATATATATATATATATATATATATATATATATATATATATATATATATATATATATATATATATATATATATATATATATATATATATATATATATATATATATATATATATATATATATATATATATATATATATATATATATATATATATATATATATATATATATATATATATATATATATATATATTTTTCCGTAAGCCAGCCCGTTGCAGAACTTCTCTTATATATGTGCTGCTATGCAACTGCATGCAACTACCATGAAAAAGGCCTTTTAGACGTCTTTATAATTCCTTCATTTTACTGCTGGATGCATGTTCACAGTGCATACGTATGAGTGATATACCTATGTACGTATGCATACGTATGAGTATGTCTATACATACTTACGTAGGTTTATTTGTTGTCTAAATAAAACAAAAGTCATATTTCCTGTTAATGTCACTTGTCTGGCACTAATCTACCAAAAGACGTTCTGCTCCTTCGGCATGCTTCTCTTCGTCGTCCTGCTGCCAGCTTCGATGTTGTACTAAACTACAGCATGAGGAGGAATAAACTGGAAGGTGTGAATGTGTGCAAGCGTGTGTTGTCCCAGTATGTGTAACATACATAAAACAAACAGAATGGTGCCAACATATACATTTCTTAAGAAAATATTAGATGCCTCAAGGTAAATTTCTGTGTGTCTTCCTTTCTGCCTTATTTCTGTGTTTTTTTTTGTTCCTTGAACAGATCTACAGATATTTCAAATGCAATCAACAGTAAATCAAAATCCCACTCTGAGGGGTTCGTTACAGTCGTACGATTTTGAAAATAGCTGTGCTAGTCATCTTTTGGTGATAGCTTCGACAGAATCGGACTTATCCGCTTACACAACAAGCTAAAGGGAATATTGCGTAGTCCAAAAGTCTGTACGACGGTCAGCAAATATTCAAATGTATCGTTCTGTGATTGATGGCAGACATTCATTTATCGAGACGATGTACGAACAAATAGAATTATGTTCTTAAAAACATATACTCAGAAAAGATGCCATGCTGAAAAAGTTGTTAAATCTCCTAAAATCAATTTCTGTTGAGTTGTTAATTCTTTAATCGAATTCAAAGAATAGAAAAATAACACCCAATTAAAACTTGTATCGGAATGGGAAATCATTTATGTGATGGGAATGATTTGTATACGTTTATTAACCTCTACATATTTATACGTTTGATTTTTATTTTGTTGACTCTGTTCGGTGGAAAATTCTGCTCTCAGAAATTCTTGTTTAATATACGTTGCTCCTCGCTCTTAAGTATGGCCGCTGATCATAGTAATGGCATTATGGACTTGTTTGTGCCTAATAGTACTGAATAATAGATCGATAATATATCGATAATTCCGTGACTTTTCCAACTTCCCTTGTAGTTATATGAAATGCAACACTTCTCCCGTCATGTACCATTTGTTAATAGACAAGTGTTAAATTTTGAGAGAGTTCCGACATTTAGTGAATTTTGAGTGCTCATTAAACATTATTTTTTGCCGAAAAGAACCGTCAGTCAAATCAAGAAAAAGCTTGATTAACACAATGGGGACTCTGCACTATCGATTTCAACATTAAAAAAGTGGTTTACTGACTTTCGTTGTACACCACCCAAAGATGTCGAAAAAATCTATGATATGGTGTTGGACGATCGAAAAGTAAAGGTGCGTCAGATTGTCGATGCCATACACATTTTATATGGCAGTGTGGTTTCGAGTTTACATGATCAGTTTGGCTTAAGACTGCTGTCTGCAAGATGTCTACCGCATTTCCTCTCAATTGACCATAAACGTAATCGTCTGACAACTTCAGAGGATTATTTGGAGTCGTTTAACCGAAATTCCAATACGTTTTTGGGGCGTTTTGTAACCGTGGATGAAAGATGGATCTTTACAACACTCCGGAGACCAAGCAGCAGTCTTAACAATGGGTTTCTCCTGGCGAACCTGCTTCGAAGAAAGCCAAGGTAACTTTGTCGGCCAAAAAGGCAACAGTTTTTATGTATAATTTTGCAGCAAGAAACTAAACGACGACGTAAATGTACTCGTACTTACATATGTAATATTTTGAGTTTTCAATAATACTGTGCTCTACTTAACTTGAAATACAAAAGGAACCTTTTGAAATTCCATTGACACAAAATGTCTTAATGTGCTCCTACCAAAAGTCAATTTTGGATCACACAATAAACAGATTTTTATCCAACAAAGCGTTCCAAATAACCATTTGAAAATTGTTAAAAACATGGTGCTTTACTCAAAATTGGGTTGTGTTGGCACGTCAAGACAGAGTTAGTAAAAAAACAGAATTGGGAAGTCCGTCATAAAATTTTGATACGTTTTCATTTTGCAAACAATATATTTGACACAGATGAATACTACAATGATTCATGTATGTCTATAATATCAATGGTTCCTCTTCGTTTAAGAGAAAAATTAGCCAGCATAATAAGGGTTGTATTCGGCCTTCCTAAGAAAGAGAGTCACAAGCGCCTGATTTTTGTGTTAAACAAAAATACCCATTTTTAACTGTAAATGACTGAACAACTTTAATCAAATTGGTCACATCTACCACTTCCAGCGCATTTCGAAGACAACAAAGCTAAATATCTCAAAACTACTAAAATGGAGATGTGACTTTCTTTCTTAGGGGGCAGTATTGTAGTCCGATCGAATTTTCCTGCACAAAAGATACGAAAAAAGTATTTTTAGAAACATAAAATGACACAAAAGAATCGACAGAAAAACTGATTTATACCACAGAATGTGGCTATGTAATATTTAGAAGTAAAACACGGTTTAGAAGCAACATATGAATTAGGCTTGTCGCAAATATATGCTCGCATTCTATTAATGAACGGAAATATAGCCTACGATTCCGAGTATGAAAGATAAAATAAATGTTATCGGATTTGCAGTCAATTTAAAGAAACACAAATAATCCAGAATGTGTTCAGTAAAACAACAGGCTTACGAAATACGAATGACTGCAACAGAGCCAGGCGGTAAAGATAACCAACTTTGACAAGGGATTTTTATTTCGATTGAAACGTTGTATCTATCTTGGGAAAATGTAAATTAAGTCAATTTACATACGTCCGAGGATTTGAGTTTGTAGAAGGATTTGTACGGAAGGTGGAGGAAACCCTTCGCGTATCCTAACAAGCATTTTATCATTTTCCACTTGGAGAGTTGTCCAAAGAGACTCATGAAGCGATTCAAGTTTGCGCGAGGCAAAATTGCTTCGCTAAATCCATGGGCACGAAGCCCTTCTAAACAATGTCGACATAAAATAAATTGTGCAATATCCATAAGCGCATCAGACTACAGCTATATCGTTTACAAGCATATGCCAATCGAATGATTGAGAATGCTCCAGTCAAAAAGGAGTTGGACCACAAATACATACAAGGGAATGTGCAAACGGGAAAGCCTTAAACTCCGGCTGAAGACCTAAATGAAGAAAGTCATGAAAACCAATTCGCCCCAGCATACGAAATGTTGAAAGCCAATTATTTTGGAGTCCATCTGGATGTGGGGCCAATCGCAGTAAGTATTTCAATTATGCTTAAACTTGCATTGCTTTTGGTCAATTACAAAAATATTCAATAAAATTAAGAACCATCCACTAGGCTTACCTCTCGATAAGTTCAGATGAATTGTTATTACCGTAATCTTTCAATGCTGACTATTAAATTCTCAGGAACCTTAAATGGAGTCCAAGCATTCCTTAACATCCTTAAACATTAAAACCGCTGTTTTAAATCTGGTCACCAAGCTTTGATCTCTTTCTCTTTCACATCGATCACACAAAATATACCATGTCCTCCATCTACCCTCTTCAAAATCGAGCTAATCTGGCTACGAGTACCATAAGCGAAAGACATTGTTCCAAATTTTTCATCAGGATGGACAAATCCAAATGTAATATTTGTGTGTTATCGTGTTGACATTCTTGTTAAAAAGATCTGGAGCTTAAATAATTACTTCAATTAAATCACTGCCTTTAATTTTAGACCAATGTGTTCTACGAATAGCCCTGACCAGCCCCCTGAAGATGGCTGCATCTTGCAGCTCTTGGTCGGTGTTGCTTCGTCACTCGGATGTGCTGAAACAATGATGTAATAACGTTCAGTTTACATATCAACAAATATTTGTCCTTGCTGCATTTGCGTTAAGCCATTTAGGGAGAGGCGTTTGTTACTGGCACACCAACGTTTCCTATAACTCGACGACGACAACAACGACGACTGACACACTCAGATGGAGTCTTCCTCTGGTTTTCAGGGTATATATTTGTCCTGCGGCTTCTCGCAAACACTGCAGAGCCAACCGAATTACAAACAGAATTTTAATGTGCCTTCGGATCAGCCAGCAAATTTAAGTTCATTTCAAGCTGCTTGTTTTTCCACATGTGACGTCACCGAACCAATTTACATAAGGTATTCGGTAGTTAATATCACTTACGTGTAAGTTTTTAACTACTCAAAGACTGAAGGGAGTTATTACCATATCTTGGGGGCGGAGGTAAACATTTAAGACCACCGCAGGGTGAAGTGCCAACGTTATGCGAGGAAAGACTTTCCAAACGCATGGCATATGTGCATGTTTAGGAGTAACTTCTTTCGAATGCGTGTATGAACGTACTTAAGAAAGCACCGGAGGGGCAATCGTTCTTTCAAATATTTCTTGTAGGTAAAGTTGGGGATTGTTTCCGACTGGCTGCTAAATTTCGAAAAATACATATCTCGTATCTGAGACTTCCTGAAAGTCCACATAAACATAACAAAAAATAAACACAAAAACAAAGATCGAGGTGTTTTTAATGTAAACTATTTTGTTTGTTCACTTAGAGCGAGTTAAGTACGGGCTACCGAATTTTGTGAACCCCCATCCCACTAAGGGGGTACCGCGGCACTCTTTGATACACTGCCCATAGGATGGATATCGTTTTGTGGTTAGAGTAAAGGCGGAATGATTTCCACGGAAAAGTGTAAATTATGCTTGGATTTTTACGTTATGGATTGCATATGCTCAAATGGCTTTTTCAATTGGCCATAAATCTTTGATTGTCATCTTCACTAAGTCAAGGCCAATGTTGCTAGTATAGAGGATTTACTGTCATCTTGTGAAAAAGCAGGAAATTAGTATTTGTCGACTTAAGCTTTGAAATTAAGATTTGTTTGAAATTGTGTATAACGACTTTGCTTGCCTATGATGTTTTATACCGGTTATAGTGACAATATTTCAAATTCACAAATTAAATGGAGAGAAATCAGTAAAAACCGAGTTTTTGCAGAAAAAATGCAAACATAATTATCAAGCTTTCTAAATAAAATATATATTGTTCGAATATATATTGTTTAAAAAATCAAAACCGGATTTTGAACTGCATTTTTTGATTTTGGGGGAGTTTATCAAATTTCATAAATCCATTCTTGGTATACTCGAGAAGATCTACAAGAAAAATTATTTCCCGTCATTTTACAGTGTCGCACAGTGTAATCAATATATCCACTAGCACGGATTTTTCACCTTATGCCATAAACCAGACATTTCGAGTTATACAGAATGAGGAAAACGTAGCCGCTCTAAACCGATAAGTCAAATTGGGTATTGTTAGAGGTTAAAGCCGAATGAACAGACAACGACGATGGACAAAAATATTCTCTTTTCAGGTGGCACAGCGGTCTTGACAACAACATTCTTGGTCAGAGCTCGACAGCATCGATATTTCAGAGATATGGCTCTAAGGGGACTGAAGTAAGAAGACATATTTTTGCCAGTTTCTCATGGGGTGCGTTCACCACGTGGCTCCTGTGATCATGCGACTTAGTATCCGTCGATTATATATTCTCCGGGGCTACGCCAGCGAGCCATGCCTCTTGAAGCTATTACCGAGTTATCAACGATGTGTTATAATGATTTCTTCCAAAAGGGCGCCACTCGTAGATCCAAATTATGTTTTAATGGGCCAAGAACATTTTTTATTTTGCAACGCTATACCATATGAAATGAGTTGGAAAATTTGTTTTACCGAATTTTGGCGAAGTTTAAGTGAAATCGTATGAAGTTTATTTTTGTAGACGATTCTAATATCCTATCTCGAAGATTGGAGTGTTCTTTTTCGAAAAATTTAAAAAGTTTTGCCCATTTAACAGAAATTATTTTTTAATAACAATGTATATACGATAGATATATTTCTAATATCTGAAACACATGAAAACAAAAAGAACAAACATTTGGCCAACAGATGCAGATCAAAATACCAGACCTTTTAGACCTCGCCGAATATAGGGAAATGCCAAGCAATCTGCTCAATATAATATGTAACAATGACGACCTCAGCTTGGATTACACTGCAATCGTTTTAAACTATTGTACTCCTTTGGAGTTCGTACCCAACAAGCCTACAATATTCACATCAAAAACAGACATTAACTACTTTCAATACTGGAAAGATGAAAATATTGATCCAAACAAAAAATAAGACATACGTTTTAATGATAGTATTGAACATTTTAGTAACATTATTCATGAAGCAGCAGTCTTATCAACTCCCCATGGAAATGATCCGCCAATTTGGCAAAATGTCGTGTTATCTGACACCTTTTAAAAAGAGAAGGTTGAGAAGGATATGAGAAAGAACAAGAAAACGAAATCTTAACACAGCAGTGAAGAACTAAAGCAAAAGACTGCAAGAACAGAGAAATAAAAGCGTTTGAACTTACCTACGAAATCTTAGCAATAGATCATGCATGATATCTCAAAAGACCTGTAAAGCGTTATGTTCCCATTAGAGATAAAACGGTTCTAGGTGCAGAAATGACAATTCCAAAGCAGCAGCATTTGCACCTCAGGTAAATTGCTTCAAATAAATGCCTCATTGAAACATCCAATTAAATTCAAAGGCAATTAGATAGATTGAGGTCTTGGTTAATCAAATGAATATTCAAGTTCAGACTGAAAAAGCATTTAAAGAACCCTTCTCATTAAGAAGAGGTAATTGCCCTCCGATCACCTTAAACGGATTGGAAATAACTTTTTCAAAAACAATCTCAGGATGTGCTTGGATAGAAGGCTGACGTGGAAGAAGCTCATTGAGGCAAAAAGAACCCAGCTTAATAATAAGTTTAAACAAAAATGCAAGGATGGCGATTATAATTAAGCATTGAAAATAAAATTGTGTTATACAAAACAATATTGAAGTCGATCTGGTCTTATGAAATACAACTCTTCGGCATGGCTAGTTCCTCAAAGAACTTAGAACAATCGTCGATGCTCCATGACAATACATAAGATTTACAAAGGCTGAACGATCATGAAAATACGTAAGCTGAAGTATAATATTATAAGATGACACAAACTTTCTGTCTTTCCGACATCAATCTAAATCATTAATAATTCATTTATGTACTAAGTTTACCAAATCATTTTTTATTCTGCACCGTATGGTATGGTTTTTAGTAATGTGCGTCAGTTTTTTAATACTCGTATTTTAAAAAATTTGCCTATTATCGCAAGATGATTGTAAATAAATAAATTAAAAAAAAAAAATTGTTCTTATTTGACCACCAGTTATGTGAACCCTATTGTTTCCCAATTTTGACAAAGGCACTCCCAATGCGCATTTTTTATATTGCTTAAGTATAACAAATTCAATGGGTCAACGACTCGTAAGCTCAACTTCCGTGTGACTTGAAGTTCTACAAATTATTGCGGCATTTGAGAAATCCTTTAAATGTTTTCGCTTTTCAATTCAACAGAGGTTCGATTAACGGATTATACGAGTACAATTAATTTTTTTTTATCGTATTCAGCAGTACGCGTGTGTATGCACTGCTATGGATGTGTGAGTGTGCGTCTAACGCATTTTTGGGCGTACAAGTTTCCAACTGCCCCGACGAACAATCCGTTTTAGCATTTACACAACATCTTTTCAAACCGAGTTGGTGACATTCAATCGACGCAGTATGCGCATTTTTGGCCCTAGGCAGTTTGAAACTGTTTAAGTAAATAATTGATCATTTTAGTAATTTTCACATCACCTCGGGCCGGCACACCCATCAGCAGCCGTCCGTCCACCCACCCGACCGCAGGGCCGCGCGTGTACGTGAGCAGGATTATCGCTGTCGATAAATTGAAAATGCGCAAAGTTCGCTCCCTCAACACCAAGAATTTGCCCATATTATTATTAACAAATTAATGGGCATTTAACAATTTGAATGCACTTAATAAACATATCACAAACACATGTTTCCGGTGCATTTCGTTGAGATGACTGCATTCACAAAAGTGTGTGTGTATGCCAGTGTGTGTGAATGTATCGTGTGTGTGTGTGTTGGTGTTATTGTGTATGGCTGGGAGGTTGATAAATGCTCACAATACATTCGGTTCGGCTGAGTGTTTATTATTGTTGTATTATTAATGATAAACCCATTTTATTGTATAATAGATCGGCACGCATGTTAGTACAGTCTGCGGCAAATGTATTATGACAGCCCTCAATAAATCATGCATGTTAAATGGGTCTATGCTCTACCCTAGAGACATTCAGCGTTATGTGTGATACTATCCTCAGTGCAAAATTGCCATTACTAGAGTGAACAACATCCACAAATATACGACTTATCATCAGTGGTTCCTGGCTGTTTGGTGCGGTTAACGGTATAGCAACATTATCGGACTTTATTGCTAAAGGCGAATTTGGTACTCGGTATAAAACAACATCATCCGCTACATCGATACAAGCGAGACACCGAAAGAAGTAGTAAACAAAATATTTATCGACTGGGTCAACGCACCTAAAGATTTCATCGATGAGTCATCGCAATCATGCGATTTAAGATGATTATTTTAGCTGGGCTATGTCGAGTATTTAGTCTATGCGCACATTAGAGATGGTGTTGTTGGAATATGGCAGCGCATATTGGACCGCTGAAGCACTGCCCACCAAGCAAAGGCGCTCACTAGAAACTATGATGTCCCATACACAAGTTGCTCAAAAATAAATCTAAAATCAATTACCGATGTTGTAAAGGAAATCTGGTTAGCCGATATATAAAATGGTATCCATTTATTTCTACACAGATTTACTCAATACCATCAACATTCTATTAAAAAAATAAACGGGGAATTTCTTTTAAATCCGAACAGCTAATTCATTGCAAGAGAAGCTTTAACGTGTGCTTAGAGAAAAATCCCCTACTCGTAAAGCCCCGGTATTTACGAGGTGAAAGACGCCACTAAAAAACGTTTAGATGTTCTTACCCTGAGTTGAGCCTGGGCTTACTGGCCCGATAGTCGTGAAGGCTGACTATCACATCTCAACGACTCACCCACCCTGTAATATAAATTATAATTTTACGCTTTAATGTAGATAATCAAATATTTTTCTAATGCATTTTAATATGACCAGTTTTTAATAAACATTTTGCCACCTGAAATGATTGTTGCTTAGGTTCGGTAGAATTAACTGAACGCTTAGTCCACTGGGAAACCTATAGTACATATGTATAATAAGATATTAAGCGCCTTAGACCGTACCTATTTCAGATTTGCTTTTCTGATTTCATCTTGTATACGTTATCTTATCTATATATTCTAAATCCTGTACAAATGTTTGATTAATATTTAGCGCAATACATTATCTTAGTACGTAGGTCAGGAAACATTTGATCAGTGCCTGTCGTAGGCGGCTGGAAACAAAGCGCAGTCGGTTAAAGAACGAACTCTTCTTGTAATGCGCAGTGGGGCCAGACGGACATTTCCAACGACTAGGTGAGAGCTCGGACAAGCGAGTGTTACCGGTAAATACGTCGACTTCAGGTGCTCACAGAGTACATCATATTGAAAACCCTAGATGAATGTGATACGTAATGCCCATTAGACGGTTCTCGCGAGCAACATTAATGTAGGTTAGCCTGCTATTGTCGACAAGAATCAGCGACCTGACTTGTAGTCGGCCGAGCAACTCTAAATAAGTCTTTAAAGCACCAATTCTGAAGTAAAATTTGAATAAGGTGGACATCGATTATCTTGTTAACTTATGTGGGAATACAAATTACTGTGTTGTAATTGTAGTCTGGTCAACACTATATGTGGCGCGCAAAATAGAAAGGGACCTAAGGCTAAAAACCAGTTTTGATCAGGAGAGCCATTTTAAAGATTAGGTCCCTTTCTATTTGCGCTTAGAATCGTCGACTTCACTTTCATAAAACGCGCATATCTGTGGGAGGGAACACTTTTGCGTCATGGGATCGGTCTCATTCGATGCTCAGTTGTTGTCCACATCAAAAAAAGAAGAAAAATTAAAATTGATTTTTTACCCTTAGGTCCCTTTCTCTATGCGCTGTCACATATACGTTGATACTGATATTTTTTCGTTCAAACTATTGAGCAACTACCGACGATTTCAACAAAATGCACTCTTACGTCCCTGCCGGTCACGTATGTAGTATATACGTGACGAAGTTATTTTTAAAACCTGCAGTTGTTACAGTACAGTGTGGATTGGTAAATAGCTCGATAAGTCGGTCCATGGACTATGGAGCTACAAAACTTAGATAAGGTTTTTGTCTGCGCCAATTGGCCAGACTTGTAGTCTGGCAAGGACCAAGAGCAGAGTACTCATTTTAAGCGGATATTTAATCTTAGTTTGGAGGCTGTAAAACTGTAGGTTGGCAGGCCACTGTAATTGGAACTCACACACACTCTTGTATGTATGTTGACATTTTATATACTGCATGTATAAGTGCATTTTAACACACATGTAATTATGTTTGTGCGTGTGTTTATAATATGTGTGTGGACATGTCAATAAGTGTGCTTGTTTGTTTAAAATGAGCCACAGGATGCTTTAACAGCAGACATCCACACACACATAACGCATGCAAACACACACACACAAACACACAGATGGGCCAACACGATGAGAATGTCCATCGATAGCAGCGTTACATGCAGATGATGACGACTCTCCACAAATTATGTTTGTGACAATTAACAATAAATTGCAAACCAATTTGTCATTACACCATGTGTCAAATAAGTAACAAATCATTAGTGTTCGTATGTCGTACGTCGCACTCTGTCTCTGTCCCTCTGTCTCTCTCGGGCAAGCATACTCGGACAAGCGGACATATTGGCAATGGTGGGTCGGGCGGATGGCCACAAATGCATGTCTGTGCATTCAGACCAATGCACACAACCAGACGTACCGGCAGGCATCTTCTGCTCGAGAATGCCCCATCCAAGATACGGAATAGTTCAAAAGTAATTTATAAGCTGAATAAATCCGCAATCGATAGCAGTCCATTATGTAGGTAGTATATATAGCCTGTCACACACGTACGGCGAATGGCACCCGTATGTATCGAACCAAAGTGTTGTATATCAATTTAAACGACTTCAAAAGTGCCATCAAAACATTTCGAAGGATTCCAACAAACTGAAAAACAATATAAAAGTTTCTTCACTGCGGACGGAGCGGTCCAGGGTGTGATGTGTCTTCACCGGGATGATGTAGATTGTCGATACAAATACAGTGAAACCTAACTAACATGAACAATGTCCTATGTGGAACCATTGTATATGCCGTAGGACAATGACAATTTTATATTTTTTAAATCTCAAAGAAAAACGATTTATGTGAAGAAAATAGCGATGTTGGGCTGGACCGACTACGAAAAACCCTAAACCACCTGTTATTCAGAAGATTCCGTGCATCTGTCTGGTGTATGAGCAAGGTTTTTTTTTTTTAAAAAGCGTGACAATTCAGTTTATGTCTAAAGGAAAAGAACAGAAGTACTACTATTCAAAAAAAAAAAAAATAATAAGGAAAGTAGTTAAGTGTAAAAGCAACAGACCGAATTAAAACAAACGAGCTAAACATATGTACATGCACGACACGGCACACAGGTTGACAACAAACTCCTTTTACAAAAAGAAATCTATTGATGGCTCTCAATGCGGAGTCTCTGTAGAGGAGGCAAGAGTGAGTTGTATTTTCGCGGACAATTGCGTGAAGAAAACTTGAAAAGTAAGTTTTACAACAGTAGTTCTCATTCGTTTGGGAGAGCCTGGCCTTATAGAGTTCGGTTTTACTTTCAACAAATGCTGCAAAACTTTCTGAAGAGAGTTGTCACGGACCCGAAATCATGATAAAAGCAGTGTGCAGCCACGAAAATCAATGTCACTTTGCCATTTTGTTAAAAACTTGTCTTCTTTTTAAATATAGACGCAAGAGGTTTTGAGCCGGTTAATCCCTGTTCAATTGAAAAGTAGTTAAAATAAATCTTTGTAGGCATTTTAAGACATAGTCGAGTACAAGCCTCTCGCCTAAGTGCTAAAATGACTAGAACAAAATATTTTTCTAAACAAAAAGTGCACCGTGAGTAGCTTGATCACGGATCTTGTAGTTAGATGTAATTTGCGGCTTATAGTGCTACAGGACATCATAGTGCTACATGAGATACCTTTGTGCGGTTCAGATATCGGGAAAGATCTTTGTATTGGGCATGGACCGATTTAGAATTATTTCAGTGGGGCTCGTCCGTGGCCCAAACCTAACCAATGCACCGAGGTTGTTTTATTTATATTTGCGCCTTGTAATTTGAAAACAACTACAGATCGGTCGGACGGACGGGCATCTGAAAGCAGTTGAATCGCATCGTCCCAGATTTTAAAACGCATAACGCTCTTTTGCTAGAAGACAGTAGGTGTAAACAAGGAAAGGTAAATCAAATGAATAAGGCTAAAGTTGGACGGGACTTACCCACTTCCCTAGGTCATTGTGCCAATGAATTGCACAATGTTTCTATGTGTGTATTCGAACGACAATTGTCTTTATTACGTTTTTAATCAATATAAAGTAATTGATTAACACATATAACAGTTTATGTTCGAATTGAATGTTTGGATTCTTGTTTAAATTTGGGTTTACAATTGTCAGACCAAAGCAACAGCGGCCATTTACAGGTTCATATATGAGTGACACAATGAATGCGTCTTCGACTTTTATGAGATCTCTAATACAATCGATTAAATCTTTATACTGCGCCTAATCCTGGAACAGGACCACCATCATACCACCTCTTCATCGACTACAGGGCCATGGTTACCATACTTCCTCTTTTCGGAGCTCACATCCTTGACCACTGTTACCAGTCCTACATCCCTTTTCCAAAAAATTGTGAAAACTGTGCTTCTTTGCTTCTTATATTCCTTGTAGTATAATTTATAACATCTTAGAAAATTATAATACTAGAAAATGCATTTTTACATTTTCCAAACAAATTCTTTTACATCGAAAATTCAAAATTTTAATTTATAACAACCGAAATACGAGATACCTAGAAATCAACACAAATGGGAAAATGTGTTAAGACATGTTCGAGTAGTATAATGTTCTAAAGGAGTATGGATTCTGTAATAAGAAATAGTTTTTCTAAAGTTTACTTTTTCAACATCAACCATTTACCGAATGATTGAGGTTGCATTAACAATCAAGTATCAGTATAGACGAAAGTTGAGTGGCGCACTGAAATTTTCGTTAAATGAAAAGTATCGAATCCCTTATAATTTTTTTCTTGATCTAAATATTCGTTCATCACAGTTTCATTTTAACTTTTAAGTAATTTTGAATATTCTTGTTCGTTTGTTGATAGAAAATTACGAAGATTTTAAGGTAGGGAAAAGTTAAATTTGCCCAAAAAGGCTCATATTTGTGAATTTTTGTTGACGAAACAATTAAAATTTTATTTTTAAAACTAATGGTACAACATTCGAATAATATTGTGTAAAATATTCATGAAGAAACATTAAATTGGAAGCGTCACAAAAAAAGTATGAATGCGCTGGTCCTCTTATTATCCGGTGCTGGATTATCCAAAATAAAAAAATCAAATGTTTAGGTAATCGCTTTCCACGGATAAAGTGGGGTGGGATTTTCCAAATATAACTTTTTCAATTTTGCGGAAATAATCGGCTTATTCACTCAAGTGTACAATAAAAATATAAAGATAAGTTATTTTTGAAATAGTGAATTATCAACAAAATCAGGTTTGTTGTTGTTTGTCATAGAGGGAAGAATAAACAAATCTGATTTTATTAACTTGTGGAGTAATTCACTCTTTTAAAAATAATAACAACAAATAAAAACAAATAAAAACAAAAACTCAAAAAAAATAGTTTATTAAAATAAATTATTAAACAAAACCTATCCAGCGTTATCTCTTAAATTATGTACAGAAAAAGTGTTAAACATTTTAAAAAGATCTGTGCAAAAGTTTTTGGCACCGCCCTCGTAAGTTGCGGAAAAAACGCTTTACAGTTTTGAATAACATAGAATCTTTTACAATTACGGTTGCTAAAATTGTTGCATCTTCGTTAGCTTTGCTCGGACTGTTCCCAAATTTCACACAATATTCTTGAAAAGTTCTTAATTTAGCAAAAAAAAAGTTTAAAGAGAAGGGTTATTTTTTAAAAAAAAAAAATTGGAATTTTTTGTTTTCAAGTTAAACCCATTTTGTTGAACAAGTTCGATATATTAGGAGTTATAACTCTCCACTATTAGCCGTTTTCTGCAAAATTTTTGCTTCTCACTACCACCAGTTGTGGCAACTGAGTGTTGTCCCTTAGTATGATCGTTCTATTGGTTGTGTACACATTATGTTAATCATAATTGCCATCTTGTGGTTTGGTAAACTGAATATCCATTAGTCTCGTAAGCAACGAATGTTGTTTTGTTGCATCGGAATTTTTGAGTTCCAACTAATTTTCTTTTCTGTGGTGTTTTGTCGATCGAAATCTGTACTTTTATTTATATTCCATTGGTCTAAACGGCCACTTTCAAAAGATGGACATTTACTAGTGTTAATTAATTTGACAATTTGTTTTAATTGTATCTCAATATGTGACTGTCTCTTGCAGAGAGGTCTCACTGTCATTGTAAGTACGTGTGTCTGTGCAAGGATGTTTGCGTCGCTGCCTGTAGTATGCTGTTCTGTTTCGTCTGGAATAGATTTTGGCAAGTGACCAAGATTATGTTTTGTTTAAAAGTTAATGCTTTACATAGTAATGCCATGAAATGTCCTTAATGGCCGATATGAGTGGCATTACTTTCACCCAGATTATGCTGCAGCATAAAATTGCGGCTACTGCCGTTTTGACGTAATGTACATGTGCGAGCACTCGTCACGAGAAATGGCGCTGTCTGGACGAGAAAGAGGCAATTATTATGATGATCCAGTCTTTCACTGGCTCCAATACATATCTATGGTCGCTGGTAAGATGACGGTCGGGTAGCAAATGAAATTTTAAAAATTTGATTTTACCTCTGGCTGTTGTCAATACATATTCTATAGAATACTGTGATGTTCCATTTAGGCACGCTGGAGTAAATCTCTAAATATCGACTTGAGTGATGGAAGAACATTGAGTTTTTTTTTAAAGAAAACGCTTATATGAAATATGAAAGTGCTAATATACCACTAAAGTTGAAACTCTGTACTGCAGGAACACAGCTCTCTGACAAATGTAAACAAATCGAAATATTATAAAACATAAACAAAAGTGAAGTGAAGAAAAGTGAATTTTTTCCTTAGTATTTTTATTTGCAATCTATTTTACAATAATAAGCAAATCGGATGAGAATTGGCTGATAGAGAACAGTAGCCTAAATACTTATACAATATTTTTTAATATAACTCTAATATTTCCCTGTTTTGCATACCTTTAGAGCAGTACATTTTTCTTCATAATAGAAACAGAAGTTTAAATTTTTACCTAGTAATTTATTGATTCAAATATACGTTTTCGTTCGCAATGACTTTCGTTCGACTTGTCGCTGTGAACAAGTCAGAGGGACGCAAATCCGCTGTTCTTCATATAGAACATATGCGAACGTTAACGTCGACATTGTGGGACGTAATGTTAAGTATTTTGATTTAAAAAAGTTAACAGTTGCTAAGAAGTCGAAAGGAAATTTAAAACCACTAAAAGTGTCACCAAAATAAGACCTTGACTCATTCTACTCTTCGCCTAACTCTTCTCTGAAAATAGCGGATGTCCAATCACATCTGCTTAGAACTAAAACATAACTAGTAACCTAAAACCTAAACCTACTAAGTAGTGCGCAGACTAACATTCCCATCGATTCGAAGACAACACCCAGTTCCATTACCATGACCTCGAGTTTTAACAAAAAGCAAAACTGTCTTTGTTCGATTTATTTGCTCTCGCGATGGCGGTTGGACGCCCGGGATCTTTGTGTATGCACTATGGACCTAGTAACCAAAGTAACTGACTGACCGTGATATGTGTGTAGGAATGTATGTGCATATATGGCAGGTTTGCAAATGTGTATGTATGTATATATGCACAATCCAACTAAATACGATTATGTGCAATTTGATAAATTTCCCAAAGAGTTGTTAAAAGTTTTCGGCAGTCCATTGTTGTAAATTACGGGGTTATGCAAATAGTGTTAAATGTCATTTTAATGAAATTGTGAAATGTTCATAAATGAGATAGATAAGGCCGAGATACTCCAAACACAAATAGCATTTAACGAATGCAATTACTCTTGGTGATGCTAAATGTCGGTGCTAAATTAAATTGCCATCATAATTCATAAACACTCGGCATTTAATTGGGCAGCAATTGTGTCAGCCTTCATAAAGTGCACTCAATACCGATTAAAATTTAACATCCACAATTCTATGGCATGCATGCGTTACATTCTTGTTGGTCGTCTTGGTCAATTCGTGTCCTCTGGGTAACGACAGCATACTTATGACCAAATACACACGTTTTTGTAAGAATAATTGCACCCTACGACCTACGATCCATATTTGGATTCGTCGCTAAATTAGCTTTAATATATATCCATATAGACTATTTATCACCCATGAACCGAAACATCCAACAACTATGTCCATTTTCGAGGCATTAAGTTCGTTGCAACTAACAGCACCCATTTAACCGTTGTTCGTCCACAAAAAACGATGATTTGTGGGACAAATACTTCAAAATGTGTATTTTTCCGAGGTACCTTAAATGCCTTTAAGGGACACATATGCCAACATCACGCAATTTGACCTAGGCTCAGCAGACACGCAGGCGAACATGGCTAGATCGTCTGAGAATTTTACGACAGTTAGTAATATATGTACTTTATAGGTTCTCCGATCAATACTTCCTGGTGTTGCCAACGGAATGAGAAATTTTGTATACAATTTAACAAATAAGTTTAGACTAAATATCTTGACGCAATTGACCATTGCTGTAACTTTTTTCACATATTGAATTACTGGTTCCACTTGGACTTTTTTAAAACTGACATTGACGATACTGTGGCATCACAATATTGTCGAATAAAGCACTTGCAATTTTCCCCACAGTACGAATACTGAAGCCAATATCTAATACAAATAGTTTAGAATATGTTTGCGGCCTTCGTTATAAGCTATGTGAGCTGTAAGTTAATTACAAGCATCGGAGAGTTTTCTGTCTCTATCCATCTCTGGACGATCATTTTAGCTGTGATTACTTGAAGATCGTGTAGATTTGACAACATATTTCATAAGTTATGAAGCGGCCCATGGAAAAACTAATGAAGAATATCGGAGATGTAACGCAATCCACCTTCGGTGCTAGGTAGAACGTTTCAGCTGCTTTCGATAAACTAGTTAGAGCTTTTGTAACATGAAAAATGTTCTCCCAAAAAAATGAAGGAAACAGCTTTTTTAGCCGTGGAGTGAAAGTGAACATTAGGCCAGAGGCTGAGAAGGATGTAAAAAATGACTTCAAGTTGGCGGAAATTTCAGTTTTGAAATGCACAGTTCCATATTTTGTCAACATTTATTCAATCAGACTACTACTCGCAGAGAAAAGATATGGTTACTATATGGTCACATCAATCATAATATGTTCTCTGCAATTGAAGTATGTCTTAACCATAGTATTGTTTTTGAATTTCATTTTACAAAAGTATGATTGCTGCAATATTAATATTGATGAAATGTAACAAAAGTATTATTGCCACATTTGAAAATAAAAAGTGATAACAGCAACAATATACTTAGTAGGGACATAAATACTGTTACACACGTTTTATGATGTAAAATAAAAAGTACTGAATGTTTTTGGACCACAGATTTTTTAATATATTTATTGATGTATATTGTATCCAAAAACAATCTACTTATTCGAAATGTCCGCATTTTGCCTTTACACACGCCTTAAGTCGCCCTGGCCAATAATCGTCAATAGCTGCACGAACCTCGTCCATTGGAAAATTGGCCACAGCTCGAACCAAAACAGTCTTAAGAGAACCAATGCTGGGGTATCTTTTGCGACAAACCTTGTCCTCTAAAACCGTCCACAATTTGTAATCCAATGGGTTCAAATCTGGACTGCCTGAGGGCCATTCTTCAGAGGAAATGAAGGCTGGCAAATTGTTTCGCAGCCAGGCCTGGGACGTTTTAGGCTTCTAGTTTCTTGGTAAACTTTGGCCGATGTTTTGACTCCTTGTTCGCAGAAATTCAGGTCAGTGACCCCATCGTAAGAGACACCCCACCAAACCATGACTGAAGCTGGGTGATAACCCTTTTCCACCCTGGGTTCAGTTCAGATGCTTCCATAGATGACGGCGCATACACTCTATCATTTTGCTTGTTAAATTTTTCCTGAATGGTAAACAATTTTTCATCGGTGAACAAATTTTTCTGTGCAAGTTATCAGCGTGCTTCAGCAAAAGACGTTTGCATTTTTCAATCCTATTTTTTTTAAAGCTGCAGTCAACAAATGTCCGGTACGTCGTTTGAAAGCCCCAAGTCCCAAGTCTTTTTTAATGATTCTTCTCTTGGACTTTTGCGTGATATTCATCTCACGGGCCATGATCAAAGTTCAAACAATTTTAAAATCCCGTTACAGACTAACGCTACTGAGGCTAGCTTTCAAAACCCATATGACATTAACGGGGTATGTTCAGTTCTACTATTGAAATAGGTGTGTTCAATGTTGTAACATTATTTATGTCCCTACCAAGTAAATAAGGTTAAAGCGGCAAAAGTATAGTTTTTTGGGGTTTTTATATTTACTATAATAAGTTCAATTATGGCAATCCTAACGTATGATTGTAATTTTTAGAAATTTAAATATGGTTTTTAGAACATAGTTTTAGTTACGAATCTTACGCGATAATAGTACTTTTTATCTGTAAATTAAAATGTTTCAAAACAAACTGCTTTGGATTTGTATAATTGAGAAATTTTTAATAAATGAAACACTAAAATTTATTTTTAATGGATTTTTTTACTGTTTAATGGACCGCTCTTAGTACTTTGAACTTAATGTGTTTTTAAAGCAAAGCTCTAATGTTGTATAATAACATAACCCAATTCTAATAAATAATTTTGGAGATCATAGTAAGGTTGAGAGGGATCATACTATGGTTGTGAGGATCATACTATGGCTGCATGTTAAACATTCTTCGTTTGTGAGGATCATCTATGGTTGTCGGGATCATATTTTGGTTGAGTGTGATTCATAATTTGGTTGTGGGGATCTTAGTATGGTTGTGTTTGAATCATTCAATCATAATATTATTGTGACACAACCATATTCCCACAATAGTATGATGGTCTTCGAATATTGCCACACCAACCAACTTATTTCGTGTAGATTATTAAACGAGTAAGTGTTCGCTAAGGTGAAAACTACAAAAAATATGATATTTCGTTGAAATTTCATTGTGCATCATAAACTCTTTGAATTGAAAATTTGGAATTTTTACAAGAAAGGTAAAAGAAAAAGTAAATACCATTAGCTTTTAAACGTTAATTGTCAGTTGTTTTCTGTAAACTAAATAATTTTTATATTAAACAATATTTTATAAGAAGAAAAGATTTTTACATAATGGCAAAGTGACATGAATTATCGTGACTGCCCACTGCTTTAATCGCGTTTTCGCGTCTTGGACGATCTGCATCAGGAAGCTTGGCTGCATTTGTTCAAAAGAAAACTAAACTCGTTAAGACCAGGTTAGCATTATAATTATAAACTCCTCAAGTTCTTATAAATATTGGGCAAAAAGCTCATAAATTATAGCGATGTTTCCCATTTGTTAAGTTCGTATGTGGGTTCTGATGTGGAGGAAATTTAATTTTGATTGTAATTATTCATTTCTTTTTAGGGTTTGTCACAAAGGGTCTTACCTAGGGGTGCCTGGGTGTTCATTCAGAGGTCGAATAAATCGTAAGCTGCATCCCGTTATAATACACATCAAAATCTAGCGATTGTGCTGGTTAGAACATGTTGGTCGAATTAACTAAAAGGTCTAGCTAGAAAGACAGAAAGCAACAACTACCGCAAAATACGCTGAAGAAAACGTGAAAATCCTGATGTTGGCAGCCACGAAATCAAAAAGCATTGCCTATGCAGGTCCAACCTTAGTATGTTAATATAGGCTCAGTAGTTTCGATTGTGCCAGGTCAGGTGGTGAACACTAAATACTAATACGCAAGTTAAATCAGCATGCCTTTGGTATAACGTAGTCGTATGACGTTTTGGAACAAACTAACAAAACTATATGAACTGATCTATGTGACCACTCAGGCGATAATTAAAGCTGAAAATAATTCAATGCCTTAGAAAATGTTGACGATAGATTTTTAATTCTTCCATCGAATTCTTCAATAATTCCAATACCTAGATGAATAAAAAGCCGTGATTGGATCTTATGGGAATTCGATTTCTAAACACTTTGATAACATTTTACAAGGAAGAGGACTTTTTCATTTACTTGACTAACCCTCTCAGCCAGGGGTTTGCTAAGAAGCCCCACACAAGTCCGAATCTTTTCTTATGTGCAATATATTTTACTCTCAATAGGAAATCTAGCAACCCTTCTGTTGTTGAACCGACTGTGCAGTGTAGATACCGAAATAGCTAATCAATGATTGGCCATATCATTTAAACTGGAATTTAGTAAAATTCTTAAACTAATTCCTTAACCCGAAATGGTTTTCATGTATAAAGTTGCTTTCGACTGAAGCCTGGCAGAGGATTATCGAACGATAATGTTGTTTTCCTAGTGCAATGCCAGAGTTTCAAGTGGAACTTGTTAACATCGAGTGTTACTAAAACAATTACACACATACAATATTCATCTGCGACACACAAACCCAGCACACATGGCCCGCTCTGTAAACACGGAAACTTCAACACATACACAGTCTGCCGTCAAAGATGTGATGAGGGGTGGCGGGAATAGGCTAGTGCCGGCAGGAACGGAAACATTTGCATGCATTCAGCAACAACCACACGGAAGGAAGAGCAAAGAGCCGGCAAGACCAAAGCAGACGGTGCAGATACATGCGGAGAGGGATAATGAATACCAAAAGCAAATACAAAAGTGATTAATTACACATGTACAAATGTGTGTATGTCACACACTTGCACGCATGCACTATCAAAAACACACACACACACACACTTGCGCCTTAAGTTAAAATAGACTTAAGTTTCAGACGTCCCACAGTGGGCCGAACGATACCAAAAATCTGCGATTGTTTCTTTACTCACTAAACGGGATCACCGAATATCTCAATGTATCGAATTAGAGGCGCCGCTTACAAAATGTCAGATGTTCCTACCAGGATTTTTAACCTGCACTTCTTGTGTGGTAGTCCCGCACCCTAACAACTATACCAAAACTTCAAAAGCAGATAAGTGTTATTTGGCCATAATAAGGACAAGAGATCAAAGCTGTCATTTTGCCGTAGTGGTACGCCGATTACTTTGGCTAAAACTCAGCTGCCGATGTTAAAGAAACATAAAATAAGCGCAACATACAAAAAAGATTATCAGTAGCTTTTTCTCGAATTGAACTAACTTAACCAGCAACAGGACGACGCTAAGCAGATACATTATTAAAATCAATTGGCTTCTGGAATACAATTTGACAATGAATACAATTTGACAATGACAATGTATCAATCTTGTTTATAAAAACAAAAAGACGTGACATCTTTGATGTTAGTTGCGAAAATTATTTGTGAAAACATTTTTATTGACCATTTAAGCTTCCCTGCCGCAGCCGCCGACTACTATTCACTTTATCAGCAACCGCGGCAAGGTGAAAGATATTATAAATAAATCTTGTCGAGTGCTAGGCCTTTGAGCTCTTTAGATCCAATTTACAGACAGTGGTACGCCGATTACTTTGGTTAAAGAAACATAAAATAAGCGCAACATACAAAAAAGATTATCAGTAGCTTTTTCTCGAATTGAACTAACTTAACCAGCAACAGGACGCCGCTAAGCAGATACATTATTAAAATCAACTGGCTTCTGGAATACAATTTGACCATGACCTTTATGTATGAATCTTGTTTATAAAAGCAAAAAGACGTGACATCTTTCATGTTAGTTGTGAAAATTATGTGTGAAAACATTTTTATTGACCATTTAAGCTTCCCAGCTGCAGCCACCGACTACTATAGGTCGGTACGGTTCTCTGATTAGGCTTTCACTCTAACAGCAACCGCGGCAAGGTGAAAGATATTATAAATAAATCTTGTCGAGTGCTATACCTTTGAGCTCTTTAGATCAAATTTACAGACTCGGTGGGTAACCAATAATTCTGTAACCATTTTTGGTATGTCTCGCTCCAATGTGTTTCCCTTGCGTAACAAGAAGGGGACAACAACATGTGTCCATCTTTAAATGGTTTCTTGTTTATTTGTTGTTTTTTACTTCAGTGCATTCTTGCAAAATGCACTAAATGTGTCCTGGTGCGGTAGTCTCCGTCTCACTCGGTATATATATGTGTGCGTATGTGTGAGTGAATTAGGGATGTCCTAGTCATTGTCGTTCGCCCGGGCACTGGGACACGACACGGACACTGTCAAGCCTATGACGACAATTTGTCTAAGCACTTCACAACACAACAGTTTCTCTGACACTCTCGGGCACAGATGTCCGACCATGGTGTTGGGTGCTTGCACTGTGGCATGCAGTAGGGTACGGAACGAGGGGTTGCTGTAATTGCTGGTGATCATCTTGTTTTCTTGTAATTTGTATGGTAATATTTGGTTTGATTATCATTTGTTTTCGTTGCAGCTCTTCATTATCCATTTCAAATTGGCCTTCAATTATGATTCCGCACACTCACATTTGCAGAAACATGCACGTTTTCACTTCACTGGCCGCAAGTGAATGCACTTTTGGCCTCAAGAAATATTTAATGAAAGACATTTCAACAGGATCAAAGAGTGTGCAAGGACATTCGTCTGTCAACTGTTTGTTGACTCCTTGCATAGTCCTTTTATTCGCATAAAAATTACAATTGGAATACATTGAATTGTTTTGCATGTGACAATTAAGTCGATATAATTAAAAGGACACTTGACATATGAGCAGAGACGGACATGTTCGGCATTCATACGCTGTGATGGTCCACCAGGGTATTGCACTGCTTCATGCCGCAGGACATGGACAAAAATATGTGTGGCGGTGCGAGTGTATGTTCCTGTCATTACAGGATAATTACAGGAGCACATGACAAGAGTAGTTGTAAGTTCTTGTAATTGAAAATCTCTGATTGGATATGGTCTTTTATGTGCGTGACGTGGATTCCTACATAAGCGAACATTTCCAAAGGACGAGTCCGAGTCTATCCGATGACATGTAAAGAAAAGACTCTTCTTGTTTTTCTTCTTTTCTTTAAGAGCAGTTCTAACAACTGCAAAAGGATCAGGTGCAGCTTGTTTCAAGTGATTGGGGCAATGCATAAAAGGGTTAAATTCTCTTTAATTGGGGGCTGGTTGTTGCAATGCCACCAGTTTCCTTCTTTGCATTGGCACCGACTGTTTCCCGCCAGTTTCCAACACCTCCTATAGTCATGTGTCGTAGATGGTTTTTTTATGTTTGATTAGATGCTGCTTGTCGATAGCTTTAAAGACTTGAAATACAGGGTGTCCGTCGTGAAGGTATACTACTTTGTTTGTTTATAATTTTTCATAAAATGAAAGAGAATGGATCTTATATTGATAAATGTTTTAATGTCGGCAATTATATATGGAATACAGTATCAGATAAATGTCCGCCTCTGTTAGCCTCACAAATGCGAGCCCTTTTTCATTCTCACACATTTCACGCGGTATTTAATTAGTTTAATCACTAATATTTTGTTTGAGATGTGGCACCGTCTTGTTGATACCACATGTTAATCAAGCCCAAAGCATGCAGTTCTGGCGTTAAAAACTTTTCAATCATATCACGATACCGCTCCCCATTGACAGTTACCGTTTTCATTTTTATAGAAGTAAGGTCCAACGATACCTCCTGACCAAATTGCACACCAGACTGTCACTTTTAATGGATGCAAAGGAGACTGATGAATAATTTGAGCGTTTTCCATTGCCCAGAACCGACTATTCTGTTCATTCACATATACATTCAAATGAAAATTTGCCTCGTCACTCATAGTTATTTCATGAAAATCAGGGTTGTCATGGGCGAGCTGTAACATCCTATTGGCATATGTACGGCGGCGTAAATAGTGTTGTGGAAGAAGCTCCTGTGTCAACTGAATCTTAAATGGAAACAAATGCAAATCCTTGTGCAAAATTGTGGTCAAAGTTGTTCTCTGAAGACGGCGTCGAATTGAGGTTGATGGATTATTTGAACACTTTCTTGAGCAGCAGTAATGTTTTCAGCAGATCTTGCAGTGCGTCGTGGACCATGCTTGGGCCTATCAGCTACAGAACCTCTTTTTTCAAAATCATTTACTACCCGATAAATAGTGCGTTTTGTTTGCACGTTGTTTCTCCCAAAAAGTTCACGTAACTTTCTTATCGTCACAGTAATCGATGATTGATTTTGCTGAAATGTATATCTGGAATTTACGATTGATTGACAACCGTATTTATTTTAGTTCTTACATAGCTTAGAGATTAGCTCTTACTTGTAAAGCAGCTTGCTCTTAAGAGGTGGGAAGTCGCCTGGGATTACTTGTATGGTAGTCGTGTACACTAACCATCACAACACGGAGGCGGTAAGTTTCCAATATTGCAAACTAAAGGTTAGTTCGTGAACTGATACTTTTTTTTCGGTTTGTTGGTTATAAAACCTAATATCGATATTACTTGCTGTTGTACAGCACTTTTAGTTGCAACAACAATCTATGATGGGAAGATCATGCCGAATAAAAAGCTGCCTGTGCCATAAATATAGCATCTTATGATAGGTCGCGCTAAATTTCTATTAAGTAGATGAGGATTTGGTAATTGCAACAAAAGCTTTTCAATGGATTGTCGATTCCTACTTCCAACTGACTTGTTCTCTGTGTGTATAATTCTCAAGCTTGTCTTTGATTTAATTGTTTTTCCTTTTTTCTTGCAGGTCCTATTCCTCGGCGAGAAGTACATATATTAATGTAGTGACATCGGGCGGATTTGTGCGTCTCATATTTATAAAGAATATCATATGAAGACATTTCAGGAACTTATGGGGATTGGTCCCTAAATCAGAATTATTTGAATGGTAGCTTTATCAAAACTGCACAGTTGTTGTTGTAGCGGCAAACCGTACCGGGTTGACAGCCCTTGGCCGAAGAATTGCTGCTTCGGGTCGATCCGGTGCGTAGAACCGTCTGTCGTGGGATGCACTGACTTTGCATGCCAAAATAGATGGACAAACAGGCATGTCCAAATAGCTGTGTTGCCAGAACTTGGTAAAGAAAAAAAAATCAAAATTTCTTTTAAAAAAAGATGAAACCCCGCTAGATAAAACCTAAAAGCAATAGAAAATCACATATTTTAATCACTACAGCTGCGGGAGGAGAAATAGAACCATAGGCCGTGTGGCCCTTTCTTTAAAATTTGCTGTTTTTTTACTCGTACTTACGAAATTGAACTTATAACATACATTTAAGGAAATTGAGTTTAAAACAAATTATAGGAAAAATATTATTAATATTTAAAATTAAGCCGGTAAGAAAAATAGCACTATGACTAAAAAATGATAAGACGGGAAAGAAATTAAAATAAAAAAATTAAGTTTTTAGCGAAAAAATTAAACAATATAAAGGGTGTTTTTTATTGGGGTATAGAACTTTAAGTTGGCATCACTTTTTTAACTGGCGGACATTTTGTCAGCTGTCAAGTGATTAATATTTAGTTTGGTTTGCCATTTCATCATGAACAGGTTGACAAAAGAACAACGCTTGCAAAATGGGCCGAAAATGAGATTCACCTCGATGCTGATTTTCATCACAAAATTTTGTTCAGTGATGAGGCTAATTTTTGGTTGAATGGCTACGTCAACAAGCAAAATTGCCGCATTTGGAGTGAAGAGAATCCACATGAGACCCTTAAGACGCCATTACATCCACAAAAACTGACTGTTTAGTGTGCTCTATGGGCTGGTGGAGTCATTGGGCCATACTTCTTCCGAAATAATGCTGGAGAGTCAGTTACCGTTAATGGAGACCGGTATAGAGCCATGATAACCGATTATTTTGTTCCCGAATTGGATGTCATGAATGTGGATGAGTTGTGGTTCCAACAAGACGGCGCTACATGTCACACAGCGCACGTCACAATCGAATTATTGAAGGAAACATTCGATGAGCGCATAATTTCGCGGAATGGACCTGGCAATTGGCCACCAAGATCGTGTGATTTGACACCATTGGATTATTTTCTTTGGGGATATGTGAAGTCGCTCGTCTACGCCAACAAACCACAAACGTTAGGGGACTTGGAAGCCAACACTCGTGGCGTTATTGCCAACATACGGCCCCATATGCTCGAAAAAGTGGTTGAAAATTGGACCTGTAGAATTGGCTTTATTCGAGCCAGCCGCGGCGGCCACATGCCCGAAATCATATTTAAACATTAATGGCATAAAATTATCCTTCCAATAAAGCCAAATTGATGGACATTAAAACGATTTTCTTGTGTTTTATTTCAATTCGACGTTCTATACCTCAATAAAAAACACCCTTTATAAAAAATCCTTAAAATTTTGTTGTATGTTCCTTGTTGGCAAAATGGCGGAGCAACGTCTCGGCATTGAGTTTACCAGGTTTTCACATCGGTTTTTGGAAATTTTTTGCCAGGACTCCTTAACAACAGCTCAAAATTGTTTATTACTCGTGTTGTTGGTTTTGTATCAGACACGTATTTCTTAACGTCAGCGAAAAATTTTCAGTTCAGGCATTAAAATTGTGTTCTCGTAATCGAGCTCAAACAGTTTCGACGCAATCCTCAATTTTGAGTTCGTTTTTAGTTTCGTGGCAGGCTTAAATGGGTCTTTTATGCATCCCTAATCGACCGTTTCACCATTAAATTCAAGATGGCTGGTTTTCGTCCGCCGGTTTCCACATTTTTTTTTCATGAATTACAGCATTGTGTATCATTTTGTTGGAATAGTATAGCAATTGTAATATTTTGGCCTTCTGAAATCAAATTTTTATTAATTTCTGCCAATACTTTTATTATTCTTGTTTTTTAATTCACTTTTGGCCTTGCCTTGTTAAACTAGTTTCACTTCAAGACGCCTACCACTAAAAATTATTTGTTTAAAACAAACCAAACAAAGCAAAAAGAAGATCAGTGCTGTTTTTGCCGTTAGATTTTGCACTTTTCTCTCATGGTTGTCCAATCCAACAACAAGAGTTTTCATTACGAGAATACGAACGATTCTCTCGAAGAAGGCACATTCAAAAGAAAGTTTGAGAAACACAAAAAGGAGAAACAAATCGTTAATAAAAATTATGCACATAGAACAATCAAAAAATAAATATCGGTGCTATTGTTTTCCCGGCACTCAATATAAGGCAAAACAGCATTCCGATGAAATCTCTACTTGCTGTAAAAATATTCAATCTTCCATCTTTCACAACAAAGACGTAACTTAGAGCGGATTACATAGTGCAACATTTTTTGGGTTATCGTCTCGGGATTACTTTTTCTATTATCGGTAGAAAGTACATCCCAAAACTTAATTTGGGTCAAATTTTTGATTCAAAGTGGATTTTAGCACTTTTCTCAATACTTTAATACAGATATATCTCGGTAAACCGAATAGAATTGAAGAAAAAAAAATGCAAAACAAACTTACTGGAAAAATGCATCTAATGCCTCAAAATCAGAAAAATTCCCATTTTTTCCTATATTCTATATTTTCCTATATTCTATATTTCCATATTTTCCCATATTCATATTCTATATCTATATTTACATGTGGCACACCTGGTTGAACCATGTCCATTTGGGTCTCCAACCAAATTACTGGCTTCGAAAAAGTAAACTATTTATTTTTATTATGTATCTAAGCCAAAAGAGTATTTTAGCATTTTTTGCACACTGTATTCGGCAAAAATCTTCTCCACTTTTATCAGGTTCATCGCAATAGAGAGTACGTATATGCTTTTTTGAGTTCTGTAAAATCTTTTATTCTGTCCTGATTCGCTATTTTTGGCTCTATAAGTATATGACCACAAACTAAAATCATTTATACTTGGGCACTTGGTATTTTTCATATCGAAATATTGAAAAACGCTTTTTTCTCTAAATTGTTATTGTCTCGTCACAAAAAATACGTTGATATCGAATTGAAAGAATCGAAAAACATTTGTTTCATTTGAAATAAAGTCAAAAATAAAAAACAACATATTTGCGAACGTTTAGCCAAGTTATTGACCAAAAAATGATAATTTTTGTGATTTTAAGCAGAAGATAATTTTTTTTCGGCTACATTTATTTTGAATTTTTCTTCATTCATTGAATAGCTACAACGTTGCATAGCAAAACACTTTGAGCCAAAAACTTTATGATGGAAATAAGAAAATAATCAAAATAGTGCATATACTTAAAATTGAAAAAACCTTGTTTTGAGTTACAAAACATTTTTTTTTGATAGATAAAAATGTCGTATCCCACTACGAGACCATAAAGCTCTTAAACGAAAAGACCTAATCTTTCTTTTAAGCAAAAAAATGGCCCTTTTTGGAAAAAAGTAAAAAAAAAATTGATTTTGCTAAACCAAAGTAATTTTTTTTTTTAATTTTTTTCTAAAAAGATTAAATAAATAAAAAAACACACTCTGCTAAGAACAAAAGTTAATAAGTTATATGGCTGCGAAAAAACCCCTGTTAGGCCAAAATGCGATCCCCTCTAACTCAGAGAGTCCTTTGACGATCTCGTTTGAAGTTTGTGTGTATCCAATAGGATTAACCTTGCTGCAAGTTTCATCCCGATCGGAACACATCGACTCCAAAAGTTGGGTCATTTGACATGAAATTCTCCTAATGTATATACTTTTAATTGAGCAAATTTCGATAGTTTGCAAACGGCTTACTTGAATAACTTACATATTTAAATATATACATACATACATACATTCATACATACACTCCGCTCTATGGTAGAAAGAAAAAAAGTAACGAGTAAATAGAAGGATATAACGAAAATAAAGTGCGTGGATCAAATCAAAAGTGAAGACTACTTTTCCCGCTAGTTTGCATTAAAAAAACTTGTAAAAACGATACTCTATACTTCCGGATGTTTAGAAAAGCCTATTGAAAATAGGTTTTTGGACCTTCTTTAACGGACTGGGCTCTAAATTTACCCAAATTTAAAATCTAATGTCCTATTTTAATTTGTAAGACTATTTCATTGTTTTTGGTAAAATCGAGTAAACTTATATGGATTTTCTCCAATTCAATAGCTTACGTCCTTGACGCAAGGATCTTACTTGTGCCAAATTTTATCAAGATTGGATGTAATATGTGGCTTCTAGAGAAAAAAAATATAAAATCGGATAAACAAAGATGTGTGGAAGCTTTATCTAGATTTTAAGTCCAAAATACTAACGTATGCTATATTTTATCGTGATCAGATTAATATGTGGCTTTTAGTGCTAATAACATAAATATCGGTTGAACGTAAGCTATATCTAAGTATGAACCGATTTGCTTTAATTTCAATAATGCCCGTCCTTGGTCCAAAAAAAAATTTACTTGTGCTAGATTTAATAAAGATCGGACACTGAGCGGTGCAGGGTATAAATGTTAGTGCGTTGTTTTTATGGACTCTCGTGGTACACTAAGCAATGTTGGACTAACTCGCCAATATAATTCAAATTTCTTAACAGAAACTGAAACATAGCAAAGGTCAAAGTAGTTTTTATGTAAAAGTACACAAAAATCTCAAAATTACTCATCACCTGACTTTTAATTTGAATGAATCATTTGGGGTATGTTTTCTGTGTTAATTTCAAGGGTAACGTTTAGGAGATGGTTGGTCTCTGATTATTGTGAAGCTTGTAATGTTAATAACTGGCGGTGATTGTTTAGCACAACATACAATTTACCTCAGGTCTGTGCCTTAACTATAGTTAATTGACTTTGATCATCTATGAGTTGGCCAATTTGTGGCCATATTTCTTCCGGCAGGCCGATAGCATAATTCTGCTATTTCAATCATGGCGCAAACAAATGGGACTTCACACTTCACGTGGTCGCAGGTGGCATGTCCATGATGCATGTCAAGATTACACGACCAATTAACAGTTTAGTTTACAATGCCACATGCGAGCCATGCGGCCTTCCTGTTGTTGCCACAGAAAAAGTGTACAAAACCAAAAATCATGTATTATAAAACAAATGTCACGTTATCCACATTTGTTGGTGACATTTCATTAATGGCAAATACCGAACACTGACACCAGCACTATTACTTTGCGGCATGTATATTTTTATATCCTCCACCGAAGAGTGGATGGTATACTACATTTTTCATTCCGTTTGCAGCACAACGGTTGTCGTGAAATTCTTAGACGGGCAATGGTTAAAAAAGGTACAGCACCTCAAAAGGAGCATAGTTGCTGGACGTTTAGGCTCATGTGGCTCAAAAAGGCGACCGCAAGTCAATATGGAGATAAGGGTATTTAAATATTTCGATTGGCTACCAATCGAAAAATTGAGTAACTTTGAAGGTTTGGCTGAGGTAAGGGAAAGAAAGAAATGGGCCAAAAGGTCCCAAACGGACCAATTTTGTCGGCTTAGTAACGTAGGGCCGGTAGAGAGTATGTTAGGTTCGGCCCGGACCAACTTACCACTTTTACATCCTGAGGCTACAAAAAGACGCGGTCCATTGATATAATAACTGTCATTTCCGAAATGCTATAATAACCGGGTCTAGACGAACGCCAGAGTGCTGCCCAATATGGGTCTGATATTTGTAGCTTTGGGCTTACAAACTAGTCAAAATCAGGTTTCTCAGCCATTATCATTTCACACGTTGCTATGTTGCACCAATAAGCCCCAGCAAAGTTACGTCAATTCAAGAAACGCAGGCACAAAGTAACGCAAACCGTCATGTTGACACTTAAATTAGTATTCTTAAATGGATCTTGAATGCATGGACCAAACTATTTTATGGATTTTTTCGAAAAGTGGTTGGACTTGGGAGTTATGAAAATGTGATCTTTCTTATCCCATTTTCGTGCCATTTACTTTTAAACTAAGTTTTTTATTTGTAAGGCAACCAAATCTACTGCATTAACCCACGACAGCTGGTTCTTTGCACCGGATAGACCCGAAGGGCTGTCACCTCGGCACTATATGCCGCTACAACAACAACCAAATCTACTATAGGGGCCATTAATGACAATTTGGTCTGACACTAAATTCTTGGCATGTTTAATTTTTAGTTAGACTCACATTATGTTTAATGATTAGAGAACAGATAGATATTATCAGGCCGTTTAGCCGCCCGAAAACCTCTAGCTTTCGTCGATGTCAGACTGGGCAAAAAAGGACCAATTTGGTCAGAATAAAATGTACCTTCCATTTGGTGCTAGGTCACCAGATACTTATAAAATCTTCTCCTCTAATGTGAAATTTGGTCATGTTATAGACTCTTTGTTGTATTGCATTTGTACTGTCTTAGCAGGACCTCACATTGTTTTATCCTTAGACGGAGTCTACCTATCAATCGAGGTGAATCAAGATATCTGCACGGCGTCCAGTTACCCGGCTACCGTTAATCCGCTTTAAAGCTAGAGCAGTAGCTCATCCTAAACATAGCTTGAACAGCAAAAGCACGGTCAAATTGAATGTCTCTCGCGTTCAAATCTAGCTTGGTTCAATGGCTATACTTATTTAAATATACAAAATGCTCTGGTCCCAAACTGCCTCTATTATTTGTTTAATGTCTCTCTGGTCCAACTTTTTCATTCTTTCTTTTTTAATTATCTGAGGTGAAGAAATTTAGTAGTTCAAATACTCGCATATATAAATTTGATAAGTAAATCATCCAATATCGGTTATATAACGAGGCCTGTCGGCCTTGATCGACCGGCTATTGTGTCTGAATGTTTTTAATACGAGTGTTAACGAGTGGCCTCTTTTGTGTAAAGGTTTCACTCGTTCTTAGAAACCATTTTAGGTATTTAAAAATTTGCATAAGCATAAATCGTCATGGTACATGTGAAAGGGTGCTCGCCAGGCCTTTGTCTTTGTACACAAAGGGACAAAGAGAGCGACTGAGTGACGGAGAAATAGAGAAAGAGTCGAAGAGAAAAACAGTGTAAAAGGCTTTGCAGACGGACGTAAGTCTAATTACAGTGATTTCAAATAGTTCTCGAAATGTTTCATGTTTAAATTTTTGTTTTTTTTGGGGGGGCTTGTCCTTTATGTGTGAATGTTTGCGGTTTAGACGCGTGTAAACATGCAAATAAATATAAACGTCAGACTACTTACATGAGACAAAGTCCCCACTCGCATACACTCACACAACCATGGACTCATACACGCATTCGATGCTCTATTGTGCTAAACAAGGCACACGAAGGAGCACCGTGTACGTACGGGTACAGTATGTGTGTGTGTGTGTGTTAGCGGTATGATTGGCAGCGCGCAGGAGTGTGATGGATTTAAAGGTACTGCATTCATGCACTTCCTTTTCCGGTTGCTAAACAAATTTAAATGGCCACGATACAAATGCATACAAACAAAACTGCAAGCCCGCATCAAAGTGCCGCCGCGGGCCGGACAAAGAAAATCCATGCACGTTTTTGCAAACATACGTACATACAGACATACATAAGTATGTACAACGTATGTACATTTGGCCACCAAGGGACGTGATTTTTAGGCGGAAGTAATTTCCTCAGATGCTTAAATATTTTACGGAATTACAATAATTATTTATCATTGATGCCACAAGACATTCGCACGAACTAGGTACAGTGAAGCCGTACATACAGCGAGCACATGTTTATCACCTTATTATTGATTGGGTCTTAATTACACATACAAACGTACATACATACCTATGTATAAGTACATGCATGCTCCTGTAAGTACATGTATGTGTGATGAAATGTATGCTCAATTTAATTTACAAAATGGCCATAATTGGTCGATATCGTTCGACTTCTGTGTACAGATGACAGTCAAGGCTTTTTAATAAACAAAATCCTGTACATTAATGCGGACCACTTTGCTCTACACTTGTCCTTTAGTCTTCGTTTTTATGTGTGTGTGTCCTTGAAATCCTGCTCTAAACACAACACAAGTGACCTTATTGACATTATCAAATTGAATGTTTAGTTAGAAATTTCAATTGTATTACATTCATATTATAATGTACATAGATTTATTGTCGCATAACAGATTGACACAATATATATATTATAAATACACATACATGCATACACACAATATGTATTATTTACATGCATGTGTATTCGTCGTATGTGCATACATGTACATACGAGAGTGTATGCTAATATCGATGCACCCAAATATCAGGTTGATATTGATAGAGAGCGAAAGAAAATATAAAAGAGGCTCTTGACATACGTGAGGTCTAAACAAAGGGGGGACTTAGTTAGGATTACCACGGCACACAGAATCCACAGACGTAAGAGTCAGCCAAATCAAAATAATTGATGTCTTTTACTGATCCGTCAGAAAATTCCACTGCTTTCGAGTACCCATGTGTTCATGTTAGATATGTCATATTTTTCAAATATGTCAAATTTCTTCGAATCGCAAAATCATTGCGATATTCTGATTCGTGACAAAATCTTATTGTCTTTTTATACCGATATGTCCATAGGACATATATGGTCCGAAATCTAAATTGGTCCAAATTTTAGTTATGAAATTTTGATTTGTTAGAAGATTTCGACGTTTCTGCACGGAGAGAAAAGATATGGTTACTATATGATCACCGCAACAATAATATGTTCTTTACAATAAAAGCATTGTCGCCGCAACCATTGTATTGTTTTCTGAATTTTATTTTGATAACAGTATGATTGCGGCAATAATAATATTGTTGAAATGTAACAATACTATTTTTGCTATATTTAAAAATGAAAATATGATCGTAGCAACCATGTAAATATTGTTGGTGCGACAAAAGTATTATTATTAAAGATTTATGTTAACAATGATATGATTACGACAATGATACTGTATGGTTGAGACTATGAACAAAGCATAACAGGTATTAAAGACTATGTGTGTATGTTTTTTTTGGTATACCAAAATTTCGCCACGAGATGCAGTGCATGGTTGTTGTCCATTATAAAAAACAACAACAATCGGAAGGAAGTTTGAGGGATTTTTATTGTGTTTACTTTGTTCGGTGAAATACTCTACTACCGACTGGTTCTCGTTTATTTAAAATCTGCCTGCACATAAGTATACTTATATAGCCATCGGTCATGGTTTAATCACATTCGTTACTTGCGGTCTACGGATGGTGAAGTAGCATTCACCCCTGCTGGCAACTATTTTCGACTGTCGTTGGAATATATTTTTGTTTCTTGATTGAAATTTTCAATAAAAACGGTCTCAAATGTGGCTATGAACTAATTGTAATGCAATTTAAAATAACTTACTTGATAAAACCTCTATTTTTGAATAAGAACATTACCCAATCTTAATAAATAATTTTGGGGATCATAGTATGGTTAAGCGTGAATCAAACTATGGTTGTGAGGATCATACTATGGTTGTATGAGAAACATACTATGGTAGTGAGGATCATAATATTATGCCACAACCATTTACCCAGCAATAGTATGATGCTCTTCGAATATTGTCACCCCACCCATGCTTTTTTCTGCGTGTGGATACACATATGTTTCTAAACATTGGGGGACGCTTTTGGGCATTTGGGGGCGCAAAACCTAATGACCACGCACATTTATGGGAAGGTTAAAGCATCTAGGCTTACGTTTTTCAAGAAAAGCTAACTTAAAAATTTAATTAAAATATTTGTTTTTTTAATTCATTCACAGGGGACTTTATTTCCTTTTGTCCGACTCTGTCCATTTTCAATTCCAACCAATCGCCGACGGTTGGCAAGTATAGGGTGATCCATCTAGAGGTATTTTTTCAAAACAAAAAAAATATAAAAATTCAAATCAAGTGTGGAATCTTCATTGGTAATTTGAATAGACATTTTATGGCAACAGACGGACATGGTTAGATCGTCCTAGAATTTTATAACGACCAACAATATATATACTTTGTATGGTGGCAGATAAGTATTACGAGGTCTTAAAAACGAGTTTAAAAAAATATAAAACATGTTTTTGAAATGTACATTTCCGAATACACCCCCTATATGTATCCGTTGTCATACCCGATTTATTTTTGTCAACCGAATGATTGTGGTCGCGTGTACCCTCTGTACAACCAATGTTAGCTTGTGAGCTGTAATTTTCAGTACATGGAACGTCAATTCTTAAATTCTCTGTAGCAAGCGTTTACTGCACTCAGGGTCTATTGAGCAAAGTTAAATAAATTTGTAGTCAAAACAAGTTAAATTGAAATAGATCTATTACAGCATTTGGTCTGTTGTTAGGTCCGCTTTTTCGATGGCTTTTCGTCGAATATCTTATCATTTCTGTTTCTTTTGTTATCGGAGTGTTTCATTGGTACTCGTACTCGGCCAATTCAACGAATAAATAGTCGAGGATAATTTCATAAATGTACGAGAAATTTTTGAAATATCTTTGAATTGAAGAACTGATTGGCTTAATGCATCATAAACTATTTATAATTTATAGTTATTCAAGAAATACTATTAGCGAGTAATAACTGAGCTCTCTTAAACTCGCTAAAGGTAGTTTTTGAATAATTTTTTCCCACAAAATTTTAATTATTTCAAACGGACGGTTATAACGCAAGTTATCTGTAGTTTTCTGTAAACAAGATTATTTTTATATTCTTGTACAAGATTATTTCTTGTCATTGCCAATTGTTGGTACTACCGAACAATTCTACAGGTAACCATTAGTTGGCACAACAGTTGGTGCTGATAACTAATTACACTATGCAACACTCTTAATAATTCCTTCGGGAAATGAATACTTTAATGAGTTTAGTAATTTCCTAAGAGAACACGCCCTGATAGGTCTTATTTATTTTTTATAGGCCGATGAAGTTTTTATTTGGCATGTTGCATTGCGCATACAATAAGTTAATAAATAGTACACATTCCTTAATTTTAGAAAATTTTCGTGATAAGAGATTATTTCCGTAGAACATTTTAAAAGCCTATCAAAATTTTTGGCGTATCCTTCTTTCTTGAAACTACAGCTTCGAGTATTTTTATGTACCACAAAATTCTGCCTAATTATTATTAGTAGGGGTCACCGAAGACAGAAAACCAATTTTCTTTTGTTTAAGAAATTGTAAAGGCCGTATTTTTAGACGTGGGTTTTCGGAGTTGGTCTGTCACTTGATTTATGCTCAGTTTTGTTTGCCATTTCATAATGAATAGACTTACTCCGGAAAAACGTTTGCAAATCGTCCTGATTTTTACAAGAAAATTTTGTTCAGCGATGAAGCTCACTTTTGGTTGATTAACCAAAATAGCTTTTTTTCAAGCTATTTTTGAGTTGGCGTTACATCCTCAAAAAGTCACTGTTTGCTCTATGAGCAGAGGGAATATTTGGTCCATATTTCTGCAAAAATTAAGCCGGCCACGATGCAACAGTCATCATGATTAATGACTTTTTCGTGCATGAATTGGAGGATGTTGATGTGGGCGACCTTTGGTTCTACAAAGGCGGCGCTACATGCCACACAGCCAACGAAACAATAAATTTATTGAAGACAACTTTCGTTGAGCTCCTCCGAGATCGTGCGATTTAACACCACTGTACTATTTTTTGTGGGGTTATGTAAAGTCGCTTGTCTACGCAGATAAGCCCGACATGACTTGGAAGAGAACAGTCGGCGCGTTAATGCTGACAAATGCTGCAAAAAGTGGTCGAAAATTGGGTCTCGGCAGGAATTTTTTCGAGCCAGCTGAAATCGTTTCTAACACATAATGGCAAACCCTTATCTTTCTAATAAAGCTAAATGCTAGGCCATAGCATTAATTAATATGCGTTTTATTTCTTCTTGGAAACCACTTCTAAAAATACACCCTTTATAATGGCCATTAAATCTTTTACAGCAACTGTTTGCTTTTAAGTGCTTTAATTAGTAGTTAATGAATCTGCTCTTTGGCGAATTAATATTATTTCCTCGTTTTAATGGAACTATTTTGACTTTCGGTGCACTGCATTGTATTGATCCAGACTAAGCAACAAGAGGATCATACGCAGTACCTACATTGACGTGGCACTGCGTGCAATGCCTTTAGAATAAAAGGCATAGCGGGTTAAGAGTCTTACATCGAAGAGAACCCTTCGCAGTATCTCTAGAGTTAAATAGGCCAAAAAGACCATGCGCTTTACCCTCTAGAAGAAAGGACACTTTGCATAAGAATATTTAACTACTCTAGTGCTCCTGTTTAACTACTTAAGTGCTCCTCTAACTGGGTAAATCTGCGGATGACTTTTAGCAAAAACATGCACGTGCTGTTCAAGCTTTTTATGGTAGTTTTGTTTGCAGATTTGTATTTATCTTCCAATAGGTTAATTTCTCAGTTCAGTTCTTATTTGATCTTAATTCTCCTCATATACCACAAGGGGCCCGCTATTATTCTTAAGATTTTAGACTTTAGTCGCTGTATTTTAATCAATGTTGCCTTTACTGGCATTACCGAAACGTTGGCTGCCGCACGTTTATATTGGCCTTATAACGCAGTTGTATTGCTATAATTTATAATTATAAGGCGAACACTTCGAGCAACGCTGTGGTGTTCTTCTATTCATTGTTCAGTGAACCGAAGAACACCAGTGACCCGAAGGGTCACATCGTTTTATCATGGAATAGGGATAATATTAAGTTTCACTAATGGACATGTGTTCAGGTTATGTATAAACGTAATTTGTTTACTCTTTGTCTCGTTGACCTGGATTCCCCAATTTGAAAGCAACTTTTCGATCAGGTTAGCAACTAGTTTGGTATACATCAAAACAGTATCATCAGAAAAAGTTGCTGTAAATATTGTAAAAATAACTCGGATATCAGTTGGGAATAAAAGATAATCTAAAGGGACGAGAACGCGAGCGGTTAGCTACTTATATCAAACGAGTATTGCGGACAGTAGCGGCTTCCAACGAACAAATCCAACACAATAAAAATCTCTTCACAGCAGACTTTACGTCATTCAAGTTCTTTCTTATTCGGTCAGTCAGACGGTTAACTTGTTCTATCTACTGTCACCGCGGTAAAACTTTGGCCGAAACCTACTTCCTTTTGGAACTTGTGTATTTTGTCATCAGGATTTACTTCATTTAGCAAATGGATATGATTCCATTGTCTGTGTTCACAGTACAAGCCCAACAAAAAGTATTTGATGATACTTAAAGTTGATTTTCGTAACATGTAATGTTAAATACGTCCATACTACGGAAAGCAATCAACCCATCAATATGGTGCAGCCCAAAATGTAAACTTGTCAGGATAAAAGGTTTTTTAAGTCATGTCGGCATGTGACTCTTCCTCGATGCTTGTCCACGTTTGTTGATTTTTGGCTTACACAACTGCAGATTCTCTGGCAAATGTCATTTGTCATCTTTCATAAATGAATTGCAAACACAACTGCCATAGTAGCAGCAGTAATTGGACAAAATCTCAAAACACATACTTACGAAGAAAAGCTGTCCTTCTTTTTGGGGTTCAAGCAATATTTTAAAGTTCCACAAAAAACACCCAAATCATTTGTAATTGCTTTAAGTGTTGTTTATTGAAATGCTCATGTTGATTTGGAACTGCAGACGCACCAAGCAAAGTCTGAATGACGCATTCTACACACATTCGACGTTCTCAAATACTCGTATAAGACAAAAAAGTAAGGCCGATTAAGTTGCGAAACTAATTAAGACTAGGAATGACGGTCAGTTATGCATTTTTCACTGATAGCTAGTGGCATTTTCCGATCATAGGTCGGTGAGACGGAATTGGTTCACATTAAAATCGCGACACACCAAATTTGGCTAGGATGGTTCTTTGTCCGTCATAGTTAAATGTGCCATATTTGATTAATATCGCAATGCATTAGGAGCGATCATACCAATACCGAGAGTTTATCCTCGGCTGGAACGAGCCCAATGTGGAATATTTCACAGCGATCCCTTTCATAGTTGCCAACTGCGCCTTGATTACAATAGCAGATGGACGGACATAGCTAAATCGACTTAGGTTTTACTCCCTTTATTCTAGGTCATCCAACTACACTATGCACCCTTTGGGAGGATGTTTCCTTCGGGAATGATGGACTTAGTAAATTCCCAAAGTGGCAGAAAACATTCCGTTATTTAATCGAATTTTTATGATGAGATTTCTGAAGTTAAATCGTATGAACATTTTTTAGTAGGGGTTATCGAAGACAAGAAACCGATATCTCAAATTTGTTGTCCGTGTTTTTGAAGAAATTGGGTAATTAAGCTCGAAAAGAATCGTTTTTGTGGTAAAATTCCACTAAGGTACTACTACTATCATTTTATTCATAAATAAAATGAGAATGTGTTCGTAACAAAGAGTCCTATTTGTCATGTTCATAAAAAGAGTGATATTCGAAACATTTTTAATATTTTTCGAAAAAATATTGAATAAAATTTTTAATTTTGTAATTGCAAAATTGTCAAAAAAACAATTGGGACCAGGACTCTGCCCTTTTGGGGATTAACTTTACTCACTTTAGAGTAAGTAAATCCTGCAGGAATCACCCACCCAGGGTTACCGTTTAGAAATTTGAAAAAGTTGCACAAAAAGTCGTATTTTCAATATTTGTCTAGAAAATATTGAATAAAAATTGAAACAGAGAATGTCCTGCTGCATAGTGTTATAAGCCTTAAAATTACATTTCCCAAAAATTGTGTTGTCTTTCGAATGATAGTTTTAAATTTCAGTACACCTTTTTGACAAATGTATGCTCTTTCGATAAACAACGATACTTTAATCAAACTGTGTTGATCGCACATACAAATGTTTGCCTGTATATTTGCATCACAAATGCTTAAGGTGTATTTTCCGAAAGTTGTCTGGCTTACAAGTTATAGCTCATCAAAGCTTGCAACTAGTTTTACTCCATTTTTAGGGCTAAAAGTCGTGACGAACTGGCCGGTTTCCATCCGATTGAAAACAGTTTTGCACCGATATTATATTTGATGCCCAATATACTGGAAAATAAGCGGGGAGCGGAAAAAATAATCCTTTTTGTTTTATGGGCGCTCTACTAGTTATAGACTCAAACAGAATAAAAATTGATTGGCACTAAAAAACTACATCCCCGGAAGCCTTATATACGTAGTTATATTTACTAGAAACACGCTAGGAGGGCTACTATAACCACAGTGACGAATTTTATATCCAAAGTTTTAACAATAAGTGACATGGATTTTACAGAACAATGAAGCAGAAAATTATACACTTTTTATAGATGAATGACTTTCCGATGAAACCCATTTAAAACAATCGAACATAACAAGAGATAATCATACACTGACACATCAACACCATGCACTCCATGGTTTTCAGTGAGGTTCAAATCATCAAACATAGTTGCATATCAAACATTATTGCATATTATGCAATAACAACATAATCGAATTGACAGATAAAACACGTCACTCGACTAGGCAATTGTAAAGCAGGACAAAGCCAAAGGTGACAAAAGAAGATAGATCTAACCTGGTATACCGAATCACGTGCAATGGTGACGAGTCTGATATATGCCAAAAGGTAAACACCTAAAATCAAATGAAAAACTAGACTTTCATTCCACAAATTGTCAATTGATAAAGCACTTAAGAAAAAATAGCCTTCACAGTCCAAAGTACTACGACTGGACATAAACCTAACTTTGTTAATAAAAGAGGAAAATCCCTTCAGACGATTTATATGTATATTAGGGCGGGTCGATTTAGAAATCGCCCAAGTGACAAGGAAAATCGTATTCTAGGGATCAAAATAAGAAACTTTGCCCGAGGAAACACATCTATAAAACGAATTTGGATGTCCAGACTTTTGACTCGTCGGGTTAAATTTTAAAAGTCCACTTTGACTCATTGGGTTTTCGATAGTTGTTGTTGCTTCATCTTGCGGTGAGAGGAATGGCTCCAAAAAAGAAATTTCTTTGTTTCGAAAAAAATTATTTTAAACTCGATTGGGGCACTTTAAATGGGATTTTTCAAAATTTTACCTTACAGATCAAATCAGAATTTGTTTAAGAAGTTTGGTTCCTCGGACAAAGTTTCTTATTTTGATCCCTAGAATACGATTTTTCTTGTCACTTGAGCGATTTTTTTGTCGTCCTACAAATCGACCCGCCCTAACATATATATATATATATATATATATATATATATATATATATATATATATATATATATATATATATATATATATATATATATATATATATATATATATATATATATATATATATATATATGTACTCGTATACGCTGCTTTTTATTATTGACGTTATTGTGGAGATGAGACTAAATTACTAGGTAGACACGAACATGTTCTCTCAAATGTATACTTAGATACATTGTCTAAAAAACACGGACAATTAGAAACATTAGTTGCTAAAAGCTTTCATAGAGAACAGTCGAACTTTTAATTGGTTAATTTTAATGTACTTTTTAATATTTAATGTTATTATATTTTTTGTGTTAGAGCAATTTGTGTAATTTATATATTTCTGTTAAATCCCAAAAAGGTGACTATCGCAGTTATTCGTAATATCGGGCACAAATAAGTATTAAAAACAATTGTTTTATTTAATGTCTCCAAGCCGATCGATAAACCAAAAAATATTTTCTAAAATAACTGCTCGGCAAACTATGGTATACATGAAGGGCTTAATTTAGAGCACCCTGTACGAACGGTATATTGAATATTAGGGATTTTTGGCGGGTTTATTTTTCTTTACTTGACAGTTGGTTTCTTCGTAAAACTCTTTTTATTTGGGCATTTAAAGGCATCAAATCACTTCAGCAAAGTGAATTTAATTTGCAGTACAACTTAAACTTGCTAGTTTTAGCAGAGCATAATTGTTACTTTACAGTGTAGTTTCAAAAAGTAATTGCAAGTTTATTATAATAAATAAATTACTTGTGTATGATCAAAATAATTTTGGAGTCTTTCGTTAGCATTTATATAAAACTCAATTCAAAAAACTACTTTCGTTGCCAGGTACAAACCAGAATTTGCCCCAATAGCAGTGGACCCATATAAATGTTTCAAATTATTAAAATTTTAAAATACAAAATAAATAAACTATGTAATGAAATTAATTACTATAAGGCGATATTATTAAATAGTTATTTCCAGTACATGGGCATATGCGGGCATATGCACGAAGGAAAAGATCAGAGTCTCCATCCTATTGGGATGGAAACAAATGCATGTTTGAAACTTGCAGCAAGTCTATAGATGTTTGGCTGCAAACACCAAACATGGTAATTGTAATTTTTCTGACAACATTGAGTGATTTTGTGACTGTGTATAGTGTTTCTTCATGTGGAAGGTGTCAAGTATAAGTGCCTGCATAATTTAAACTTTATATTCAAGAGACATATTATTCCATTATAATTTCAATGTATCGTATGCAGGTAACATCCATCTGAGGCACTTTAGTCCATTTTAATTGTTGGCATTCTCGATTCCTGGAGCAATCACACACTGTCCCACATGCATATCAAGTTAAGGGCATACATGGCATTCTGCTTATTGGACTCCGCCTTGGAGAATTATACATATTGAATTGTGGTTTATTGTATTTGGATATTGGAAACGATCACTGGCAGTGTAGACTACTAAGTAGAACATCGATCACGGACTACGTAACTAAATTTATCATGACTTTACATATGTTGAGTATAAAACTTAAACCATAGCACTTACCGAGTTGGCGACAGAGTTTTCGTGGTGATTGGTTTAGAGTAGAATATTGATTGTTGATGATATTTTTTGAGTTGAAGTAGTTGGGATTTGAAAAATTCTTACAATGCTTACGATAAATACTCATAATCGAAATTGAAAATCGCACAAATTGCAATAAAAGTGTTAACTTTAAGATTAAGATTGATTATTGAATTTTCGATATACACTAGCTATTATTATTAATTAGCAAGGCTAAGCGGTTAGTATTCTAAGAATTAATTTGCCTTGCGTCACGTTTAAAGCAGCTTACGTATGCATTTGATTTCGATTTACAATATTCAACAATTTTGATTGGTTTTCTGTTCATTCTTTTTTCGGCTTAAAACTACAAGCTCAACTACATCGTGTGACTTAAGAATAGCTTATCTTAAAAAAACTAATAATATTGGTAAATTGCTGTGACATCAATTAAATATATGTATATAAATATGTATTCAAAAATAGTATTGTATTTAGTCGCTTTCGTTTTCAAGAGTATATAAGTACATGTGGGAACTTAAAATACAACAGAACTTTAATACTTTTTGGTATTCCTCAAATTGCATATAGGTTAGTACTCGTACTTATATAAGTATATACGAGTAATTATATACATGAGTATGTACAATACTACGGGTTTAAAACTAAGTAAGTTCCTTTTCGAGGGAATGTCGCAACAGGGGCCGACAATATGTCATTGGCTTTAAATACGTGTTGTAAGACTCCTGAGAACCTTAAGTGCTGTGTGGGTTCACCAAATTCTCCTCCCCGTCCATATCATCGGCGGATTCCAATACTCACAGACCTTCGGCCAAAGCACTTAAGTTTCACACAAGCCTTTGCTGGCAAGAGCATTCTGTAGGCCAGTGTTGACGCTGCTTAAATATATTTAGAATGTGTCTTTGCGTGTGTGTGTGTGTGGGGGGTGTTTTATTGTTCATCATTGGTCGACAACGATTTGGATTCCCGGCTTGTCTCTAACGGATGGATGTGATAATGTTTTGCTTTCCATGACTTTTTCTAAGTTCTGATTTACAATAAGAGTTTAGGACTAATTTACTTCGTACGGTTGGCTTTAATTAGAGGAATGCATTTGAATCTGCGTAATTCGTTTTCAAATATTCAATGGTTAAGTTTATTTGTCTTTTGTACTCTCGGTCAAGAAATGCATTTTACAGGGTGCTTTTTGGGGGGGCACTTTAACAGTTTCTCAAAAAAATCTCTTTAAATCTTGGGGATATTCAACAGAACAAGGGTTTCGTTTTTATTTATTTTCTGCTACTTTAACAATATTTTATATTTTTGTAAGTGTGTGTGTGTGTGTGCTCTATTCTAGCATCACTTTGCACTACATTTACAACATGGGCTTACATACACACACACACACATAGTATACTGGTATGTATGTCGATTGGTTTGTAAATCACTATCAGCCACTTAGTGCTACCTATGCGAGTAAATAAAGGGCAATCCTTGTTTTTTCTAGTATTTTTGGGTTTTTATTATAGGCTAGTACAATATTTCGGTTTATGTGTCTCTGGTTGCAATTAACGTATACTGTCATTACGAAAAAGTACTACTGTAACTATCACTACTACTATAAGTTAGTTAGTCCAATCATTTCAAAAGCGTTTAGTGCTTACTTCGGTTAAACGTTTCAAAAGAACCAAAAATCAAAATTTCAAAAAGTACACCAATAGTTATACGCATGAAGTTGGATATTCCTACACTTGATGCTTGTTCTTAGATCTAAATATGTTCTATCGTAACAGAGGACGAGAGTCTCTTGTACTCGTTTACTCAGAATTTCAAAATTATCGTTTTATAAATATATATTTATTTCTATATTGATATATGTATATGTCGGTAATATTTGAGCAAAAATCGCAAGCAACTACTATAAATGTTAGTTATTGAATTAAAACAAACAAAGAAATCACATTCTGTTTGAAATGACAATGTGGGGCAGTGAATTCTTCCGACTGCAGTTTTCCAGCCATGTTCTCCGTTCTTTGAGTTTAGCTATTATTCACAGATATTATTGCGATTTTTTATTTAATATAAACCAAATATCCCGCTGATATATCTCGTGATAATGGAAACGCACAATGTTTTAAGCGCTAGTAAAATTTGTCAAGGATTTGAATGAATTGAAATACCGGCAATTCATTGGTTGTTTTCAATCCAGTTCGTACATTTCAAGTTTTGGGTTTTTGTTTAAGCAACGCTCCTACTGAAAATAGATTTTTATTGCTGATAAAGGTTGCACAATAAATAATCGAACCTCAATGTATGGCAGCCGTTTACCGATGTCAAATAGACGATCAGCGTTTAGAGCGATAGACCTCGCTACGAACGTTGAGCAAGCTATATTGAAGAGCATTGCGCTGATAAGAATCTAACAAAATTTGGCTAGAAGATCTGGCCGAAGTATTAGATCTGATACCTCAAGCAACTTCCATACATGGACTGACTGGAGGATGCGGCGGTTCGGGAATCATCGTGGAGGCTACACTAAAAAAATTATGTTCGTACTATTTACGAAAAATTCTTCCCATTAAGTTCTTTGTAAATTTGTTATATTATTGACTACGATTTTCGTACATTTCTTAAAAATTTCATCATTTTTCAATAATAAAAAGATTTTGTATGAAATATTTTTGTAAGAAAATTAATTTTTATTTTTCAGAAAATATTACTATACTCGTAGGTTTCATAGTTTCCACCCACAGAAAATACGAAATTCGTAATATTTAGTTGCAATTACTTCTTATATCTTTGTTGAGTGTGGTGTATATACAACAATAAGATTTGTAATTTAAATCCGAATAACTAAAAAAAGAAGCTGTATTCAAACACGATACCAATAGCATAGCTAAAACTTTGAAACGCTGCCTTTACGATACATGTGTACTGATTTCGACCGTAATTTTTTTAGTGTATGACATAAATCCAAACCGCAGTCAAAGTTTTATCTCTGTGGTTCCATATCCATACATCAATCATAAATGCTAAAATAGAAATCATAAAGAAAAGCCAAAAGCTATTTAATGTGTATACAAGTACACCCAGGATCAAATTCGGATTAACAAAAGTGAAACACCTCTAGTCTTATTGCCCGTGGTGATATTCGTATATCAATCATATACTGTAAGGCTGTCAGACCTTAACTATGTCCAGTACCTAAAACTTACTGAGATCTGATTAAATACTTCAATGTTATGATTGCTCTCTAGCCATTGCGGTAGTCGTTGGCAAATTTTGCCTTCTCTGAAGAGATGCATTTGGAGACGTCTCTCGCTGTAGCAAGCAACTGGAATTGTATCTCATCATCAGACCTAAGACTTGCCCTTGTCAAAGGGTTTTTTGGAACTCAGATTTCTTATGTTAGGGGCCTGCATTTGTGCAGGGGCTGATCAATGGACAGGTCTTTTATTGAGCTGAATAATATATGCGTTAGACAAACATTTGAAGTCCATCGAGTACTTGTATTTGTCATGCTATACATAAGTTCGATACAAATAGTCCATGTTTTGTTGTGTTTATTAATTATTTCCAGCTAAAAGATACCAATTAAATATTGTGACCTTACGAATAATTGAAAACAATTTTTAATAAACTGTTGGTAATTTATAAATCAGTCATTCAATGCCGGTACTGATAGAACGGGATGTTGTTTTTATGTTTCTATTTGACATTCATACAGCATCATAGCGCAAGATAGAGCAACAATTTATTCTTTTTGATTTGGTCCCGAAATAGTCTTCTTTGTGTTGTACTCTACAAGTGGCATCATTTAGTTCCCACTACCAGCATCATCTCTTTTTTGTTCTGGCATAATCAAACAGACAAAATAGGTTGTTTTTCTGTGAATTAAACAAATCAAACTCTCAAATTTATTCGTGTCGACAAGTGTCGACTCGGAGTCCCATCGATGTTTTGAATTCGTGCCACTGCATTCCTTTCAAAATTTGTGTTTACGTTCTAGTTAAATTCCCTAAATAGAAGTCATACAATTGTTTGGTTAATTCTAGTATGCATTTGTATGTTTATCTTGTAAATACGGTTATCGTCTATTGATTAATAAAGTTATCTGGGGGTTTTGCTGTCTTTTGTTTTTTTCTTTGATATGAAAAATGTTCTCTACTGAAATGTTAACGAGTGTCCGACACTCTTCTTACTCTACAGGTGTACCTTATAATTACGTACGTACTTTCTGCTTAACGAAGGAGCTCTGCAATAGCTCTTTCCTTTGGTAAGTTAGAATAGTTTTTATATGAATCGATACGAGTAAATATTTGCTATAATTATCATACAACTACTATAATGCACATGTATGTATATTTGTATATATGAATATGTATGAATAATTGATTAATAAGATTTGGAATAAAACTACGTCTTATGTGGCTAATATATTGAGGTTTTTAACATTAGCAATATAATTCACTGTCACTCTCACTGCTTACGTATACGTTTTTGTATTGGAATTTATTGTTTTATTGTTGTTTATTTTGTTTGTGGGTATTTTTTTTTAATAAGGTGTATAAAAAAATCAATTGGCGTTATTTCTTACATGGTGACTTTTATACGATATTTATCTTATAGTACCGAGTAGAGGACAAAAGTAGGTAGAGAGAAAGAGCAAAAACTTACAAGCTAATTAACAATATTAAGTGATCCTTGTATAAGAAACAGGATCCTGTAGTTTTCAATAACGAATAGATTCATTTTATTTTGAGTTAGGGGGTTGGTAGTGTTTCGTTTTCAGCTGAAAATAAAAAGCGTCCTAAGGATATGTGGTCGAGTTGATAGGGTAAGTGCTATTAACTCAAAAAATAATCGAGGCAATTAGATGGACCTTATCAACACATTTAAGAAATATGCAAGCAATTGCCTCTTTGTCAACTCTTGGTATGAGCAGAACCTTTTTTTGAGTCGTTATTCAATGGTGTGGGAGAAATCAAAACTTACAATTAGTAATCTTCTGAATCAACTTAACTTCCTGGTCATTTTTCATGTAGACATTCCTGTTTCGTAATCCAATTTAGGTTTTATTTATACCAAAAAGATAAAAGGAATCTTGGGGGCTTGATCATTTGATAAGAAGCCTTACGTTTGTATATTGGTGGATCGATTCCAGGTTTTAAAAGAAAAGATTGCTTGTAAATAATGCGTAATTTCACATCGTACATTAAGTACTGAGAAAGGAGGTTGTTTTAAAAAAGATCAAACGGGCTGGTGCTTAATAGCAACGGTTTAATTTTCCACTAAGCTGAGAAAAATATGTTCATACTATTTACGAAACAAAATAAAGAATATTCGAAGAACATAATAAGAAGAATTATTATGTTCTTCGAATATTCCTTATTTTGTTGCGAAGTTTTTTGTAAATCTCGTGTAAAGAAGTTTTTACGAATTTATTTACCGGCTTCTTCAAAACCCTTCTTCAAATGTTTTATAAAAGATTTCTTATTTTGTATGAAAAAGTCATTGTTTTAACTTTATTTGTACTTCTTACGAACATTGACATATAAATTTCGCCATTTTTACTTCATATGCTTTCGAAATATTTCTTTATTTTGTATGAAACGCTTTTTAATAAAATTGTTCGACGTTTTTTTAGAACAGTTTCCTAAATATTTTATAATGTTAACAAAGTAGCATAGCTTGAACATCAAAACGCGGCGTAAACATACTCGTATGTACCTAGTTATGGATTATTACATGTACGCACCAAAATACGCACACTTTGTGCTTTTGATCTACACAGAGTTCGAAGTGTACACGTAAAAGGGTAATTCTCATTATATATAATGAGACTTCTGTATAAGTTATTTGACTTGTCGATGAACTACTTGTTGCAAAAGACAGCTAAAGAAAACTTTGGCGATTTTAGAAACGGTCATTTCACAATTTTTTTTCGTTGATTCTAAAAAGAAACAACAGAGTTCTCGAACCGAAAATAACGAAAAAACTATTTCATAAAATAGTTTCATATTTTTCGTGAAAACATTTCACATTAATTATGAACAAATTTTATAGTTTTTGTGAAAAAAATTCATGTTCGTTGTGAAATATTGTCATACATTTTTTGAAAAGGTGTCATAAAAAATATGAACCAAATTCATGAAAAAATAAGTAGCCTTTCATACAAAATATGAAACTTCTCTTTACGTGTGAACCAAATTCTTAAAAAATATGAAAGAAATTCTTATACATAAGAAAATCTTCCATTAAGTTCTTAGAAAACACGATTTTCTGAGCTTCTTTGGCTAAAAAACTAAAACAAATGTCGTAATTAATAAGAAATACTTCATTATTTTTCAGTGTAGCAAACCAATTGTTATTTCTATTGTGTCGAGAGGAATAACAATGAGCCCTATGGGTGTCCGGCCTTTAACAAACGGAAAGTGGATGTCCGACTTTGGCTATGTATTTTTACTATGCAAATAACAAAGAAAATACTGCATACTGTAGCTTAGCTGAGAGATGAGAACTATCTACAATATTTTGGATGAGCTGGCTAGGCCTGTGAAAATATAACATGATCCCCTCGATCTGAAGGATGTGTATTTCACCATCTGTACATGGTAGATAAACAACAGATTAGAAGTTCAAAATCAAGCCTGTGTTATATGAGCTGGCGTCGGGAAATGCAAAAATATGGCCAGACCAAGCCGGTTTTAATACTATCCATGTCGATCGAAATGTTTAATATCCACCCTTAGGGTCGATAACTTTCTGTTAGTATCCGTGATCACTGACTTCTATTTAATAGACAGTCAATATTTAGCCAGACTGAGCGTGTCGGCTGAAAACTACTGTAGATGACGATGAGGCAAGGAGGATACCTCCAACCTTGAAATTCCTTGAAGCTTGTACATTACAATACAGCATTCTATAGAACTCACAACAAACTTTAATGGACTTATTGTGCCAAGCATCCATTAACTATCCCTTCTACCTTACATAACTAATGTCTATATCCCGACTCCTACATTTGACCTCTTTAATAGACATTGTCGGCAGTGGTTTTCCACCTCAAAAATTTCATCGACTTTGTAAGTACATTTGTAAACTCTAAGTCAGGCAAAAGTTTGTTAATTTAATGTAAGCTCAAATCGTGGAGGCGTTTTAAGTCTGAGTCTCTCTTAGAGGACATGGCATTCAATAAATCATAAGTTTTAGATAGTCTAATTCTAGCACCTTATCTACTAAAGAGCTAAAACGCCGTGTATAAATAAAATTAAAAAATAAATTAAAACCAAGTTGATTTGATAAGTTTCATATGTGATGTATGATATACGAGTACGAATACAGCCGGATGTTGAGGACATGTGGAATGGACACTGTGGAAAATCACTGTACGGATTTTCGTCTAAATAAATAAATAAATTAAAATAAATTAAAACCAAATTGATTTGATATACAAATACAGCCGGATGTTGAGGACATCTGGAATGGACACTGTGGGCTGATCCTCGGTAGTTAGGGATGGACTCGGCTGGACTTTAAATAAATAAATAAATTAAAACCAAGTTGATTTGATAAGTTTCATATGTGATCTTTGATATACGAATACAGCCGGATGTTGAGGACCTCTGGAATGGACACTTAAATTGTTCACTACAGTATATTTTTTGTGTATATACCGCTAATTTGTTAGAGAACACACCTTCAAATAATGCAAAAGGTTTTACATACTATTGGATACTCATGCCAGAGTTGACAAACCAATTAATCAATAGAATTTATCAAATTAGGTCATCGCATTCCGTTTCAATTCTGTGCTATGTCAAAAATTTTAATAATTTTTTAATGGAACAAATTTCCATTTAAACACATCCTCAACCTCCAACAATCTTTGAGTTGTATCATTCTCATGATCCGCCCAATGCCATTTGCTTTCAGCTGTAAACGAACCACTTGCAAAAAAATATTGGGTTAATACAGATTTTTGACTACAGCTATTATTATTTCCCGGCAGTAACCAAAGCTTCAAGATGTTTCCTCGAGTGTAAACATCGTAAATCTAGTGGTATCATACATATATTTTTTATTTGTGATCGTAAAAACTCCCAAGATGTGGGTATGTAAATGTGTCTGCTAGATAAATATATATTATTTCAATTAAAAAATAATGTTATGTAAATACATATGGTAGTTGGGATTAGAGTCCTTCGGAACCAGAGTAAACACGTGTATGCACTGGCATACATGCGATTTCCATCGATTTCAGATTAGTTAAACGATAATTCATATAAATATGTACTTTGCATTCATAAAACTTAATTAATTAATTAAATGACTAACATTACTTTCGAGTACGAGCTTAACATGTGTAAAAGAGAAACAATATTTGAAATACTTATGACAAGTCACAGCAACCAATCAAAATTATATTCGATATTTTGTTTTGAGTTTATTCGCGTTGATGATCAAACGGCATACATTCGACAGTTAATTAATTACAATACGCAGTCATCTTTTATATCTTGTTCGATATTTTTAAATTTATAGTTTTGACAAAGCTCTCTGTTTTTTTTTTTTGTTTAAATCGATAATTCGAACGACTTAGAGTTCGAGCGAAATTATTTCATCCGAGAATTTTGCTTTGGAAATTTTGACAAAATGAAAGAAAAAGAAAATGGTGTTCGGGTTCAGAAATGTTGATTGCACTCAAATGGGCTTGTTGACTGAAGATATGCTTGTGGGAGAGGGTCATTCGTTGTTTGGTGTGTTGATGGTCGTTCGACTTGTGGCTAAACCTTACCTTGGCGACGTTGGCGGTGGAGGCGGCGTATATGGTGGCGGTCTCTCCTCTCTGTCAAGAATTCGTGGCTTTGCGGTTGTATGTAGATCCAGGGCATAGTTGTTTAGGGGATTTTCAGGCGGTCCCATCTTGGGAGGCGGGCCGTGAAAGATGGCATACGGGTTGTTGAAGAAATGTTGAGACGTAGTCATCATGGCGTATTTTTTTATGCTGAGTGTCTGCAACAGAGCAAGAGAAGAGAAAAACATCAATAAAAAGGAAATTGTGATAGAATATCAATAAATGTAAACGCCGGGAGCAAGCACTGTTCCACAAATATGTTAGTAAATAATAATTATGGAAATTGCTTTTATTTAAATTGCTAATATTTTTTTTACATTTATGTTATTAAACCAATACACAATAATTTTAATGTTTCGTCTTTTATTGTATAAGTACCTTCTTTATTGTGTTTATGATCTAAAACGACTTAAATTAATTTAACTTTACGAACTTAACGATATCTGTCCATTAATCATTTCAATCAAAGTACAGGTCGCAAATACGATACTATTTCGATTATGTCCAGGATTGGTCCAAGCAGAAACCTTAGCGATATTGTTGCGTTGCGGTCCACATTTTATCATCATCATATAACTTCCGATTCTAACCCGATTTCGTACAAAACGATCCTTGTTTTCATTTAGCCCCAGCACAAATGTTTCTTGCGATTTGAGGTCTGGCCACTACCAGCCCAATAGAAAACTTATAAGTAGTCCATCCGGGCCTTCCCGATTCAAGGTCCTGCCAACCTCAAAGTCCCATTTCATATTTCTACGAAATACTCTACCAACGTTGCTCTGATTCCGGACAGATAAGGGAAATTGCAGCGTGAGGTAGGTTTATCACACTGTCGGCTCCGCCTAAATCTAGTACGTTTTAGAGCAGTTATCAAGGTCGAGATATCAATAACTTAAACACACTGCGTTTCTTAGTCATGCACTGCCGAGAATACATGTTCAATATGGTGGTATACTGTCGTATCGGTTAACAACTCTTGTGGCCATATAAAATGGGCGCCAGACATTGCCTGATGGCGTATAAGCTGTATACATCGGCAGATTAATTAATACTTGGAAGCCCAGCGATAGGATAAATAAAAGCCAGTTAACATTCAATAAATGTTTAGGGTTTCAGACAGAGAAATATTAACATAAAGTCGGTGCAGAGTTTACGTCGAAGCATACTCGTAGACCTGAGAATGTAATGAACACAGACAGCCATCAATTTTTCACATCAGGTGTTACCTAAAAACACGTCAGATGAGATTATCCAAGTTATTTTTGTGTTGGAGCAAGGTTTTTGAATAATTCAAAATGGTCACGCGTGCTTTTTACCCAACAAATCCGATTGAAAGGAGAAGCTCACTTGTTGATGCTAATGTTGTAATGTCGACTACGCTAGCCATAGCAAAATTATGTTCTGTCAAAGGTATCTTGAAGTGCCAAGGCAGCGCGATACTTGAAAGCGAACGAAGTTTTCGGTCGTGCAACACCAATATTAATGTGTTTTTTTGTTAAACAAAAGTACGCCCTAAGCTGGGTAGCTTGTGCAGAGGCAAGAACGTCAAGAGAAAATTTCAATAGGAATTCCTTTCCTTTAGGTGACAAGTCACACGATTGCGTGCTGCCAACACGCCCGCTATACCACCTCCTCTGTAATACTTTCCGAATTTCCGTATCGATGTAACAACATCACTTTTAATTGATTAATAAAACGCCATAATATGAACATGCACATGTTCGCTGAGAAGATGTACATGAACAGTTTTAAAAGGAATAAAAAAAACATAGCGAAAATTTTCCGTGGCATGTGAAGTACACACGGCATGAAGAGGAGTACCCGACGATACGCGCCGCCGCTGCACGACCAGCAGATGTAGTACAGGCCGCCGCATAAGCCGTACCAACATCTGACCTACCGGCTGCCCACACCGCATGGGCGCAAAAAACTAATTTGCATTTTTAGTATTAATGGAACTGCAACAACACTCACAATGCAATGGCAACACTTTTTTTTGACAAAAATGAAAAGTGAAAAATTTATTACTTTTTGATTTTAATCATTTTCCCTCAAATGTATGAAAATACAAAGAAAACAACAGCAATGACGTACACACACACTCGCAGAAGCCTAGGTGGTGTTTGTGGTATCTGTGTGGTGTGGGCAGGGTTCGTTTGGCTGACGGGCAGAGAAAGTTGCACATTGACAGACCCTGTAGGAAGCCTGGAGTCAAGTGCCTCCATGTCAACACTTTTGGCTACTATGTTGGGTTGACTTTTTGTTGACACTGTCAAAGAAGCGTCTACACTTTTTACTTTGCCCCTATGGGTATAGAAATTTTCGACAGCTATTAAATGTGCGTCTTCTTGATTTGTTTATTATGTCTTTAGTTTTGTTGAAAGTACACGTGTTGTAAGCGAGCTTAAAGTTTTTTCAAGGAGAAAAGTGAATTGCGTCCCACACTGAAAGACGTAACGTACAATGTATAACTTTTTTTGTATCGAAGTAGTCTAACTATTTTTTTATTTCAAAGTATACCTCTTCTTATATTACTCCTATAAAAAAATAGAGTAAAATGATCCATAACTGTTCACTAGAAGAATAATAGGTACTTCTAAATATCTGGTCCCAATGACTCCATATGATAGTATATAGATAGTTAACAGTCAATAGTGTTGAAGTCTAAAACAAGTCTTAAAATTGTTGACTACAATTTCGAAAGTGTTGTAGTGGAACTAGTGGTCCAATATCTTTAGGTGGTTCCATAAGATCCATCTAATCAATAGTTCCAAGCGTACTAGTACAGCGTAGAGCATTGGCAGGAGTATTCCTAGTCAGTAGTACTGGTGACGTAGTCCATAGTATACCAGTGCAGTTTTACAATAGACAATTCCTACAGGGGCGATACACGCGCCCGCACACATACACATACGTTTGCACATGCCGGGATACATGCCATGCACGTTTCAACAAAATGAAAACTTATTTGCAATTTTAATAAAACGCAAATGGTATTAGTGGTGCCAGTTTGAATTGTTTAAAACGAGAGCGCGATGGACACAGGCACGTACCCACGTGGAGGGCCACTGGCACCCACCTGGAAAAGCAGTTAGAGTCAAACTTACACGGCGAGGTTTACTTTGGGTTAAAACCACGTGGAATTATGTTTAGAGCCGGCATTCAAAGTACGGAGCAAACATTGCCACTGCGTGTGACAACTATGGTCCCATCGCCTATTTTGCTGTCATGTGAGATTTAAACCATCAAATTTTTAATTTCTTTTTAGTTCTTAAAAACAGTTATCGTTTGATGCATTTTATGTAATATCCTAGATTCAAGTCTGTGATGATCGCAGAACTTATGGGGCTATACTTATCGACGAAAATATGAAATAGCACGTCCTTCCTCTTCTTGCATGAATACCAAAAGTAATAACATGATGCGAGTATATTTAATTGTGTTTTAACGATTTAAGTAACAAACAATACTTTAGAATATATCTATGAGGCTATACTTATACTTGACAGGATTATACGCTCGTTCGAAAAGAGTGGTTGACACTCCCCAATTTTGTAGCTCCGACGCTAAAGCACCATTCCGCCCATTTTTGGTATTCGCATAATAATTGTTTTACTATTCGTGCGATCCTGCTGAAAATTAGTATTGAAAAATCGTAAAACTATTACACTATCTGATGAAAAATACGAGCCTTATTCACGACCCTTCTTATATCTCCCACTTAAATGACACTATCCGAGCGTAGATTGAAAGTCACATTACATCTTCCTTATCGCGTGAATTTTGTTTTCTGCAATATCGTTTGTATACATGTGTGAGACAAATATGGTTGTCTCACCCAATTGTAGTTCTCCCCACACAAACGACCCTTTAAATAAATTTTGGTAAAATTAGTAGGCAATGGTAGTGAAAATTAGTGGTTATGAGATAGATTAACTAAACGACGGAAAATTTGAAATCAAGCCACGCCCCTTTTGGTATGTGTCATTCGGGTTTACCAACTGAATCTTGCTTACTTGTTTTTATTATACATAGTTATTTTATAGGCTAAAGAAAATGTGCAATTGGGATGATGAAACAAGAATTTGGATTGTGTGCCGATATCTCGCATTTGTCTGTCATTTCCGTTCAAGGAATGCCAGTTTAATTGCACGTTTAGCAGCACTCCTCTGCGAAGATTGACTTTAAAGAGGCTCGTAAGTAATTTGCCTATCGTTGGACAGTAATTTTTTTATTAGCCTTTGTTTATAACAAAAAAGAAGAAGCATCGATCCATAGGAGATAACTCTCCACGTTTCACAGGCTCACAGCCGTATAGCAGTACCGTTTTAATACTCGAGTTGAATATTCGAATCTTTTGATTTCTAGAGATTTATGACGACTGTCATACTCGTCCAATCAAGGCATGTGTGTGACGTGCATTATTCATCCTACTGCCGTGGTAGTTGAACTCCTTGTATCCATTTATGGCGCTTCCATTAATGCAGGCAGGGTACTGTTGAATGTGCCAGTTCTCATCACTTTAGTCTTACGTAGATTTATCTTCAAACCGATTGCTAAACTATTTATATAAAGGCTACTCATGGACGGCTCTGAATGAGTGAGGCATACGGCAGAGATCGTCAGCATAATCCAAATAATTCAGACGCTGAATTAGGTACCAATGTATACCATCAGTTGCCTCAGAGTTGATAATAACGGCGGAAGTACTCGTATGCATTCCTGTCTTACACCGCTATGAATTGAAAAAGCCTCGATTCTAGGATTGTAAGATGCATGTTGGTATTCCAATCTTGTCGAGGCAGTTCCAGATTGATCTTTCGAGTCTCCAACTTCGAGGTTTAGCAGACTTAAATAGACTGTCCTACCATTAACCTTAAAGTGTTCATAAGGTCAACACAGGATTTGTTCTTTCTGAACCCGGCTTGTTCTTTTCGTAGAATAGAATTTATTGAAGTGGAGATGTGGTCAGTTTCTGCATTCAGTTCGATTGCCTTTCTTGGAAAAAGTGGCATTGACGCCTTCTTTTTTCACCTGAGTTCCAGGAAGTCTTAATCGGGGGCCATATGTAAGAAGACAATGTTGGAGAGTATTTATACATTAAGTCGGGTAGATTGTCCGGATCCGCTGCCATATGGATTTTAATTTTGATATTGCATTCCTTACCTCCGCAAGTGATGGGTACTCAGTCGGTATTCCTTACCTAGGTTGGTTGATGACGTTGTTCTGGTTGCTGATGAGTCGGAGTCTTGAATAATTCTTTCTAGGGCTTTAGCTGTCCGTCGATGGTAGTAAGAGTTCGGCCGTTCGAGTCTTACTGTTGGATATAGTTCGCATTTTTTCAGCGCTGTGTTGTCGTATTGCGCTGTGGACCGCTCGAGAGTTGCCCCGCATTATCGGCTTCTACTGCAATTCCATTATAATATTGACGCCTACCATGTCGTGCCGACCTCTTAACTTTACTGTTGATGCTGTTGTAGTCATTTCGCAAGGATATCAGATCTGCTGGAGTTGCTAATGCTTCTTCCTTTGGGGTGTAGCATTAGAAGACAGTTACGTTTCTGTATTTGGTTTGGGAGCGAGCTATAATTAATCTACCAGAAATAAGTCTGCACTCAAGCATTGGTTCCTCATCCTTGATGTAAGTAGGATACCAACTCCATTTGTGTGGCTTTTGTTGTTGCCGCAGTAGAGAAATCACTACCTAGTTGTTGTTTGCATCAAGCGGTGATCATTGCCCTTGTAACCTCCGCTAAGCGAGATGGTTGTGCTAGGGGACTGACGTTCCAGCTTTCTATTCGTGCCTTATTCTATAGCCAATTGGTCGTGCCGTTAAAGCCGTTTTAATTCTTCATATTATTTGAATTGTTTCGTTGATGTTTACCATTTAATGATATGGCTTATCAGGTCAGAGCCTCAGTGGTCTTGGAGGGCCACAATGTGATGCAGGAATTCGAATTATTAAGCTATTTATGCCATTGTGTAAGCTTATAAAGTGTGCCACTTGCTTCTAGAACCGACACCGCTTCCAGCCGCCTTTGACGTGGAAAACAGACGCGGAAGATTGTTAGGTTTTGGTTATTAAATGTATCGCTTTGTCGTGTTTATTATCATGGGCACTTTGGATTTGACTCTTCTAGAAACCGCTGAACTGTCCGCGACTTCGTAAACACCTGCTCGGTATATCTACGGAACTTTCCATTATCCGCAACCCATGTACGCACCCTCTAGCACTCAGACGTGCTTATAAAAAGATGTGAAACGGACAACGTACGTATGTTTCCCACTCTCCGCCTCATGGGTGGGGGCAGTCTTAGCTTTATTATCGAAGCCCCTTAGTTTCGACCCAGCAAACTATTGCGGTGGCCATACAAGTCGATCCTACAGATTAGACAAGGATGGGTATCAGCAGACAGTCGCTAAAGACAATTTTACGCAAGGCTTAATATTTCCTATTTAAACTCAAACAAACGCTACATTCTCGTACTTGCCGATTCACTTGAAATTTTGCCAGAAGGTCATTCAAATGGTGGTTGCGGACGAATACATGTTAAACCGCATTTTTATAGCTAGAGAGGCTTATGTGGATCTTAACGGAAACAAAGTTGTTGAATATGGAGTGACTCTAATCCACATAAAATGATTGAGACCAAATAACGTCCAGATTGAGTTCAGTGTCTAAAACCTGAATTGTCGGACCATACTTTTTCCGGGACCGCTACTTCAAAATGTTAAAAGAGGTTTTGTTTAGAGAACTGCTCCGACTGGGAACACCTGTGCGGTTTCAAAAAGATGGTGACACCTGTCACTTAGAAATTGCTGTCGCTGATGGATTTATAGCAAAAATCCATCAACAAGCTTATAACAAGGTGTACCGACCTTAGTGCTTACCTTATCGAATAATTGGAAACAGTATCTTTACAAAACAAAACCAACAAATTTGGGTGATTTACAGCAAAGCAACATTCGAACAAAAATTGAGGCAGTAATGAGTTACTTTTTGATAAGATGTCCTACCTGCATCATCGATCATGGAGGTCATGTAAATTCTATTATATTAAAAAGATTTAATTAATATGTATTTGTTATAAAATAGGTAGCAACATTCTACAGCCACTCTCTGGTTGTTGCAGATTAGTTTCATTCAAAAATGGACCTCTTGGACCGAGTCTGGAAAACTAAATTAAGCATGTACTAGATAGTCTGCTTAGAGTAGCGAACTATGCTTGTTTCCCTACTAAAGCACTACAACGACATTCTAAATGCAAGTCGCCCACTGCCGTTTCGCATTCGTTTCCACACCGTTTCCGGTGGAACAACGCCACTGCCAGCCAGGCAATAACAATGCAGTCATCCATGAGGTATTTGCACATCTTCATTGGGTAGATTTTGGTGTTGTTATTGGCTGCAGCATACCTTTTCGCTTGGACATTTCAATGATTGATTTAATAAAATAGAGTGAAAATTTACTTAACAATACAATTGAAAATTAAATTGGTGGCAATAAAATGTTACTATTTCAGTGTTGCTTTACATCCACCAGACTCTCAGGGGATGCGGACCATTTTTGTAATCGCATTCGCACTCTTTCGAGCTAAAAAATATCGAGCACAGAGCACCTTTCTGACAATTGCACAAAATACGAGTACACTATGTGTCAAAGGCAAATAAAATGCTAAGTTTTAAATCTCTTGTTTCATTTCAAGCCCACTACATGAACGCAACCATTTAATGAATATTTGAATTCCCCTTTTCATAAAATCAACTCCGACTTCTAGCACATCTTTTGTATTGAAACAAAAATCAACTGAACCCCCTAAGGTGTGCTGGTATGCATCTGGCAATTTTGTGAACACTTTTCCATGAAGTTTGAGCTTGGCAGTTATTCAAAAATAATAGCTTATGATTTGTTGGCAAAAAGGCGACAAAGTTCGGACGGACAAAACATGGATTCTGGACCGTAGTGGTTCACTCTGTCGTGCCCTACTTTGTGTCTCTCTCCATACCGGTATTGCTCACGAGATATGGCCTATCATAGTTCAGAGTGAAAAGGGCAGCGCCACAGCCTAATCATAGATTTCGTGCGGTTTTGTAAAAGTCGGTCCACTGTTTTGGTCATTAAGAAGAACGGTAAAGGGGGCATGGCAACTCGCACTTTATCCTACATGCCAACACCGTATGTTTCAAATGTCATCATTATATATCTAATACTTCCTGATTTACTGTTTTTTTTTTGTTAAGGGTTGTGTGGGCGGTACCACTCCCCCTTCTCCAGTTTGCCATAACATAATTTAAAAAAAATTGTCATTGGTTTCATTGTTTTTAAAATTTTTAACGATCGGTCCATTATTTTGACCGTAAATGCGACATATGGACTTTTGAAGTTTAATGTTGTATAGGCGGTGCATTGTAACCTACAAATATTACCTAACACGTATTAAAATGTGGTTATTTTCGTAAAGATCGGAGTTTACGTATTTACTAAGTAGGGACATAAATACTGTTACACACGTTTTATGCTGTAAAATAAAAAGTACTGAATGTTTTTGGACCAAATATTTTTAATATATTTATTGATGAATATTGTATCCAAAAAGAATCTACTTATTTGAAATGCCCGCCTTTTGACTTTACACACGCCTTACGTCGTACTGGCCAATCGTCAATAGCTGCGCGAACCTCGTCCATTGGAAAATTGGCCACCGCTCGAACCAAAGCAGTCTTAAGAGATCTAATGTTGGGGTATCTTTGTGACAAACCTTGTCCTATAAAACCGCCCACAATTTGTAATCCAATGGGCTCAAATCTGGACTGCCTGTGAGCCATTCTTCAGAGGAAATGACCATGGCAAATTGTTTCGAAGCCAGGACTGGGACGTTTTAGCCTTATGGGCCGGTGCAGAATCCTGCTGGAAAGTCCATGACTGGTTTTGGAACAGGGAGTTGTTAAGAGGCTTCACAACAGCTTCAAAAACGGTTTCTTAGTAAACTTTTGACGATGTTTTGACTCCTTGTCGCAGAAATGCAGGTCAGTGACCCCATCGTAAGAGACACCCCACCAAACCATGACTGAAGCAGGGTGATGGCCTTTTTCCACCCTTGGGATCAGTTCAGATGCTTCCTTAGATGACCGCGCATACACTCTATCATTTTGCTTTTTAAATTTTTCCTGAACGGTAAAATTTTTTCATCGGTGAACACAATTTTTCTGTGCAAGTTATCTGCGTGCTTTACCAAAATACGTTTGCATTTTCAATCCTACACGCAGAGAAAAAACGTGGTACTTATATCGTCACGGCAATAATAAAATGTTCTCCGCAATAAAAGTATGTTCGTCGCAACCATAGCATTGTTTACTGAATTTAATTTTGACAATAGTATGATTGTCGCAATATTAGTATTGTTGAAATGTAATAATAGTATTATTGCCGAATTTAAAAATGAAAATATGGTTATATCAACAATATAAATATGGTTGGTGTGACAAAAATATAGTTATTTGCGTTTTATGTTAACAATTTTATGATTACGGCAATCATACTGTATGATTGTAATTTTTCTTCATTTTTTTAGAACAATGTTATTGCTACGGATCTTATGCAGTAAAAGTACTTTTTATATGGAAATTACAATTTTTTTAACAAGCTGCTTTGGCTTTGTTTTACAGAGATATTTTTAATAAAAACGCTTACGTTTTTTTAAACTTATGTTTTCTACTGTAAAATAAATCACTTCTATTGTTTTGAATTTAATGTTTTTTTTAAATAATTTTTATAACTCTAATCTATTGTTGACAACTTAACGCAATTCTAAAAAATAATATTGGGGATCATAGTATAATTGTGTGTGATAATACTATGGTTGTAGGGATCATAACATAGTTGCGTGTGGATCATACTATGGTTGTGAGAATCATACTATGGTTGTATGTGAAATATACTATGGTTGTATGTGAAACATACTATAGTTGCGAGGATCATAATATGGTTGTGGAGATCATAGTAAGGTTAAGTGTAAATCATACTATAGTTGTGGGGATCATAGTATGGTTATGTGTGAAACATACTATTGTTGTGAGGATCATAGTATGGTTATCTGTGGAACATACTATTGTTGTGAGGATCATATAATGGTTGTATTTGAATCATATGAGGATTACAATATTGTTGTAGCACAACCATATACCCAACAATAGTAGTATCCTCTTCGAATATTGTCATCACATACTTTTTTTCTGCGTGTATTTTTTTTAAAGCTGCAGTCAATAAATGTCCGGTACGTCGTTTGAAAGCCCCAAGTCTAACATCTTTTTAATGATTCGACTCATGAACTTTTGCGTAATATTCATCTCACGTGCCATGATTTTATGTTTTCGGAGCGGATTTCTGTGAATTCTTGATTAAACGACTTTGATGACATGCGGTGTTCGAACAGAGCGTGGACGGCCCGACTGGTGGCGGTCTTTTACATCTCCAGTCTTATGCATCGGTAGACGAACATGTGGCTAATCCCTAGTGGCCGGAGCGTTTTGAAAATATCGCTTTTTTTTCATTTCACACTTGAAAAGCGCTACTACAGCGATACGGTTTTCATTAGCTGACCACTCACTCCATGATGAAAGTTGAAACAATTTTAAAATCCCGTTACAGACTAACGCTATTGAAGTTAGCTTTCAAAACCCATATGACATTTACGGGGTATGTTCAGTTCTACTATTGAAATGGGTGTGTTCAATGTTGTAACAGAATTTATGTCCTTACTAAGTAGTTGTAAAAAATCAAAAAACAACCCCTAAAAGTACTACATCTATACTTGTTATTCCATTTTTTTTTACTCTCGACCGATCCGGCCCATATTTAATACCAATCGTTTTAAGGCATCGACACCTAATTTCGCTAAATTGCAACTACCTTTAGGTTTAATAGTGCGTCCAGACAGATGGACATGACTAAATACTCTTAGATTTCTACGACGATTCAGAATCGTCGATATTTCCGATCAGTATTTCGAGGTGTTGCAAATTGATTGACATGCCGAATTTGATCTCCATTCAATGATGGAGCGTATAAAACAAGTGTATAATTCGTAAGTTCGGCAGGTTTGAATGTCTTTTACTCATCACCATGGATTTCGTTACAGCATGTCATAGGACATGGCTGCTGGTGGTGGGTACATATTTGACAGCATCTTATTTTCGGTTCCCTATGGGCCAAGGATTAAAAGTCTGCAACTGTTTAATTTCTCAATTGTCGCTATAAATACTTTTTAAACTGACGTTTTAATCTTTTTAATGAAATTGATCTCCAATACTATTTTTTCCATATAAAATACTTTTTCGACTAAAACAGTGCAAAGCAAAATATGTCTTTGTTTCGTCTGGTAATTTCTAAAATTTCAAAAAAACGAATACATACCGCTGTTACGGGCAACTTTTTAGTCCGCGAAAAGAAAAACTCTACTCGTTGATATTGTGGATATGAACATCGGCAAGAATCTTTGTTCCACCTCAGTGTGGACCACTCTAGTTTACAAATGTACGACTATGTATGCATGTATGGCTGCTGTGTATGAGTGTGTGTGTGTGTGTGTTTGTGCTTATGAGATTAGAACTTATGAAAAAGCCACTGTGTTGGTTGGCCAAGTGATTTCAATTGCAATTTTATTTGATATGCTTGATTTCACAGCGAAACCATGCAATAATAATTCAAAGCGTTTCGCCCTCAACACTCAACCAGCGCAGATTTACGTGTGCGAACAGATACGATTTAAATTGAAAATTGATTTTTACACATGAAATATTACATCACACCTATGACGCTGTGTTCATATATGTTTGTACGAGTGTATGTATTTGTGTGAGAGTGTGTGTAAACGTGTTAACGCTTTTATTAAAATGCCGTCCATGCATCCATCATAAATATCCGCAAATAAAACTAAATTGTTGTCGGTTTAATTGATGTTTTTCATTTGAATTTGAAAGAACTGAACGTTGATGTGGAATTAAACCCTTTTCTCTTGCACAGTCGCTTTGAAAATCAGTTAACAATCCCCGTTTTACATTTCACCAAGGGCAGTACAAATGTGCGCCGTATCCTTTGATATCCTATTTCTTCCATTCCAAATCGAGGTATCTTTTCCAATTTGCCCCATTTCACTCGTTAGCCCTTGAAGAGGTCTACAACGAATGCAGGAAAATGATGAATCTCTTCTGTTTTTTTATTGTGAGTGTTCTTGCAAAAACTTTAACAAGAAGTAAATCTTCTTACACAAGAATGAAAGAACGAACGAGGGCAATAAAAGGAATGGGGAAAACTGGTAAAAATTAATGACAAAACTAAAAGAATTATAAATGTAAAAAAGTTTTTTTTCCACAAAGAATGCGAAACTAAGCCTTTAAGATGTTGTTGTCGGGTGTAAAAGACCTTAAAATTGCATCAAATTAATTACAGACGTGAAAATGATTAAACTGTCGCAGACCGTAATAATTGCAAAAGGACTTTATGATTTTTGTTGTCCTGTAATTAAAAGAGAACCGACTAACGAAAGCGCAACTAGAGTCATTGGTCATCGTGACTGCCGTAATGGGGTCAACGCTAAACTGCAACTGTAGTGCAGATACGCCCTTTCGAATGTATTCGTCGTCATAGACGCCCTTTCAACACAAAACAAACGCGCTTAGAAACGGCCACAGTGGGCAATGGCGTCAGTGAAAATGGTTATCAATTTTGGGGAATAGGTAAATTTAGTAGAGTATTTACTGCACGTCGCTAACAAGCTAAAAATAACTTAAATTTGCTTTTATAAGAACGGATTTTTTTAATGCATTTCCTGCTTATAAAAACTTAAATTCGTTCGTATTTCAATGTGCTGTCAGAGAAATTAGCCGACTCCGGATATCCGCTGAGAGCTGTAGCGCACTTGAAAGTAATTTTTCTCGCAATTCTGATTATGTGACTATTTTATAGCCAAAACATTTCACCATTTTTTTAGTTGATTCCGAAAAAGAAACAACAAAAGTTCCAGAATAAGAACTGTTTAAGTCATAATACTTGGTAATACTTATATATTGACAGTAAGTAAGAAGGAAGGTGCAGCAGAATAAGCTGATTTCTAAACTCCATTGATTATGCAAGAAATTTACGCTGGATCTGTGGACTAGGGCGATTTTATCTACCAAGACCGATGCATTTATTTCGTGCATCGCCGCTGACTATATTGGGTTGAGACAGTTTTGTGCTTCCGACTCAAGCCTCCGAGTAGGAGGGTTAGTAGTGCCGAAGAATGAAATAAATCTAAGTCATTTTGTTAAATACCCTTTTAGAATTCGACGAAGTTAGCGTGTCAGGAATGCCTACATTTTGAAACAGAAAAACACGATTGTATGGAACTACAGAAACATAAAAACCGATCCGATCCAATTTGACCGCTTACGTTTTAGGAACGCCTGCCACAGTTGTGATAGGTTCATAAGGGAGAGTCTGCTTCTAATTACAATACAAGTATCGTTGACCGAGCTAAACCAAATTTAAATAATTAAAATGTGTCCTTTACATTATTTTCGTTGTTCATCTTAAACTAGTCAAACCAAACGGGTTAACGTAAACGTGGGCTGGTTCATTCGGAATCTTCAAATATGCTCAATCTGATACGAGGCTAGTAAGAATGCATGCGAATGATTACAGATAATGAAGAAGTGTCCGTGAGTTTCGAAGTGGGTTAAGAATTATTTGATGCATTTGCTAGCTGATCAAGGACATTTTGGAACCTGCTCGTTAGCCCAATATCTTTTGGCCCAATCCAATATTTACGTAGTCGTATGTACTTAATTTTTTTCTGAGCGTAAAGAGTGTACTTTCTCGAAATTTCTTACAAAGTCTCACAACATTCAAGTCGCCGCATGTTCCGATGACTTCATGAATAAGCTTGACGAAGAGTTATACTATCTGTTGCCGAAGATGGTCCTAAGGAACTATCATCATCGTGGGACCAACGAAAAAAATTTTGGAGATCAGATGCTGTAATATCACAGGACAAAATCTCGATCTTCACGGATAGTTCGAAAATGGAGCCACGTACTGGATCAGTTGTTCCCTTAACCTAAAAATATCTCACAAAAAAGCACGGTCTTTCAGGAAGAAAAACAAACAGGACGAGAGAACTGTTAACAATCGGAATAAGATCGATGACAATCCTCATTGGCAGCGTGCATAGGTAAACTCTGTAGAAACTACTGTAGAAGCTGCCTGAATACACGAACTCTACCCTTTTAACCTTACATAAATTAAGTGATTCTTAGCCGTTACCGCTATAACAACTGGGTTCCCTGTCGGTTCCCAATTCTAGATTTGCTGTGTGGGCATATACCCTCACTCGGCTAGGAGTTTCAGATCGTAGCACCCAAGTTGAAACCTTACCTGTGACTTTGGGTACACTGTATCGAAAAAACAATGATTTTTTAACCATGTGTCTGGTAACATTTTTCATGGTAAATGTTTGATAACGAAGACAAAATAAGGGTTAAATATACATACAAAATAGTTGAGTTAACTTTATATGAGGTTGGTTGGTTTTTTTCAAGAGAGAGGCAGAAAATTGTGTGAAATAAACAAAAATTAATAGATCATTCGGCTCTGTTGTATCGAAGCTTTTGACCTGCTTTGTGTTATACAAAGTTCAGAATTAAGTTACACGAAGTTGCAACGATTTCGACTGTCTTACCCCCAAGACTACACGCAATGAATAATTCTCATTAATCATAATAGAACTCCCGTAAAAGTCATTTGATTTGTGGCCGAAGTAATCGTTGCCAAAGCCTGCGGAAGAAAAACCTCGGCGGGTTTAGAAACTGCTGTACAGTCTGCCTGGAAACCGTAGCCAATACATTTTACCAACTGTTTAGTTGATTCTGAAAAAGAAACAACAGAAAGGTCTCGAACCAAAATAAAAACTGCTCAAATCATGATAATGAAAAAAGACCGAATGAATTTAAACAAAACAAAAAGTTAATTAGTAGGTTTAATTAATATTAAAAATGTTAACAGTAACTATATTTCTGGTTAAAAGAGTTAACGAATAATTAGGTAACTTAACAATAAAAATGATTTCTATACTAATCTTCATAGTTAATAATATTAACAATTTCATTGTTAGATTGAACGTGTATTGTTTCAATAAATTAACTATAAAATTTTAATATTAACAATTTTTAAAAACAATGCATTGTTAAAACAACATTAATTATTTTAATAATAACAATTTAATTGGTTAAAAAACTCAACAATGCATTGTTAAAACAACAATAATTATTTTAAAATTAACAATTTTCATGGTTAACAAATTCTACCATTAAACCGTTAAATTAAATATTATTATTGTTAAATACCTGTCAACAAAAAAATTTTCACATTAACCTTATATAACGTAGACTCCAAATCATGTTAACTTATAATTTACTCAGTGTAGAAAACACAGTGTCCGAAAAACCAAAAAATTTAGGGGATCCAGATCAGTATTGTCTACACTAGTGATATGTTCTCCGTCACACATCTAAATGTAGTGTCTAAATAGAATAACCTGCTTTATTTTTACTCTGGCAGGGGGATTGTACACATGTGTTTACCTGTGAGGATTCAGAAGACCCCATTTTACCACTGTAAAGTCCCCCAGAAGTATTGTAAATATATTTGCCTTTCCCTCGTCCGATGCTGTAATTCAGCAAAAGGTATTTGAATAACAGAGATGTTCGTCTCACCCTTACACATAATGCCCTTTCTAGGCCTCCTAAACACGAAAATGAATTTTAAAAAATTTTCCTCTGATTAGTTTTCAAGATAGAAATTTGGAATTTTTCCGATTTTTTATGCGATGTCTCAGCTTTTTTGACCATAATTCCCAAACGATATTACCGGTTTGATCAGGAGTGGTCTCAAATGAAAGGAAACTAGCTCTTCTCTTTTTTATATGAGATATTAAAATCTCAAGGGCTTTGACGTTAGAAGCATTTTAAATTTTAAAAAATTTGATTTTTTGTGCAAAAATCACGATTATAAATTGAATAACAAATAAACAAACAATAAAATAAAAATCGTATATAAATAAATTAAGCATAAAGTTTGAACTTTCCGAGCAAAACAAGCCATGATTTGTTGAAATTGGGTGAGAAATGGGCTCTTCTAACGGCCGCACGACGGTATACGTATGTTTGTAAAAGGTGTATACACATGGAGTCGTTCGTACCGAAATGTGATGTTGAGAAAAAAAAAAATAAAGTATAGAGAATATATAAGTACATCAGATAACGCGGCTAAAACGTATAACAAACCAAAAAGACCTCTGGACACCTCAGGACTGGTTCTACCAAATTAATTTAATGTAAGCTTCAACTCGTTTGGGACATGTTAACACTGTTATTTATAAGTTAGGAAAAATTGGTCAGAGAAGGAGTATTGAAATTTTTTTTAAACTTTGAGTTCGGATGCAGTTTCAAAATAATTCTTCAGATCATACAAGTCTCATTCGAAGTTTGTTTGACATAGTCCTGTTGGAGTTGGAGACAAGTCATCGTATTTTTGCCAAACTCGAAAGCCCTGAACAGATCTTGAAAATTTTTCTTAATACGTTTCTCGATCTTTGACCTGGAAATGCTTTATAATTTAACGTATAGGATGTCTGTTAGTTGTCACCACAAAATATTCTTTATGATGTACAATCCAACCCAAGTCAATTTAAGTTAAGCGTTCAAGGGTGTCGCATCAAAACGCTCTGCCGGGACTACAACACAAGCATGGGCATGGTTTATATCAACTCACCTTTTACACGTTGGACACACAGCCATAAATACAACACTCTTCCTTGGAAGTGTTAGTGGGAGGGTGACCACGTTTTATCTATTCCGGATACATATCGTGCAGTATTAACTCGCAATCGTGTTTAACAACTTATCTTTTCATTGCGAAGTACAAACGTAATTTATTGCGAACTTCAAGCGTTAAACCGCAAACGACAAGCAATAAAAACGAATGGAGATACAAAAAGGAAAGTGTATAGATTTCCCTTCTAACTATAGCGTTCATACCTACACGCACAAAGATTTGCATACGTGTGCATGTAAATATAAACATGAAATGAAATTGCGAAAGTTTCTCCTTCCGAAGCTCAATTGAAAGGAAAATGGCAAATATTCACTTGATGTAAAAATGTCTGCAGCATATATCTGTATGTGTAAATGTCTGTGTATGTGTATTCGTATGCGGTAAAAAACACAGGTTATCAAAATTTGAAGAAGAAAAAACAAAAAGCTCTCTCATACAGGATGTTATTGGAATGCGGTCCAGATAAAATAAATTAATTAGTTGTGAATTGAAAACACTGATCACGTAAAAGCGAAAGTGTTTTCAAGTGGACTTGCAAAAGGGCAAGCACGTCTTGGTATTTTTTTTTCGATTTTTACACTTTGCCAGCGAAAGTGTCGATGATGACAAATTTAAATAACAAGTATCGTGGGTATGTATGCCTCATAACAGGCATTTCCGTTTCCATGGTAATCAGATGTTGGTGTTCGGATCAATTATTTTCTTTTATCTGATAGAGATTCATTTGAACAACGCCACTATTGACGACGTCAACATTATTAAACGCATACATACAAGCCAACTCCTTGGAGTTCCCTTTGGGAATACCAAGGATATAACCAAGTTCTAAAATCTCACTGGTAGTAAGCGATTCCCTTTCAATTAGAAATTATCGCATATTTTTTGATAACCTTAAAAATGAATGTGATGTTTTGAATTTTGTGTGATATACTCATATCTCACTTAACATTTAGCAACCCTTTTCAGTCCAAATATCCATATTTATAAGTACAATAAACAACATGTCAAGTTTTTAAAAAAGCGCGAATTCTAAGCTATCGTGTATTTTTCGTCTTTCTTGAATTCTAAAACACTCTTTATATACTTTTTAGGATCACAGATCAATATTAAAAGGTATTTCCATTGGCACAATGCAGGGTACAAAAAAGTCACTTCCATGTGATGACTTCTAATGGTAGGATATGCACTAATAATGGATATATTTCGGCTATAGCATAATATTTCGGCTAAAGAAAAGATTTGTTGTTCAGCCAAATTTTTTCACCAAGCGACGATTGTGATGGCGTGTTCTTCAAATATGTTTTATTATAAATATGTTATTAGTATAACCGAATGTTAGTTCACGCACTAGTATTGTTTATTAAACGTCAGTTCTACAATAAATTCTCTTTAACAAACTATAGCTTAGCTTGAAAGGATTCAATTGAACAAAGCGACGATTTAGAAATGTTGTTTTTAAAATTTTATTTGGATTGGAGTCAATTTTGAAATCCAATTTTATTGCTACGTCTGGCAGTTACTATTGCCTCCTGACGATGTGTGGCCCGTTTTCGCTGAAATAAGAATGACTGTCTTAAAAGATTCATTTGGATATGTTTATTTGGAATAAGCTTTACTAAACTACCCGTTGTGGTCATCTCCGGCTATATTATTTGTTGTCATTACCAATTGTGGTTCCCAAGATCAAAAATGTAAAAACGGTTCTGATAACCAATAGTGTAATCTTATTTCGCAAGTATAACCACTAGACAGTACAATAATCGTATAATAGTTGTCATTTTCTGTATTCCAACCCGAATTTCCAATAAAAGTATTAACGTTTGTAACTTTTTCTCTGTGCCCTTGAGATGTGATGGGTAAAGTGCGCGACTATGACACAATCAAACCAGTTTCAAAGTCGTGCGGGATCATAGAAAATTTTTGACTAATGGATTTTCAATTACACAACACCGGATTGTTAGAATCACTATATATCGTGCACAGCACATTGATTTGGGGAATTTTCCCATTTGTTGCTTAGTGGGATGGTGTAGGAGGCATTATCTTATTAGTCAGAGTGTGAAGAATTTAATGTGGAAATAGTAATGCACTGTGAGGTCTGACCGGAGTCGGTAATCTGGTATAGCGGGTGATCGGGCAACTCTAGTACAGTTAATCAAATCTAGTGGTTTGTAACCCAAATCGGCCGTAGCAGGTGCTACAACTACACGAGAAAAAGAGGAATGTGGTCAAATCGCATGATCTTGGAGGCCAGGTTATATCATTGTTCGTGAACTATGCTTTTATTTAATCAGCTAAACAGAACGTAATCTTGCCTCTCTCGAAAAAAGGAACTTGAGAACTCATTTCAGCTAAACAGAACGTAATCTTGCCTCTCTCAAAAAAAGGAACTTGAGAGCTCATTTCAAATTAGTGTGCATGTGCATGATTCTTATACTCACTGGCCAGGACTTTCTGGTTCCGAACGGCTAATGCATTTTACAAATTTGTTTTTACATGGCTTAGAAATAGATCGCTTATAATGTCCCTGTCTGGAAGAAATCTCAATTACTTTTTGAGTTTTGTTCGGTTGTTGGAGGTGTCGGTATGCTGGCGTTTAGCGCGGCTCGTCAGATATGGGGTGGTTCTTTTCAAACCTGGACGTTTTGAAAGTTACTATAAAAATATTAACTCGTACCAGCGTAAATCAGCACAAAATAAAAAAAGTAAATAAAATAAAAAAAAAACAAACCTATCTGACGTACGCTCAAGATGATGATACTTGCTCGATGAAATGCCAAGAACCAATGTTGGGTACCACCATGATTCCTGAAAAATTCTGAAAACTGGGCAAGTACCTTAAGTCTAAATCGACATCCCTAGGCCTGAGCTCAATCCTCAAATTAAGAAATGTATTTTTGAATATTTTCTTAAAAACTAAACTCCAAAATTTCACATTTCAACAAAAAACTGATATACTTCTTCTCGCTTTTTTTATCCGTTTTGTTTTACTGTAGTATGGTATCAATTTTATCAGCGGACTTAACATGCAGCAACCAATCTTGGTGCTGTTATTTCGGCAGATTCCCAAGTGGATTGGTCTTTGGTTGGTGGCGAAAAATGGCTTTTTTTTTTGTTGATTTCAGTTTTTTTTATGTTTTTGTATTTGTAACTTTCAACAATTTGTCGGTCGACTTAAACCCTACTATCCATAGTATCTTTAAAGATGCAACAATTAAAAAAACTGCCACAGTTTTGGTTTAATTATTTCAAAATCTGTTATATCGTTTATAATGAAACGTGCCTTAGCTACAAAATATAGTTAAGGTTCTATCTGAAGCAGTCAAAGAAATAACACCACCAAAAAAAATATAAAAATCTTAAAATAAATAGTATGAATTTTGTTTAGCGAATAACATAAAATAAAAAAATACCAGTTATTGTTTGAATTTGTAATAAATCGAATTCTCACTATTAAAAGTAGCTATGGACTTCTTCGTTTCACAGGAAAATTTGGGTGCATCCTTAAAGATATCAAAAATTGATTGTGTGCTCTCATTGATGTTTAGTAACCACTTGTGTGTTTCATTTATGTTATAATCATTGAACGAGAAAGTTCACTACTTGCTAAAGGCTTAGCATACATTCGCATAGTTTTATATTGTTTCTTCAGCAAATTTTACTGCTTGGTTTTGATACAATTTTGTAAATAAGTCGAAAACATTTTTTAGGTGATGACATAGATGACGAAAGCGAAAATTGAGAGGAAAAAAATTGAATGCGACTTGAATCCAAAAAGGCAAAATATATTTAGCGGATGAAGACATGGTTATTGACCTCAAATTATGACATTGAGGACTAGTTATTTAGTTGACATGATAAACGATGACAAAAAAATGAAAATCATCAACTGATAATCCTTTTCAAACTAACTTAAATTTTTTTGATCATTTTACATCTTCTCACTTTATATGTAGAAGAATAAATGTCCTTCTGAATGAATGTCCCTTTGAATTTCGCAATGTAAAAATTAATTGCAAGTCTTAAGAATTTAAAAGAAACATATAAAAAAATGTATATACAGTTTAAAGGCCGACAGCTAAAATTTCGAGGTGACAAAAGTTATCAGAGAAAATAATGGAACTATCAACACCATATTAAATTTGGAGTTATATGTTTCCTGATACTGATGAGGGTTGTTTATGAAACCCTCAAATGTGCCGGAATTGAGACATTTCATTTTGATAAGTTTGATTTAAGAAAACATATTCGAATACCTTTTTATGTGGCATATTTCAACCTTCCCAGTGATTATCGGTCTACTAGAACCGATCAGAACGCAATGTAAAAAAAACAGTTGAAACACAATCGTTTCGAAAATATTGGTGAAATGCTTCCTTTTAATGATAAAAATAAGAAGCCTTCCCGTAATGACCATAACCATGATACACTTGATTTAATTGAACCTTCCATCAACAAATTCAACGTTACTTTTGAAAGCCATGCACAGCTTGTGTGTCGTTGCGCAAATGTGTTCAACAAAAATTGGAATCTACTTAAAACAGTATTGGCCCAACGGACCAATTAAATGGAGCCCGAAGTTATTTGTTTTGTGCGACACTTCAGGATAGGCTTATAAGTTTGAGATCTACGATGGCAATCCTAAAGCTCCAACTGGAGATGAATAATCCACAAATATTGTAGTTAGATTGTTACGAGAAATTCCCCGGTATAAAAATGATATACGTTATTTCGACAACTTTTACACTACAGTGTCAATAGTGGTGTATTTGCACACACTGGGAATTCTGTCAGTTGGTGCTACTCGTATTCGTTGAAATAAAATAAAAAATTGCAAAATTCCTTATGAAAAGTCTTAGCAAAAAAATGATCGTGAAACTAGCGAAAAATATGTTGCAAATATACGTTGAAATATCTTCACTGTCTTGGAAAAAAACCCGTATTGTCAATTTAGTTCCAATATACTTCCGACAAGTCAATTCTGTGTCCTCAAATTATTAAAGACTAATTGCTGCATTGGGGGAGTCGACTTATTGAATAATCCAATGGGTAAAAAAGAAACTAAATATGAGGAACCGAAAGTTGACAAACAGGGAATTTTTCCACCCTTTGAATGACGGTTGTTAATTCCTGGCAATTATACAAAAGAAAAACTAAATGTAAATCAGGATATTCGTGTAATAGATTTAAAATTACAAGAAGCTGATACTTTATTTTTATCAAAATTACAACAACCATTACAAAGAGCTCGATCGCGTTTTAAACCAAAAATGGATAAGAAGGAAATATGAAGGTTTTCTAACTGCATGGTATAAACTCGGTTGTATTGAACAAAACGCAATGTAAATTTATGTTTTACTAAAGAAAAAAAATTGTTCTTATAATAGTTTTATATTATAATAACTATATCGTCTTTATGAACAAAGCATTTCTGTTTTATTTATTTTTCTTAAATAAAAATGTTAAATTTTATGATTTTGAAATTAACTAATTTCTTAAAAAGCTTTCAGTTTTTTTCGAGAAGTGCCCAGCGTACTAAAAATATCATTAAAAAAATTAAAAACGTAGCTGTTCTTTTTTCTATAATTAACATTATTACAATTTTTCATAAAAATCAGAGGTCATGCGCATTTAAAGATAAAGCGGCCCCAAGACGATCAATACTATCGTCATTATATTGCACAATATATTTTACAATATTATTACTTTTTCACCACACATGGTTCAATATAATTGGGCAATTCGGTCTTTTATCATTATCATGTCTTTAACAGTTTTTATTCTGGTTCGAGACCTTTGTTGTTTCTTTTTCAGAGTCAACGTGAATCAACAATATACATTGTGAAGAATATTGATCGTCTAGGAACCACTGTCACTTTGTGTGCTTGATAAGTGATTTCGATAAAAATGATCAAAACTTTGTATATTTTTGTAATTTTTTTTCTTCTTGAGAATCAAAATTAAAATGGAAGGAAATATGGAACTCCAATTTTTCTTGAAGAAAAAATTTCTCATTATTTTCTCTAATAATTGTTTTTTCTTTTTACATTTTTTTCTGTTGGTTTTTTGTGCTTCTTCTAGAGGCCAACTTTTTAACACTTAATGCGCACATGATAATCGTAAAGTCGCCGGCATTTGTGAGGTTTGAAACTCGCCACTACAGAAATGTTAGATGTTCTTTCCCAAAGTTGAATCTGGGTTTACTGGCATTATAGCGGCACAAAAACTAGGTAATCATCGATTGATAGTACTCTCTATTGGCGAAAATATGAATTCCATTATCTTTCTTAAAGAAACAGTAACTTTCAGCAGTACAGTGACACTTGGTGGACATCTCGTGATTGGAAGTACACGATGATCACTCAATTGACTTCGTCGCTAAACTTTGTAGCCACAACCAGATCGATTTCTTTGATCAATTTTTGATGTCTGCGTAAGTCCTGCGTATTTCTCACACTGTATGTGGATAGCGGTGACGTTTTCCACTGAACTTGCGTTTTGTTGATTTCTGTACATCAGAAGACGATAAGTTGGCCACCAAGCGGAAAGTTCGACCATGTTAACTGCAAAATGGGCGCATCGAACCAGTTGTAGCCAAAATTAAGGTAACACAGTTCTATCATTGAAAATCGGACTTAATCCTGTGTTATATAAAAAACAACTAGGAATCTTTACAGGTGTTAAGAAATGAATAAACTATACAATTTTACAGGTACCAATTGTTTTAATAGCACGTTATGCTGGCACCTTCGTTGCAAGGATAAGCTGATTACCTTCATTGAAATTTAAAGTTTTAGACGATTTTAAAAAAGCTGCCCTGTAACTACAAACAGCAGTTTATAATAACATTCTGCAATAATCACACAGTATATCAAATAACCAACTAAACCTCTAAGACCTTCTGTGCAGAGGCCAAAATGTTGCAGCAATTCGTTCCACTTACGACCCGACCACTACTTGCATACACACGTGTATATAGGGTGCATCGAATTATTTGCTTTGCAATATAAAAATGTTGAAAAGTGCAGAGGCCATAACTAAAGATATATGCGAATAGGCCTTCCATTACATTCAATTGAAATTCATCTATACCTTCTGCATATCTGCATACCTGCTTTACTCCGTGTTCTCATCATAAACCAGGAGTAGTAAAAGGCATTTTACAAGCATTTAATTTGATCTGAATGATATGTGTTTTTTCCCTTCCTAAACAGACGTGTCAAGGGGGCACCACTTTACCTTTAGAAGGGTGTACGAGTGTGCCATTTAGATCTGTGTATATCAAATCAGTCACGATAGCATCCGAAAAGAGTAACCAATCGTTTTGCAATTATGAGCGGGGAAATACCTTTAATGAGTTTAAAACTGATCTTAGGACGGTGTCAATAGAGTTGCTTTCGTAAGTTAAAAAAGTAAAAATGCTAAAGTCGGGCATGGTCGCGTATATGATACCCTTTTCTACTGTATGGGCAGAAATGCATTTGAGAGTAGGTTTTTACCCAAAAAAGAAAATTTTATAGTTTTGTTGGTCTTTGTTTGAATTGGCTAGTAAGAGATCCATCAAGCTATATATAGCCAAATTGAGAAAATTATATTGTTTTAGGCTTCATGGCATTTTTTTTTTGTTATTTGATAGCCACATAGGCATAGCACTATATACAGAAATAGCCCAGGGTCGATCGATCGTTATAAAGTATACCAGAATTGATCGAAATCGTTCTTAATAAGGGTGTTCTACAGCGGTTGTATCCGAAATCCGGAGATACAAAATTATTGCACTTCTGATACAATTTGTATTCACCCCATAAAAAAGTTTCATTCTTTTATTTAACAACTTTTTTTTAGAAAATTTCTACTTGTTTTTTTTGCGCAGTGCAGAGTAGAAACCACCACTAAGGTCAATGTCAACTAGAACAAAAAGGTTAAATTTCGTAAGTAGCAACACTGACACAACCTATGTCGTATTGAAAGAGTAGTACGAGTACATCAATGATGGCAAAAATGTTTGCTTGTAAAAAAGGGCATGAAGGGCAGACCGCATCAAAATTTAGACTGAAATCGGCCGATAGCTCTCGATGCCTTTTAAATTAGTTTATTATAATTTTTATTGTTATAAATATATAAATAAAAGACTGCTTTCAATCATTAAACGTGAATAACACAAATTACATTAAAAACCTTATTTTATCAGGTTCGTCTAAATGTTACTTATTAAGTACTGTTGAAACCCTACTGAACCTACTTATATACTTTTAGAGGTAAATTATTTGCTGTGAAATGTCAATAGTGACTTAGTTACATTGAGATAGGCTAAAGCTCAGCTATTCGCAATTCTTCTAATATCTATACAACTAGTATTGACCACATAACAACATATTTGTTGCTACAACCGAATGGGGGTTGCACGCACTACCCATGTTTTCTATCGCTTGGGCTGACTAGGTACACGGCAATTTTCAGAAGAGGAAACTGATAGCCTGTAATCCTTACAAATTATGACGGTTATTGAGACTGAATTTGTACATGTGTTAGTTGTTGTTATAAATTGTTGGTTATAAGTACACATAGTTAACAGATTCGTTGCCACGACCGAATGATTGAGGTTGCATGCATGCCATCATTCCAACCGAATGTTAGTTGATGCTCTGTAACGTTTAGTAAATTTAACTAAAGTATCGGTAGAAAATACGAAGAATCCGAACCTCCAGAAAAGAATTTTTGGATCGAAAAGTCCACATGCCGCACTTTTTTAACGAAAAAATGTTAAATTTTAAGTAGAGGCAAAAATAGTTTCCTTTTATACTTGAAGCACTCTTGTCGAGGAAAAGATGATGGAAGATTTTTACTTATTATTTTCGCTTTTGGTTATTATCAAAGTTAAGATATCATCACCAATATTCGGTTACACCAACAAAATGTTGGAAAGAAACTATTGGTTGCCACAACCATTACATTTATTGGTATGACCGATCTTAACAATACGATGATCAAATTTATCATCTTGTGGTATGTCGAACCGAATATCGATTACGACTATAAACATTTGGTCATTGTAGCCGAAATTTTTTTTTTTAACGGAATTATATTAGTTCCAAAAGATTTCCAAATGTGTTCTCGGTGTCTTTGAATTCGGTTTCCATAGCACGAACAATCTACAACTTTTTTTTTTTTTTTTTATATAAGCTTTATTTGAATTATTGAATCTGCTCCAATGGAGCCTAACAATAAGTATACGAATCTTAAGTATAATTCAATAATGAATCCTAGTATGGATTTCTTGTAATGTGGATCTCTGCTAATTGGCAGGAATTTTAATTAATTTGGTCAAAATAGTATATAACTGGTATGGATCACATGTCTGAGAATTTTAAACCTGGTTTGGCTTAAACCTCGTGATAAAGGTCCAGAGGACCCTTACAGTCATTTACAAAGTGTTCGCGATATTATGTAGAGTGAAGAACTCTAGTTATGTAAGTATAACGGATAACTCTAGAATAGCAGAGTGGACGACGTAATTTGGGTTTTGTAGGTTTTTCGCGTTGACTGTTTTAAGGATCACGTATGAGAGCATTTAAGCCACGTGACGTAGAATGAAGGATTCTACACAGTCTTTTTGATTGTTCGTCCGCGATTGATATTGACTGTTTTAAAGATCACGTATAAGAGCGTTTAAGCCACGTGACGTAGAAAAGGATTCTACACAGTCTTTCGGGCGCGTGTGTTCGCGATTACTGTTACGGATGAAGATTAGAAAACACGGCGTTCGTTTCTCCGAAGTCTTAAAGATCTGGGACTGCACAATAATTGTCTAGCAAGTATGTTATCATGACGTTCGAGCTTCTCTTTGTGCTTTATATTGATTTTTTGAATTGCCTCTTTAACGAGAGGTATTTTCAAGTCTCGGTGGATATTTTCATTCCTCATATACCAAGGGGCACCGGTAATAAGCCGCAATGTCTTCGATTGGACTCTTTGGATTTTGTCGAGATTGCTCGAGCTTGCTTTGCCCCATAGCTGGGCACCGTATAACCAGATAGGTTTGATTGCACTGTTGTATAGCAGGACCTTATATTCAAGACTTAGTTTTGAGTTCGCGTTTAGGAGCCAGTGAAGTTGATGGACCTTAAGTTTCAGTTGAGTTTTCTTGGCTTCGATATGACTTCTCCAGGTGAGTCGGCGATCCAGGTGGATTCCAAGGTATGAAACATGATCAGATTGAGAAAAAGGGATATTGTTTAATTTCAATGTCGGACAAGTGCTAAAATTCAGTGTGAAAGTTACCTGTGTGCATTTAGCCTCATTGACTTTTATTCTCCAGTCAGAGAGCCAAGATTCTACTCGTCTGAGATGTACACCTAGATTCATAGATGCAATATCCTGCTTTTTATGTGTGGCCATTATAGCGGTATCATCGGCAAAAGTGGATGTTAGCACGTTTGGGCTGGTAGGAATATCTGCGGTAAACAGAATGTAATTTCCAAGATCATTTTGGGCGTGATAAGATCATATCCAGGTGCTTTACCTGGATTCACGGTTTCTTTAATGACATTCAGAACTTCATTCGCGTTAGTAAACAATGGAATTACGGCAGACATTTTATCAACAGGTGGAAGGATGTCGCTACTTGCAGGACTTGGGCGAAATACCTGTGACAGATGGTTTGCAAAAACATTGGCCAATTGCGTTTCGTTGGGCATACTAGTATTTCTTAATGTTTTCCATAATGAGAATTTGGTTGAAGCAGTCGGAGTTAAACTTGCAATGAAACTAGCCTGCTGTCTACTGTCTTCTTTTCTAAGTGCGCTTTGCAACCTTTTAGTTGCTTCAGTCAGTCTTAGTCGTGCCGCTGGTGACCTATTTCGCTGCCATTCGCGACGGAACCTTCTTTTTTCACTTACAAGGTGCTCTATTTCCCGGTTAGTGTAAGTATTCAAACTATTTGTCGCTTTTATTTGTCTGTGTGCAGCGTGAATGGCCGCCTGTTCCAGGATTACGTTCAAGTTGGATACGTTGTTATCGATCTCATCCGCGTTAGAAATTAGATGATTCGAATCTAAATGACTACTAATGTACTTCCTGTATTTTAACCAGTTAGTTGTGTATGAAGTAAGCCTTAGTGGGTCATCTACAAGTACTGTCTTCCCGTGAAGAAGAAATATAACTGGCGAGTGGTCTGACGATAAGTCAGTACAGGTACTAGCAGATAAGTTAGATTTACTAACTCCTCTTATTATACCGAAGTCTATCAAGTCAGGCTTTTTGTTAATATCAGAAGGCCAATATGTAGGTTGACTGGGAGATATAAAGTCCAATTTATTTTGACGTCGCATTAGGCATTTATACAGCTGGTTTCCCCTAGGGTTTGCTAAACGGGATCCCCAGTGCGTATGTTTGGCATTGTAGTCACCAGCAGCAATAAAGTTGTGTCCGAGACCATTGAAGAAGTTCAGAAGTATATCTTCTGATATCGCGAACCGCGGGGGGAAATATATTGCTGAAATGGTAAGAAAACTACCTTGAATCTGGATACGAACTGTTGTCGCTTGAAGGTAGTTTTGTGAGACTCCTTCAGCGACTTCATGTTTCATTCGTTTACGTATTAGGATACCAGTGCCCCCATGAGCCTTACCGTCGTGGTGGTGAGTACCATAAAATCTAAAATTAGGTATCTGAAAATTGTATTTGTCTGTGAGATGAGTTTCTGATAGTAGCATTATATCAACATTCTGCCGATCTAGGTACTCGGTCAGTTCGTGTCTATGTTGGTTCACACCGTTTGCGTTCCATGTACATATCTTAAGAGGGCCTATTTTTTGGTAAGTAGAGTTTGAATTAACTGATTCTGGTTTCTCATGAATTCTTGCATCATTGATTGCATAGTTGACATGAACATGTTTATACTCTGTACCAGTTGTTGAATCATTGATTCAGAGTTACCATGTTGTTGCACTGGGGCATTAGGTGTATGCGCCCTTAGAACATTCGCGTATGTTATACCGTTTGTAATACCGTTTCCGTTGCTAGAGTAAACTGGAGTCTGTTGGATGTCGATTATAGGAATCGGCGCGTTTCGGTTAGAAATGAGTTTACGCTTCTCTTCTAGTTTATGCTTAAGTTCTTTGTAAACCCTACAACCTCTGTAATTTGCGGTATGTTGTTCCCCGCAATTACTGCACTTTTTCTGTTCCTGCGTTTTAACTCTACAACTGAACTTAATTTTATTATCTAACGATTTTAAAATCTTAATTCTGTTGAAATCAGCATGATCCGTTTATTGAAAACTTGGATTTTAATTGCCAATCTTACAGAGTTTGTTAGCACAAGTGGGACGGTTTTTTTTTGCATCAAAATAAATTTAAGGCTACTTAAGTGTTAATGAGACACAAAAATCAAACATGAATGATTGAAGTCTGGAAAACATTCAATATTGGATATCTGATAAGTCTTAAGAAGGTAAAGCAAGCTTTAGGGGACCGAAAATCGGGAAATATGGGTCAATACCGGAATGATTAGCTGCAGTTTTTTAGTAATAAGGAGGGCTATCTATGGGAAAATTTTAATAAGTTTTAGTTTAAATGTCGCTAAACACAGTTAAGACATCTCTTAACTATCTCACAATGAGTTAACGGATCATGAAAATAAATATGTCTTTCGAAAGATAAACTGTCTAATGATACCCATATTACCCCAATCTGATAAGAATCAGAATTCGGTTGGTATAACCGATTTATTGGCTGTTAGATCCGTAATATGATAACAAATTTGTACCATGATAAAACAAAACTACTGAGTCCACAGTTATACTAATAGGTGGGCCAAGTTTAATTTTTTAGGTATTAAATACATGAGCGATGAAGATTTTTTATAAAAAAAATTAATTTGCATGGCAAGAGAAGCTAAAACCTACTAAAGGGTAGATTTGTCTGTCTGTACCCAAACTTGGAACCGCTGTTGTTATCAGTGACTTTGAAATACAGAGTATTTTATAAATACATTGCCGCTTGCTGATGATCCTCAGTTGATCCACTTAATAAACATTTGTGGTTATGACAACCGAATTAAAATAGTTTTTCTAACACAAAGGAACTCATATACAAATTCAGTTCCAGTAATCATCTTTATTAATTGGGGTTACCGATACTTTATCTTCAACCGATAGTGTCAGTACCCTCTACTGGAAGTTTCCGTGTACCCAATCAACATTCGAATACATGGATAATAAAACTTTTCTCTGAGTCTACAGAAAAAATTCCATACTATTGCGGTACATGGGGTACCCGGTCTCCTCATATATACGTATTGGATTTTTAAGGCCTACACACATCAGCCAAATCCACACGCTAAATCAGTATAACAACTAACCAAACACATATACACAAAGAAAGTCTGTGGCGATCAGTTCTGACTAGAAAATTGGAATTGGCGAAAAGACTTTCTCTTGAAATCACCAAATGTTTTTAATCTAGATGCATATTTGGTTCGAAACACCATAAGATTAACGTATTGATGGTGCAATGGTAGATACAGCTGAGATTGTCAGAAACGCATGTCGTGGCAAATAATAGTTTCACATTGAGCTGATCGTTAGTACCAACAATTGGTAATGACAACAAATTATTTTGTTCCTATAACCATTGCCGTATAGAACACCGAAAATGATTGAATATAGAAAAAAACAAATGAAAATATTTAAAACTCTTAATTTGTTCAAGTTCATCCATTCATGTATCATACAAGTTGTCAATTGGTTGGCAACACTAATGTTTTAGATGAGCGGAAAACAGAATACCAGTTTTGTCAGTCTGACAAGGTCATGAAGCACAAAAACAAAAGCCCTGTTCATTTGGGGTTACAAGCTAATGGTGATTTTGTTTCTCAAAAACATCTTGTTGGCCGCAAAAGGAAGGGGTCAACAATCGAACATATTTAAGTGCAGGCACTTTAATTTATTAGTTTTATGGATTAATATTCTACATCTTATACTGCAATGAGTGCGACATTTTCGCACATATTGCATGCAACATTTTCACACATGAAATCAAACAACATGCTGAAAAATTATAACATTTGCAATAGGTAATCTGGCAATTACAAAAATTGGAAATTATGTGTCACATTGTTTCTTTTCGGCGAATTTGTTAAAAGCAGACAATAACCAAATTGCAATAACATAGTCACTGAACTAAATGTAATCAATTACCTGATAAACTTTTGCAATGTGAGAATTTTTAAACTATATGACTAAAATAATAACGGATGCAAACTGGTGCACATGATTCATATGCGAATTCGCCGATTAGACCTCTTCTTGTTCGGAACTTATTTTTTGGTATACGACAAGATATCGTAATAAAAGGCATGCGGTCTTATATTACAGGGTGTGTCTTGTAAGACAATTTGTTCGAACTATTACTCGTTTCTTTAGCGATTTAAAGCCAACTCGCTGGCTTACTGATTTACTTTCACACAAATGCTGGTTTAGTGACCTTAAAAATGCATAATCGACGATTTCCGTGCAGTGACATGGACCCAGTGACAACAAAAAAAGAAGCAACCCAACTGCTCTCTATAGTGGAGTTGTAATACGAATTCTTCATTGTAAACCGTATCAGGGATTGTCAACCTGAAGGTGTAGGACAATTAAATGTCCTGCTTCGAATCTTCTATATCCACGTTCCAGATCACATTATTATTAGCGATACACCCTAGTGTGGACACAGATACGAGTACGTACCAAGTATAAACGGCATTGTAAACTTTTAAATACATTTGGGTGCGAAAGCTCAATCGACTTTACCAGCGATTTGCTCATCGCTCCCTGGTCATGGTAAGATGCTTTTCGGAAAATGTTCTCCACTTTCGACGCTGGTGTGCATGCAATGTGTTGCACGACGATGCTCTTCTTCCATTTCTATTAATTCGTCGGTTGATCTGTTTGCCATTTTTTGGCCGCTCGCTCGTTCGCTCAGGGCTCTAACTTCGATGTACGTAGCGTGGAAGTGGTTACTGGCTACAGGCAACTCGCACGGCTTGTTACGGATAGAGTAAGTCTTTTTCTTTTTCTTCTTCTTCCAAACCTTAAGCAATATTACGGGAATTCAATTTTTAGTCGATTTCACAGTTTGTAAGTGTGCCATTGTCAGTTCGTCTATGTGTAACTGTGAGTGTGTTGTACTGCTTTGTTTCCGGTTTCGAAAGGAAAATCTCATCTATTGTAAATTGTAATGAATTGAGTTATCGTTGTGGCGATATTAAATTCTACGGTCCTCTTCCGCTTAAAGTCGGTCGGGTTTAAATTAACAATTGAATTTTCGTGTTCGGTTGCTTTTTCTTTGTTATGCTGTTATTGTTGTTACATCGCGGTGTAGCCGCTGTATTGTTGTTGTTATAATTGTAATTTGTGTTTAAATTGCACATAGCAAAATGTTTAAATACACTCCACTGAACTTGCGTGCATTACGTAAGAGCGCGTTCGCACACACACACACACATATATATACATACATATATGCTGGAACAGGGATATACAAATACACGTACAGGCATGAGTGGTATGCAAGTGCGTACAGTCGCCTGGCCACAAGCACGAGGAAGGATGGCGATAATAAGACGATGACAAAGGGATCTCGGTGGAAATGTTCGGTGGTGAAGGATACCCATGCATACGCAATGTCTTTATCCAATGCAATTCACGCAAAGAAAATCCATTGAGGGCAAACAAAGTAAGCGTTAAATTTTGAAGCAATGAAATGTGATACTGGCCACTGTATATCCATATACGGGGTAAAGTTCGAGCTTAAAGTAGCAGCCACCAGGAGACGATTTTTTCTTTGCTTAACAAAAAAGGCAGCCACTTCTGAATGGTTGGTAAAGAAAGTCCGCAAATCTTTGTTTAAAGAGTTCGAGTTTTATTCCAGTACCCATCGGATGAAGGATCCCTCTATACCGAAATCTTTAAAAGGGCTGTGGATAGACAAAGTAAATACAAGTCATTTAGATTATTCAGCATGGTTTATAATACCCGTGCACAAGGCTTGCGTTTGACTGTCGCAGCTCACACACTTTTACACGGTAATCGGCAGTTCCAACTAGCGGTACCCACTTAGTGCACGTTGGAAAACTTTTTATGTTTGCATGCAAACATGTATATGATTAAAACATATAACGTAAACACAAGCATATTAAATATTTCGGACAATATTCTAGCATATTGAGGTATTATTTTTTGTTGGAAACATTCGGAGAACATTAAAAAAAAACAAGAACATTGGTGAGTATGAGAGAGAATGTATGAGTGCAATTTACATTAACTTGCGTAGGTTTTCTTTAAAAAGTAAATGTCTTCAGTATGGGGTATGCAATTGTGAGAACACTCGTTCTTTCTTTTAATTATATGTAGTTTTGAGCAGTAGTTATTGTCGTATGTGGACACTTCCGCTAGAAAGTCAACAAAAAATTAAAAGTGCTAAATGAATTCTGTTTCGATATTTTAAAAAATATGGCCTTTAATTGTAAACGTAATACTGCTTTTGTCACTTAAATTATAATACAAATCCGGCTTCAACTTCGGATTATGATAAAATATGTTTATGTGGATGTTACTTGTACACGCTTAAAGCATATTTGTAAAAACAGCAATCGCATTTTGATTAATAATAATTAAGTTTAATTAATATTAATTTTATGTGCTGAAACACTTCCTCTAATACTCACCAATGTTCTTCTTTTGTTTAAAATACGTGCTGCTTCCAATAAGTCTTATCAACGATAAATAGCAACTCATAAAAAGTCTGTTCCTCAGACAAACGATGTTCGAATATGCTAGAATGTTGTCATAAACATATTATATGCTTGTTTATACCTATTATGCTGAAATAGAAACATACATATGATTGTAGCTTGTTCCAAGCATAATTATACCCACCACCGAAGGGCGGAAATATTTAATTTGCTCTTCCGTTGTATATTCTTGATCGTCCTTAAATTCTAAGACGATTAAGCATTGTCTGTCCGTCCATTCGGGTTCCGTTGTATAATCTTGATCGTCGCTAAATTCTAAGACAATTAAGGGTTGTCTGTTAAATAAAATGGCGACCGCTAGTTGGGACGCTTTAAATACCTTAACAAAAGGCGATAATTGCTTGACTTTTTGGCCTATGTTGTCCAACAAACGTACCGCATGGTTAAATTGGGCGATTAGTAGTCAATATGGATGTAAAAGTACCCAAATTACAGCTAATTTTGCTACGGACGCAAGGCCGAAATTGCTAAAAACATGGACCATTATTTTGCGCTTTGTGTGTTCGGCCTGACCGAAGTTTACGACGTTATTACTTGTTTTATAGTATACCTTAGTTCTCATTCGTTTGGGGAGAGCCTGGCCTTATTGAGTTCGGGTTTACTTTCATTAATTGCTGCAAAGATTTCTGAAGAGGGTTGTCACGGATCCAAAATCATGATAGAAGCAGTGTGCTGCCACGAAAATTAATGTCACTTTGTCATTTTGTTAAAAACGTGTCTTCTTCTTAAATATAGATGCAAGAGGTCTTAAGCCGGTTAATCCCTGTTCAATGTGTTAAAGCAACAGACCAAATAAAAGAAACGAGGTAAACAATTTTAAATATATTTTATAAATAATTGATAATCCTTGCTGAATATTATTTATTTTTTTTTTTTGCACATTTTTCATTTAATTGGTCTTAAAAATAAATAATATTCCAAAAACGACCATTGCTGCAGTACGCGATTTGACACAGATTCGAAGGACAACCATCTGGTGTCGCTCAGCTTTAAAACCTTGTGCTGAGGCATGTCTAAAATATTTTGTAGATCAGCTTGCCTTTTTGCGCTTTTAAAGTAATGTGGTATACATTTTAAAGATGAACTATTTCCCAAGATTATGGAATGACAAACGCATGCAATGTGAAAAACGTTAAGTATTTACCTTTATAATTCCCTTTATTATCATTCTGGAGACATTATCAGTCGATAAAATAATAAAAAATCGTAGCGCATGGCGCACTTTTGTACTTGTTTTGGTATATGACATCAGCGCCGACAAAGTAATATGAAATAGGTACTTTTTGCAAAAAGTGGCACAAATCTAAACAATCACAAAATACAAAAAGTGGCACAAAAAGTATCACAAAGAAAAATGGTACAGAAGTATACCGACAGAAATAGCGCCACTTCAGTGGCTTAATGGTAGGGTGGTGGTGCCGATCACACTATAATTTTACTAGTTTCATAAGCGGCAAAATTACAAAAAAAATCATTCTTGAAGCAGTGGATCCGTTCTCGCTTATAGCGATAATAAGCGAAGACTTGCAATTTGTTAACAAATCATATTGCAATCAGTTAACAAATTTCTTTTGGTTAATACAAGTTTTACAATTTGGGGTATTGATTCTATAATTTTTTTTATCACTCCAAATTTCTCTACTTTCAAATTTTTGGCCGCAACTACGCCTCTGGGCGTCCATTCTGATGGTGCAATTTTTTTCGACCGGTATGGCGTGAATGACACGTGTAAAGTTGGCTTCCAAGACCTGAATCAAAGCTGGTTTGTCATCATAGACTTTGGACTTTCCGTACCTCCAAAGAAAACAGTGTAAAGGTGTGATATCACACGGTCTAGACGGCCAATTCAACGGTCCAAAATGTGAAATTAGCTGATTTTCGAAATTAACTCTCACAAGATTCATTGTTTGACCAGCTGCATGGCAAGTGGCACCGTCCTACAAAAACAAAATGTCGTCAAGAATACGGGCTTCAATTTCAGGTAGTAAAAAGTCTGATATGAAAGAGCAATAGCGAGCACCATTGAAAGTTACGTTTCGACCATAATCATTTTTGAAAAATATGGACCGATAATTCCACCAACCGCACCAAAACGTGGTTTTCTCTGGACATAATGGCAGCTCTTGAACCTCTTCTGGTTCCGGTATTTTGTTTATTGCCGTTGCGCCAGAAATGCCTCATCATTGAACACAATTTTAGTCGAAAACAGCGGATCTTCTTGTTTTTCGCCGAACGCTCATTTCAATATTACAGTTGACAACATTTGAAGGAAATTATATTCAAAAAATAAATGACTTAAAATATCCTTTCGAATGAACAATAAAGATTCCACACTTGATTTAAATTTTGGTACTTTTATATTTTGAAAAAATACTTCTAGATGGATCACCCTTTAAAATGCTTTAAGTTGACATTGGCAGCTAGTTAAATTAGGAGGCTTGACCATATGTCAGGCGTTTATTATACCGGATTGCGGCTGTATTTTAAAGTTCGTCTTTGCAATTAGATTATTCATTCCGTACCATAAATGAATTTATATGCGCACTAGTGACAGGACATGTAGAGTGGAGCACAGCGGTATACTCTACATGTCCTGTCGCACATATCCTATCGCAACTGCATTATTGTTTACGAGAAATATCGTGTAGGTGGTGCGAATTCGAGTGGGCTTAGCAGCGAACACCTGGACATTTGTTTCCTTTCATTCATTCACTCCCTCACTAAATGACATTGTGATGTTAGATGCTTGAGGGAATCCTAGTACGAGAACCGACGACCTCAATGTAATGCAAAAAGATGTCGATCCATATGACGGGGAAGAGTGACAACTACCTACGACTAGTCTCGGCTTAGACATGTGTAGGGGTTTATCATGGAATTAGGAATGCCGGTCAGGGAGTCTTTTCACATTTCGTGTTCACCAATAGCGGTTTTATGTTGACTTTGAGATAAACAGTGTGATTTATTTCCTAAGAGGCGTAAGTATGGTCTCACTTCTCTACGTTAGGTAATTTATATGAAACTCTATTCGGTACAAAATGTATTTAAATTTTTAGGAAGAAATTGTTGGCCTTTTACGTACCACACTAGTTAACTAGTAATGTTCTAAACTAACTCTGCCCCGGCACCGCATAAGCTCGAACAAGTTCCAGTCTGTTTCTTTTGGACCACACAGTAATTTCGAGGGTTAGTTTTTAAACTCCACTCAAACATGACGTTTGATTTTATTTCAGGCTATACTGAAATTCCCAAAAGGATTCTATTCTTGGGCATTAGAAAAAGAACCCAATATTCACATCCATTCATAGTATACAAATGCTAAGGTTACAAAATAAATTCGGCATTACTAGTCCTGATAATAAATTACCTAATGTTAACGTAGCCTAAGCATATACTTATAATTTAAATCAAGAATTTTCTAAAATAAATCTCGTCTAAATCGTCATCTCTATTCAAAAATATTCATTCAAGATTGCAAAAGCAAAACATATAAATAATTGTTTATGGCGAGTATTGACCGTGTGTCCTTAGAATCACGCCCAATTATCATTTAATGTGTGTCCAAAGAAGAAGCCGAAGACAACAAATTATTCCAAATAAATTTGACCAAACAAAGACAATTTAAATTGAATTGTAATGCATACAAGAAAACAGATAACTAAGTTGAATCCACAACATCCCAATTAGGAACAATGGGAAACTTCTCCCAAATCAGTGGGCTGTGGTGCACTGTTGATATCTTATAAATACTCACTGACTGGTACATACTCGTACCGTTTAACGCACGCTCCGAACGTCTAATGTATTTAAAAAGATGTTTTTACAAGGCTTATTAATTCGAATTTTGCTCGTAAAGTCGGAGGCATTCACGCTGAAAAAATTGTTAGATGTTTTCACGTGGTGCTGAACCCGGGAATAAAATGGGGAAAACGTGAACAATTCATTGCTAACAATATCCTTTGTCCGTTAAGAATCCTACACAGAAAATCACTCGTATGTATGCAGTGCGAGGGATTTTTATTTTGGTTATTTTTGGTATTTCGGTTGAAAACTCTGCTGTCGGCACTTCTCGTTCAATGCGAATCTGCCTGTCATCGTTGCAATTCATTCTTTGCTTGGAGCCTGATGATAGTAGTCACCATTGTTTGCAACAAAAGGTCTTTCGACTGCTTTTTGAATAATTTAAGGACTCTACTGAATTAAAAGAAACTTGGTCTGAAATCTGACTATCAACTAATGTGTATAAGTAAATGTGTCATCGCTTCAAAACGAACATTTTTTCGATAAATGGCTTACGCCTTTGTTTGTTTATATATGACTTTCTTTATTACCTCACAATGAAAATATTTACGATAAATGGTATACAAACGTCGTTTGAATATTTAAGTTAATATGTGATTTTTTTTAAAACAGGGTTCCTAATACGAGTAAATATTTTGTTTGCATTTTTTATTGAATCAATATTTTTTTGAAGAGTTATTTTAACGATCAGAGACTAATTGTAGGTTTTGTGAATCGTAGGACAAAATATCTGCCAGATCAACTGGGTAATCTCAGTTTGATCCTTACTGACTACACCACAAGTCGCCTCTCAGGTCGCTGAGTAGTGAATCGTGTTAGAGGCGATCTGTCTTCAGATCAAACAGGTTGAAGTCAGAAGGCAGTTGCAACGTCGAGGTCGTAAATGAATTTGTATGCCCAAAAACGTTGTCAGCATTGAAACAAAACAAAAGATAGTAAGCAGCTTTACAACAAAGCCCTCTCTCGAAAGACAAAGCTTACACTTTACAATATACTGACACTACCTGTGTCTATAAAGCGAATGAACGCGTATTGTCCATTTTTGTGAGAAACATTCTTCTTAAAATCTTCTGCTCAGTTGCGCATCGTGAACAGTATGAGATGTATCCCGACATTAATGTAGCTACGTGGATTAAAACATGACTGGAACATGCACTTGAATGGAAAAAACGCTCCAGCCAGAAATATGATAGACGATAAAGAAGTGCGCAGAAAGGGAAAACGGAGACTGTGAAGGTGGAGAGATCAAGGGGAGGATGATGCAAAGATCGTTGGTATTTGAAGTTGTGCTTATAAATAATTTATATATAAATCATTTGTTGAGCAGGTCCGGACCAACAAGAGCTTGTGGGGCAGTCTAAGTCGTTAGACATATTCCTCTATGGTTCCAAAATTTGCTGGCTTATGCCATTATTTACAGTAAATGACCAACTGGAGAATAATATTGATTGTGAAGGCATATTTTGACCTATGACACAGAATTGTACAACTTATAATCGAATTTAAATTTGCTTACGTTATGTCTCCCACACAACTTATTTCTTCTATGGTTCAATAAGACATTTCATGCACGCTTAATGGAACACCCTTTATGTACAAGTGTCTTTAATTATTAAAACTACACATCTACGAACTCAAACTCCGGGTAGTCTTTGCAAACAGAGCTTTAGACCAAGGCAACCGTCGAGAGCAACGTGTTGCAGCAAATTTGGTGTTTTTCACAAACCACGTGGCTGTATTGCTGCAACGGTAGCAACGTGTGTACCCAGCATTATAAATCTGTCCACTTGTGTATGTTTTTAGTCGGCATTCAAACAGTGGCACGGTGATCACACCGAGCGTCTTTACAATCATTTTGCATAAAATTTACTTGTTGGAAAATCGATTCGTTGTTTTTGCAGCTCTATCGAAATGGATGTAAAACTAAAACTAACAATTCCCATTATGATACTTGAACATGTTTTTATTTGCCAAAAGTTAGGTTGTTATAAACAACAGACCGACTTCGAATACAAGCCGAACAACGCGGCGTCTTGTTGGCTGTGACTACGCCTGTAGCAGTAGCAATGGCTGCGAACAGTGTTACCGTGCCGTTGTGCCACTAAAGTGGCAATTTTGCCACTTTTTTCCGCCTAGATACTTTCAAGCAACTTTTTTTTATTGTGATACTATTTGTGCAACTTTTTGCCTTTTTGTGCCACAATTTAAAAAGACCTTCTTAATTTTCATAACTTTCATAGCAGGCTTCGTGCTCGAAAATCGGCTAGTGTATTTTTATTGATTTACGGCGAAAATAGCAGTAGTTGATTTTGACAACGACAACTGTTATGAGGGTGTTAGTTTTAGATCGAGCAATAGACAACCGCATTGGAATTTCCTAAGTGTCTTAATATAGCCTCGATGCTAAGTTTCTTCCGAACTCAGATCTTCTCACTTTTTAAGCCACATATGATGCTCGATATTTATGAGGGATAAGTTTCAAACCATGTTGAAGTACCTCCTTTTTGGTCCATGTATTTATACCAAATTGCTTAAGAAGCAATAAGGTGCGATATAATAATGGTTATGTAATTTTGCCCTATTTGCATTGAGACCAAGTTATCCAGAAAGCCAAATACTCGTATTAAATCCAATCCTGCCCAAATTTCGTACAGACAAGACGAGTTAAGCTCAAAGAATTTGATAGTTGCTTGGCAAGAAATTGGGCAAAACAGTTTATATTACTTTTACCTTACCCGGTAAGCAGTTTTCTTGAATTAGACACTGAAAAAACTGAGACATTGTTTGTGCCACCCATTTAAGAAAAAACGAATGCCTCGTTATTCGGAAGAAATCCTGTTTTTGTGATTCTTTTCAAAATTGTCAGTGGTAACACTGGTTGTGAAAGTGTCGGCGTCGACGTCGCCCGACTTACCAACGTTCCAATAGTAGTAAGTGTAACAATTGCAGTTTTTCGGTTTTAGCTCTTTGTTTTTGGCATTTCAGTGCGAGAAGAACACGAAACTTGCTGTTGAATGTTAACCAAAATGGAAGCCAGAGGAAACTTTATTACCTTGAATGCCAGCAAAAAGGAAAAGCATTCAAAACCAAAACATAAGCAAGAAATTGAATAAAACTAGGTGGTACTTGTGCTTCCAAAAATGTGAACACTCATTCCTTCAAACTTGGATATGTACATAGGGGTAGGCACGCCGTGAATGACACTCTGGCTGCTCTATGGCTCAAAAGCACTGTGGTACAATGCGACTTTGATGTGGATGATGCACCATATCAGCTGATTATTTTGCAACGCATTACGGAGGTAAGACCTGTATGCCTTCTATACTTCTGGAAGGAAGTTGAGAAGTAAATATGGCATAAAAAATGTATACATCGGAAGTGCGTGGCGATCATCAGATCTACACTTAAATACGTTGACTGGGAAGGTGAAGTGCAGTGAACACAAAGTCTTTCTAATCGAAACAATGTTCAAAGTATAACCTACTTGGCCATCTCAAAGGCACTGAGGCAACTATCCATGCAAGTCTCTAACAATACTCGAAATTCAGCCCAAAGGCGTTCATATTTGATAAGAATTTCTCCATTTGTCCCGCAATAGGATACAGGGAGAAGTAAAATAGCCCGTCATTTTCAGAAATTGTGCAGCTAAAGTTCCAGTTTGTCTAAGAGAGGCTTACATAAGTGTTATAGATTCGAGCTGAGCGGGAAGACAAATTAACCGAAATGCCGAATACATGACATCTATGACAAATGTCGAGACAACATTACACCAATGTTATCTATCGGACAGAAGCTCAGTAGAAGAAGACCTCATCGAGGGCTATATTAATGATTTACAAATTTAGAAACCCACGAAATCGAGAGATTGCACAAAAACTCTAAATATAGGAAATCTTCCAGTCTACCAAACTTTTGCGGTAAGTAGACATAAGATTTAAGCAGATTTTAAGAACTTATATTATACTTAAGTACATGGATAGTCTAGCGGTCCTGGACCCACTTTACTCAAAACAACACCAGGTCGTGGGTTACAGCGACATTAAGGTTAATGAGATAGTAGATATATGTGCCAGGAATACAACGGAATCGGTGGACGTCTGGATGAATCTCGATCATACGAACGCCTTTTACAGAAAAACATCATTGCATTGTCAAAAAAAAAAACAAATATGTTAACGAGACTAAGGCAGGATTCTTTAGGAACTTACAAAACTACTTAATCCTTATTTAAGGTTAGAAGCTAACCCAAAGACTGTCTTCTGATAGAAGGCTTAATAGGACTGTGTGCGTTGAGAAAGATGATTTGCCGTATTAGTATCTGAAAATGATTGCCGTATTAATGCAGTGACGCTGAGGAGGAAGAATCTGTAAAACATCAGCAGTTCCACTACAAGTCTACCTAAATGAAGAGTCATCCATTATAGATGAAGGTTCCTGGACGACCTCGCACAGGTTACTAGCTAGCTGTTGATTTCTTCAACAAGTTTAAACTACAATACTAGAGTATCCTTCATGCTTTCTACTCTCTACTTCCCCAACTCTCTGCTTTCATCCTTTATTCACTTCTTTTGTTACAAAGAGCCTACCTATGTCCTCCGAGTGAAACCTGTTCAAACTAGTCTAACAAAAATTCACTATTATGGTCACTATATGTGACGCGCAAAATAGAATGGTACCTAAGGTAAAAAACCAGTTTTGTTCAGGAGAGCCATTTTAAAGATTTAAATACGTGTATCTTTGGTGTAGAATCGTCGACTTCACTTTCATAAAACGCACATATCTCTGGGAGGGAACACTTTTGGGGCATGGGAAAAAAGAAAAAAAAAATAAAATTGATTTTATTACCCCTTTCTCTATGCGCTGTCACATTGTGGTGGAATAGTAGAAAATGCTACAGAAAAGCATTAGGTGATAGCTATTCAACCTTGCCAGTGAACGCTTTTCGAGCTTAACACCGGCTACACAAATTCCACTGTTTTTATATAAACTCTCATGGCTTGGATTTGAAAATAAATACACTGTCGCTTGTTAAAAGGTGACCTTCGGCGAATTTAAATATCCAGAGTGTTACCAGTATATATATCGGAAAAACATTGAGGTGTTGCCAATAGCTGAGGTTGCAATAAAAATCGTATGGTAGATGCTCACGAGGCTACCGTTGCAGCAACACAGCCTTGTTGAAGCTATCGTTGATTCGTGTGTAGCTGCGCGTAGAAAAAAATTATGGTTGGTATAACTATATTCGAATAGCATCATACTATTGTTGGGTATATGGTTGTGGTACAACAATGTTATGATCCTCACAACCATATTATGATCCTCACAACCATAGTATGATTCACACTTAACCATGTTATGATCCCTACAAACATAGTAGGATTACACACAATTATACTATGATCCCCAAAATTATTTATTATAATTGCGTTAAGTTGTCAACAATAGATTTAAATTATGAAAATTATTTAAAAAAAAACAATAAATTTAAAGTAATAGGAGTGATTTATTTAACAGTAGAAAAAATCAATTTTAAAAACGTAATCGTTTTTACTTTTATTAAAAATATTTCAATCAAACAAAGCGAAAGCTTTAATTTCTATACAAAAAGTACTTGTACTACTACTTGTATTAGATCTATAACAATAACATTGTTCTAAAAGCACATTCAAATGAAGAACAATTACAACCATACAGTATGATTGCCATAATCATATTATTATAAACCTAAAAACCAAAAAACAATACTTATGTCACACCAACTTCATTTATATTGTTGCAACAAACATATTTTCATTTTTTAATTTGGCAACAATAATATTGTTACTTTTCAACAATATTAATATTGTGGCAATCATACTATTGTCAAAATTAAATTAAAAAACAATACTTTGGTTTCGACAAACATTCTTTTATTGCGAAGACCAAATTATGTGTGTTTCCAAGTGTTTTCTGAAGAAAGAAAAAATGTTGCTGCAACACGTATCTGTGTTTCTAGAATCAGGCCCATCTAATCTGTGCCTTTCAGTATTTTAACTTATAAAGCCATGCTAGTTAATGCGATCTCCATGCACACCGGAATCCACAGTGCATATGCATCGAACATTAAATGAGTATGGGGTGGCTGTGGTGCCCATAACCAGGAGTACGGCTACACGTGTCTACGTCCTAAGACGCACGTTACCTCCGGGCCACCAACAAATGAACATTCATTTGCTCAAACTTACACACCCATAAACAAAAAGGGCAAACAGTCTGACATACACATTTACACACACACACGGAAATATCTGAGGAAAAAGGTGTTGAAGCGCTTAAGTAACATTTAAGGAATTATGGCATAAAACCTCAACGCAACAACTACGAAGACGGCAGGAAAAACAGAAAATAGTCAATAACAATGCAAAAAATCAGCACGGAATGTTTGATGGAATGCGTATGGGACTATGTGTGTGTGCAAGTGTGCGTAAAAGGGAAACAGAAAAGAAAAACACGGAAATATTGTAAACTAACCGAACAAGCGGAAACCGAACTTATTCAGCGAACATGTTGAATGAACTGATATTTGCCTTACTTTTCTACTTAACATTCGCACACAGACATTTGTACGTATATGCAAGGGAACATTCGTCTCTGTTTGTACGTACGTATCTACGTAGGAGCATCAATGCACGCTGATACGAAATGCGAATAATGCCAGAATAGAGACCAAATGAAAACAACGCACATGTGTGGAAATTGGATTTATTGCTACAACACGAACTACTTGGCCCAAGGAGACAACGAGGTGCGATTAACAATTTTTAGAATCCGTTTAATTCCAGCAGTTGTTTGTTGGGTGGACTGAAAACATTATCCCCTCGAGTCGAGTGATCTCTGGTTTGAACCGAAAAACCTCAAATTGTAAATAATGATAAGGGGCCAAAATGATTGGAAAGAAGAAATGATTTTTGTCAGCTAAAAATAATGCTAAAATACTTCAAGCAATAGCTTAAATGTTATGTATTTTGATATCTTATGAAAGTGGTGTTTTACGTTGAGCCTTGATAACTAAGACTGTTTGTAAACAAAAATCGCGAAATTCGATCATTCAATTGAAAAGGAACGCGATTTTTAAAAAAAATGGGAAACTAATATATTGTTGCCGTGTAAGTACTTAGCCTGGTAAGAGACTACAAGTCGATAGTTATCCAAGCTATGTACTTAAATGGCTATAAAATATTATTTTTACTACTTTTCACTTTTTTTCATGTTTAGTACTTCTAGACTTTTCCTTTAGATACAAAACTGACTCTTTTTGTTAACAAATGATTCTGTTATCGAGGCAGGAAAAACAGAAAATAGTCAATAACAATGCAAAAAATCAGCACGGAATGTTTGATGGAATGCGTATGGGACTATGTGTACGAGGGCGACCGCAAAAGTAACTGGCCTAACATAAAAAGAACCGGTTTTTTGGAATTATTATTATTTATTTTTCAACATAATCTCCTTCCAACTCAATACACTTCATCAAACGTTTTTCAAGTTTTTTAATTCCATCCGAAAAATAAGATTTTTCAAGACTTCAAAATATGCCTCAGTTTCAGTCAGTCAGTTTTGAAGGTCTTGTAAACAAAAATCGCCAAATTCGATCATTCAATTGAAAAGGAGCGCGATTTTTTAAAAAAAATGGGAAACTAATATATTGTTGCCGTGTAAGTACTTAGCCTGGTAAGAGGCTACAAGTCGATAGTTATCCAAGCTATGTACTTAAATGGATATAAAATATTATTTTTACTACTTTTCACTTTTTTTCATGTTTAGTACTTCTAGACTTTTCCTTTAGATACAAAACTGACTCTTTTTGTTAACAAATGATTCTGTTATTAAGGCCAAACGTAAAACACCTCTACTTATAATGTTATGTGTATAAAGATACGAGTTATACCCGACCCGCGTTGCTCGTCCTTTATGGATTCATTAATGCAGAATGTCAATGCGAATGCATGTTGAAACGGTAACAGGACTAGCATGATCTAGAACGGAAAGTGGGTTGGATTCAGAAAATACACGCCTTTAAAAATTATTGTTGATGTCCTCATTATTGAGCAAACATTTCATAATAAGAGTATGAATAATACCAATTCTGTAGTAATTTGTCGGTCTATCGGTTGTTTACCAATTCAATGGAAGTTAAAGCTGTTTATTCGCCTACTGCCAATATAGAGGCAATTCCAGATGATATCGCAGCCAGAACGATTCAACATTGTATACGAATCAAACCTATAATCTTTGACACAAGACACTTTTTGTCTGTGCTGTCAGGAGCTTCAATTCAAAGCCGACTTCAGAACTTCAATAAAATTTACTAATCCGTAGCCATCGTTGACTGAATTCATCGTGCGCTGTGTTTTGCTGCTGATTTGAAATTACGGCACATTCCCGTTTTCGCCCCGATTCAGGGTTAAATGTGCTGTACAGGCAATTCCTAATTCTGGTAACAACATTTAGCACATACCCACTATCGACTAACATTTTGAAAAATTTAAAGCCGACTTGATTGAACTATTTTTCTGTCCAAGCTCACTTAAGTCATGCGTCGTCGTCTAAGGTCAAAAGGTTCGTTTATCCAATAGTTTCCTTACACATGCTGATATATCTGTTTACTTAATTATGGTTAAGTCGATTTGGCGTAAATTTCTCATTGGTAGTGAGCAAGTCATTTGCAAATGAAACGTTATTTAATGAGATCATTTTATGGATTTCATACGAGTCTTACCATTAATGCAAAAAATGTAAATATCTAGAAGACAGCACCTCCTACTGGGACAAAACTTGAGAAAAAAATAGGTAACGCTTACACATTGTCCAAGTTTAGTGAAATCGGTCAAGACGTTCACGAGTTTGAGGCGCTTGTACACCGACACTACATTTTAGAGATTAGAGTGCTTCGAATCGTGTAAAGCCGAAATGTGCATCTCTTAGGACAACGATTTATATGTTTAAGCAAATACAAAAAAGTTTGGCTCTGGCTGTTTGCCTTTGAAAACTGGACAAGTTTGAAATTAATTTTCCTTCAATAGCATTATCGAATTATATATATTTGTCATTCCTTTTTTGACATATATATTATTGATTCTTCATCCATGTGTATGTTGAAAGCACGATAGCTATAGAATTTATGATCTAACGTGATGTAAATGGGCCAAATCAGCCCAGGGGGGAACAAGTTTCCCTTAAAGAGACTAACGGTACCTCGGAAAATTACACTTTTTTGAGTATTTCCAGAACAAACTCGTATAGTTTGTATCGGCACTTAATACCTCAAAAAAGATAGTAGTTGCTGGAAATTTTGGCTCATGTGACCCAAAAAAAACGTCCCTTATGATCGGAGCAGTCGGCCAATATGCAATATTGTAACTAAAATTGAGGCAAATTTTGCTTCGAATCTAAATATGGGTTTAATTTGAAGATTTGATTATAATTTGGTCGCAATTAGGGACCCAAAAAACGAGCAAAATTTGTTTGTACTTCAATAACTAAGGCCGGCGCAGGGTACATAAGGTTCGGCCTAGTAGAACTTAACAATGTTTTACTAGTTTTTTGAATGAATCCACCTGTAAAAAAATACTTTCTGCCAAATTGGCATCGCAACTGAAAATGACATCGGAAGTACAAATTTTCTTTTAAAAAATAATTTATTTCGTGTGAAAAATGATGTATTTCTGCTAACATATGTTCTCGTTGTTCTTGTTGAGACATTAAAGACGTTAAACTAAAAGAGCAAATTAGAATGTCATTGGTAGAGAAAGTGAGAAATAAGTAAAGCAAAATGATATTTGAAAAAAATTAAAACTATCAAACTATAAATGGAAATAGTTCATTGTATGTAGCAGATCTTCAGAGAAAGATGCATTTTATTTCTCACTCAGGAGTGACGCAATTGAATTGAACATTCAAATTAGGACATACGAGTGATATTCGTAGTTCTGAGCTCTTGGAGGCCACAGTAATTTCCATAACGACGGAATTTGGCAAGTCTATTTTTAGACTTATTGGTACCTTTTTCTCTATTACTCCCTGCGTCCTGCAGCTCTGCCTCTTAAGGTGAGAACCAAATATGGTACTTACTAATAATAATGACGGATAGTTTTTTGAACACCAAACGACATACAATGCTTTTGCAGTAGCAAGCAATGCATATAACTGTAACTGCTGAAGAAACTTTTTGACAAAAGTGAATGTAGTTATTTGCCTTGATTAACTTTAAGAAGATGAATAGTAATAATAGTAATTAAAATCAAAAAAAAAAGTATTATGCCTGCCCGATGCAAAAATCTAATGAGCTGAGCCCTCTTTTGACGAACAAAACTAATTTAATACAGCACTGATACATGGATACTCGTATCTGTGAAAGAACATGTACTAAAGAAAAAGATTCATCGGTAAGAGCTTGGTTTATTGTGAGTGTAAAAAAAGCTGTGAGCTGCATAACTGCTCTTTCGGGTCATAATCCAGATTTCAGAACACAATTGTAGCTAAAGTGTTTTATTAAAAATAAAAAAATCATCATTTATATATGTAGGAGGCATATTCGACCATAAATGGACTCAATAATCTTCCTTGGACTTGCATGATTGTGCGCAAAGCAGAGCGGTGGAAGTTGCTTGGTGGTGATAGGTCTATCCTCATTTTAACATTCCTTGAAATTTCAGTTTCACTCCCGATATTAGAATTTTTGACCTTATCACCCCAGAGGACCCCACCTTTATCTTCAGTGCAACTGACTGGATGTCGAACGAACTTTCTTCCTTCATATTACTATTCCTTCCATCGGTGCATGTATCGAACTTCATCTAGTGATTCGATGAAAGATGTCTTAAATTGATGAAATGACGCGCCAAATTTTAAATAATACTGGGCAATTTGTTGGTTTTAAAAAAATGTAACAAAGGTAGATCTCCATTTCGATCGATAGGTAGGGTGGAATATTATAGTCACTAAACAACACCAGGTTTAGAATCAGATAAGAGCATACGATATTTTTTCAAATCCGGTTTTTGAATCGCCAATGAAAAAATTTGCTGTTAAAAAAAAATTGTTGTAACCCGTTGCTCTTGACGGTTACCTCGTGTGTATCCAGGCTTGGTTAACTTCCCCCTAGGGATATCAAAAATATCTGTGTACGGATTTGTGCATACTGCGGACGAGAGCTTCCATACCTTTTTAGGGAAGTAATTATGAACAACTTAGCAAATGTCGACCACAAAACCAAGAGAAGTCATTCCTTTGCAGAATCTTCAGTTCTGATGACGTGTCTGTAGAGTACTGCTTCATTGTTCACGCATTGTTCACGTCAACATGTTTACGTGAATTGGACCACGATCGACCGTATGCGCCAAATAATGCTGACCCCTAACAATTTCACTGTGTTTTTCCGCATGTCGCTCGATGGATGTACGCTGGTGTGTAAGCACCGCGTGTTTATGTCCAACATACAAATCCTCCTCTGTTCAAATTTAATGTTCATTTCCGGGAAACTAGGACTCTTCATTAAATCTGTATTAAAGTATTCCGCTCATTTACGCCATCGAGCCGTACACATGTGGGAGAGGTCGTTTAGGGCGCGTTGTTCGTTGCTGTTGTTTCGAACAAATGTAATTTTATTTTTATACAAAAATAACTTCAGGCATCGCTTGTATTTGTTGCAACAATTCACAGTGATTGCATTTGTGGCGATAATGGTTGAACTGGGGCTCTATGGCCGTGCGAAGCTGATAATGATGGTGGCGGTCGTCGGTGGTGGCCAGTGGCCGGTTTGCCGGTAGCCGGTGGCAGTGGCGGTGATGATGGCTGTGATTTAAATGTGATTTACGGATGTTTTGGTTTTTGCTATTGTCCTGCTTTTGTTGTACAACAATTCAACACAACATCAACACGAGCGAAAGTAATAATGCCGGTGTGCGTGCGTTCTTGCAACTCCTGCAGCTCAGGCGATTGACATGAAAATTGCATTTTTGGGATTATGTGAGTAAGCAACTGTTTTTTTCATCTCTGTCGTCTTCTATTGATTTCATTTCAATTTTCCAGCAATTGCCATAAAACGCACTCACACACACGCGCGCACTAATTTACACAATTTAACTAAAAAAATCTAGATTATGTTTTTGGCCATAAGCAGCATAAGCGGGGTTTTAACGTTATAATGGGAAAATGGAAAAAGCGAATTACAATAAAAATTGATTACAAATGCTTTAATACGCAGACCTGATGTGTCTGTTGCAATAATTATTTGTAACCTTTTGTTTGCCTGCAAATACAGTAAAAGCCTAGATGTGTTTACGAATATTTATTTCTAGGGCTCAACTACTTCGAACACCAGCATGTTACAAAAGTTCACACAAAGAAAAAAAATGGATAGGGTGACAATATGTGAAGAGCATCATGCTATTGTTGTGACAACATATAAATTAGTTGCGTTATTAGCATGTATGGTTGTCGTAACCATTATATCATAACAATGTTTTTAACCATAGTATTTTGTCCACAACCATTGTGTGATCCCTTAGATGTTTCCATATTATATTGGAATTCAAATACTTATTTATTATTTGTAATGCTAAGGGAATAGTCGGCTTTAAAAACATGTTTCTAATAGAAAAGTCTTTAATGACTGTGAAGTTTCGATAAACGCTAATTCATCATCGCCAAATCCTACGGAACGAAGGTGTTATAAGTACAATCAGCTGATATGCTTTAAGAGCAGGCAACCAGGTATTTAAGGAGATCTGCTGGCAGTAGACTCTAATTTAAAGTCAATACTTAACGAAACGAATTTCTAGTCGTTGTCAAATGGGGAAATCAGTTAGTGAAGAAAGTTGATGAGCGACGACTTATCAATACCATTTATGAGTTAATAACTACTACGCACTACGCTCATTTAACGACGTTCGTATATAGTTATTTCTACAGAGAGGTCAGCCGTGGCGGAAATATTTCAATAGTATATTAATCAAAATATGTTTCAATCTCATATTTTATTAAGATATATTTAAATTTCATTTTTTGGTTACCAGCCTTACTCCGCTGCGAATCTGAAATTGCTCTTTTTCGCTCATGGCAACTTTTTGTTGCATATTTTCTTTACTTGTACGTTTTTTTACATTTTCTAGTTACCTCTTTTTTCCACGAAAAATGTTTTACAACAGCAAATAACTGAAATTAAAGAAAATACAATCACAACAGGAAAAACAATGATCGATTTAAAGACAACAGGAAAAACAATCCCATTTTTAAGACGATTGACTTGATAGGTTCTAGCTCCAGAAATTTAACCCTATCGTATTCAGTTTTTGATTTGTTCGTTGTAAGATTAACTGTGGTGAAATAGGATATTTTTATAGCCCATGGCCATAAAAAGCATTCAGATAAAAAATTCGCTACCGTCTGTTCCCTTTTCGATATTGACTAAATTTCGTAAATTTGGTTACGAGCGAACAATATCCAACCCTGGTAAAGTTGGACCTCTTTTTAAATATCCGTTGTAGAAAGGTCCCTAACGGCATTGATATCGTTGAGAAATTTAAGTTGCACAACATTTTTTTTTTTAAATCGTACAAAAAAGAAATTATTTGCAAAAAGTCTCTCATTTAGTGTCAGACGTTGTTTATAAAAAAACTCTCAGAAACTAAAACAGCAAAGAAAAATTAACAAATTATACAGAACTTTAGACTAATTTATAGATAGAAATGTGTCAAATATTTGTTTATGTAAAAAAAGAAAAGTGTTTTTATAATTTTATATATTTTGGGAAACTTTGTTCATTTTCTATTTTAGTACCTATGAGCTGATCATCGAATCAGAAGTTTTTACTTTTGAACTATTGCCGTTTTCACCATGCGGGACTTTTTTCGGGTCACATAAGCCAAAACATTTAGCAGTAGGTATTTAGTATGTACCAACTAACAATACCCATTTCAGCCATTGTCTATTTATAAAAACTATCATTTCTTAAGCAAATACTCATACTCTTAACCGACGTACCTTTAGAAACATTATTCCTTCTCGGCCGATTTCGCGCATAATCCCAAACAACTTATGGCCATAAGCCATCATCATGCACACGGACGGATGGACTAGGTTTTCCACTTATACTTTGGTCACATGAACTTCTACATTGAAAGTACTCCTACAAAAATACATTTCCAAATTAAAAAAAAAACTTTTACACGTGCGTGTCCATGGAAATGCCCATAATAATCTGGTAATGCATAGGCACGCATCGATTGCATTTTCTGCGTTTGTTGTTATTAAATGGTCAATGACCATGTACTGTATGCCGTGTGTGTGTACAGTATAAACTCGATAGTCCGGACTCCGCTAATCCGGACTATTCGGTAATCTAGACTGCAATTCCCTACACATAAGGTGGCGAAAATATAATTTGTTTCTAACTTTGTTTAGTAAAAACTTTTAAACCAAGGAGTTGGAACAAAGATTAGTGATAATATTTCGTCTCTCTTTAACGGAAGGGGTGATGTAAGTATTTTCCTGCAAAAGTTGTTTCATTAATATACGTAATATGGGCAAATCTTGCTACATCCTACCTTGAAGCTTATTTTACACCCCATCTATGAGGTATTCGTGCACTTACAAATCGACGATGGGTATACGATATGATGGCAGAAACCAACTTGACATTGCGGAAAACCCAACTTAATTTGCAGCAAATGTGAAAAAGTTATTTATTTCAAAGAGTGCTCTAAAAGTTATCCTATAAGGGACGGTCCATAACTCAAAAACTATAAGTACTCAGACCATAATTATAATTAGTTACAATTATCTAAGAAAGTGGCATGGAAACTTCGTCCAGTAATAGGTATTTACTGGTTTTTTCACAAAAATTTATTATTTTGGTCCATTTGTTTCCACTCTTTAGTTTTGTATGCAATCCTGTCGATTTGGTTTTCTTTTTTATACTTTTGAATGCCCATGGCCATAAGGCCGTTTTTTATTTATTTATCACAGTTTCTTGTTTACCTTTTTGTCTTCATTTACATTTTCTATGTCATCCTGCTTATTTTATATCAGTTTTATATTGCAGCCGTTTTAACACTTTTTTATCCGATATATTATTCCTATTTCTATTTTAAACGCTATCCTGTTGATTTGATATCCTTTTTCGCATATCTCCAGTTATATAATCCATCTTGTTTATTTAATTTTTTTTAAATTCGGCCTTAATCTTTTGGACATGTTTTAATTTCCATGCGATCCTGTTCATTAAATATGTTTTTATAACATTTTTATAGTTCGCACATTTAGTTACTTTTTCATCTTTCTTTGTTTTATCCCCATTTTTATTTTGTATGCGATACCATCTTGTTGATTTAATATTGTTTTTCGCACTTGTTAATATTTTGCCTGTTTTGTCAGATTTTTATCCCTTTTTATTCCCATTTCCATTTTCAATACGATCTTGTGAATAAAATATATTTTGTTTAGCTCGTTTGTTTTATTTCGGTCTGTTGCTTTTACACATTGAACAGGGATTAAACCGGCTCAAGACCTCTTGCTTCTATATTTAAATAGAAGACAAGTTTTTAACAAAATGGCAAAGTGACATTGATTTTCGTGGCTGCACACTACTTTTATCATGATTTCGGGTCCGTGACAACCCTCTTCAGAAAGCCTTGCTGCAATTGTTGAAAGTAAAACCGAACTCTATAAGGCCAGGCTCTCCACAAACGAATGAGAACTACTGTTGTAAACCTTACTTTTCAAGTTTTCTTCACACAATTGCCCACGAAAATACAACTCACTCTTGCCAGCTCTAAAGAGAATCCACATCGAGAGCCATCAATAGATTTCTTTTACACAAAAATCAATGTCACTTTGCCATTTTGTTAAAAACTTGTCTTCTATTTAAATATAGAAGCAAGAGGTCTTGAGCCGGTTTAATCCCTGTTCAAAATATATTTTCTTACATTTTGACATTTCACACCTTTTTGCCCTTTTTATCCTCTTACTGTTTTTAATGTGATCGTATTATGTTAATTTTTTTCTCACTTTCAGATACTTCGCTTATTTTGGCACATTTCAATCCCTTTTTATCCCCATTTATATTTTTCATGCTACTTTGTCCATTAACATAGATTATTGGCCACATTTGATATTTTATCCTTTTCGTTCGTGTCTTATACCTTTTTTATCTCAATTTCTAGTTTCATATCATCGTGGGATTTCATTTCATTTCTATTTTACGTGCAATTCTGTTCAATAAATATGTACTTTTTCTCACATATGATATTTCGCTCGTGTCGGCCTTTTTATCCCTTTGTAATCACATTTCTTTTTTAATATTGTTTTGGTCACATTTTTAAATTTCGCCCTTTTTGGCTCTTTTTTATATTTTATGTCTTATTTACTTAATATTGTTTTTCTCATTTTTTTGTATTATGTCCTTATTGTCCCTTTCTATCCTCTTTTCTAGTTGTCTACGACTCCTACTTAGAATGTACCCATTAATTATAAAAATTCCGCAAGGGACAGATATTTTTTAAATCTTCGATTTTTAACTTTGCTTAGAACCATAAAAAGTGCTTGCAAGATTCGTAGCTACAAAAAAACCCCATTTACCCATATTTACACTTTTAAGCTCCAAATGTTTCCCTTGTAATATGAATTTGCCAAAATCCTTTCTCATACACTTTTCAAAACGGAAATTATTGTAGAATTTCACCTTTCTAGGCGCTCAGGATGAGGAGGTACGAAATATATCCCTTTATATACCCTGTGTTTTAATTTTAAAAAATCCCTTATAACTTCCAATCCAAATTAAAGGCTTTTCCATAACAATTTCGTATATTTATGTCAACGCACTCGAAGTCAGCACTTTCATCATGGTAAAGTTCTTTTACGAGCAGTGTTTGGAAATCATAAAAAATTACTACCGAAATTCTGAGTCGGTGGCTCGGCAAAGTTTTACGAAAATTCAGAATTTCATCGAAAAGTCATATCTATTCTGGCTGAGTGGTTTTGTCAATAAACAAAATATGCGTTATTGGAAAGCAAAAGGTCCAAATGTGCTTCAAGCGACACAATTGCATCTGCAAAAAATTACTGTGTGGTTTTCTTGTGATTGGGCCGATGAAAACAATCGTCCTGTTACCGTCAATGGAGAGCGCTATCGCGTCATGTTAGAAAACTATTTTTGGCCAGAATTGGATGAGCTTGATATCGCTAATATGTGGTTTCAATAAGACGGTGCCACTGAAAGGCAAATTCGGTAAACGTGTTATCTCGAGAAATGGTCTGGTCGCATTGCCACCTCGTTCATGCGATTTAACGGCATTGGATTTCTTTTTATGGGGACACAACAAGTCATTGGTCTATGCCAAAAAGCCAACAACTTTAGACGAGCTCAGAGCGCAACATACAACGCGAAATTGCAAACGTTCCGGTCAAAATTTGTGCATGAGTAGAGGAAACTTAGGTCCAAAGAATAGATCGCTGTACACGGGCTAGTGGTGGTCATATCGATTTTCATTTTTAAAGTGTTACATTACACCTGGAATAAATTTGAAATCTATATCCTAAATACTCTGTGTTTTATAAATATATAATATTGTTATGTCCTTAATGGAAAACCCTGTACTCCCGAATTAATGGATTCTCACTGCAACCGTTTGGTGCTGGCATGGATTATTTACTTGTTGATGAGGGATACATTTTTCTGGACTTTACCCTCTTAGATCGTCAACATCTAGACCAAATTTCATGATTCTAGCTTGAGCCGATTTTTCTGGGCAATGATCGGCCAGTCAGTAATTTTATATATAAGTACTGTAGAATCCCGTTAATTCGCAACCGAAAAGTACCAGCCATTTTTTACGAATTACGGGGATTTCGAGCGGACACGAGTAGATAAGGAAAAGTCGCATTATAGAGGTTTTAAATATAACCGAAACGGACGTTTAGGTTGATTCTGACGATTTACTTGACTGCGTAAAGATAAAAATAATAAACTTGCTCTGACCACAAAAATCGCACCGAAAAAAATAAACGGCAAATGTATCTGCCTATTTTGATTATGAAATATTGGTGCACCTGTTAATGCTCTCCATTACGAATTCAGACTATTAACTACCAATTACGATTTAAAAGAGGTTAAACAAGGTTTTTTTGTATTGCACACGAAGTGTTCAAAATGTATAGAGTTTTTTTTATGAATAAATGCGATTTTTTCAAAAGACCGAGAGTTTGTTGCGAATTATTGAGGTTTTCGAATTATCGCGATTCTATTGAATACAGTTTATACGATTATGTACTTATATAACAAATGAGCACTGATCAAGCGATGTATGTGTCTACAATATTCGGACATTGAATTTAATATAAATAACAGTTGTATAGCTGATAAAAACCAGGAAACCGATTTTTAGCTTATCTGTCATTTTTAAGCGCCACAATAGTCATACAAACGTTGACGTGACAACTACGTCAAAACTACTGTACTAGTAACTTTCGTGACAAAAACAGAGTACATACAATTGTAGCCGTGAACATAATGTAACCATAAATTTTCTTTGCATGTTCTTATACAGCTCAGCATAAAACATGCCTACAATTCTACTATTTTGTAAAATACTTGCAGAGTTGCAGCGCAATACAAGCGGTGCATTTAACAACGAGTATGGCAGGAGTAACCCACGTTAATACACTGATGGGTTTTGCCAAAACTAGTAGGTAATGTAAAAGCGAAGCTAATGTACATTATTGTTACTGAGTACACGGAGGAAAAAAACGGCCTCTGTAACATATTGTCCCAAACATATTTTGCAGGCAACATATATATGTTTGGAGCAGCTCCCAAACATATTATGTTTGGGCTAGCAGCAATTTTCCCAAACATACATATGATTGTATGCAAACATATATATGATTGTGTGCAAACATATATATGATTGTGTGCAAACATATATATGATTGTGTACAAACATATATATGAATGTGTGCAAACATATATATGATTGTGTGCAAACATATATATGATTGTGTACAAACATATATATGATGGTGTACAAACATATATACGATTGTGTACAAACATATATATGATTGTGTGCAAACATATATATGATTGTGTGCAAACAAAACTCTTTTTCATTCAATCATGAAATTATAACGGTTCACAGCAACAAGTAGCCTCATGTACATCGCCACTCTCTACGTCAAATAAAAAAATACAATAACAACAAACTTTTTGATTTATAGGCAGCAACTTCTGCAAGAAGAAACATCAACCCAAATGAATTCCAGCCATGAGAATATATCGCATACATTCTACTAAAGTCACACAACTCGAAATTATTAATTTTCGAGATTACTTGTTAAAGCGGTTCAATTTATAGTCATATTCTGTTACCAATTTCTTCTAAATAAATCACACTTTTTTCTGAAAAGTAGTTTACGAGCTGCAGAATAGTTTTTTGAGTTTTCTGAAAATTGCAAAATTTTGAATAGTATATTGCACTCTTTACTACTGTACCTGGAGTCATTCCAGATGATAAAAAATGTTTGTGCGTGAGTGTGTTTGTTCAAAGAACATGATAAGCGCACATAGTATGTACATATGTATGTTGACAAAATAATTTGTGTGGGGCAATAAACGGCATCAGTATCACAGAACGTTTTGTTAATAAAATGATTTGATATATTTAATTTATATTTAATTAATAATCTTCTTCTTTTATTTTGAATTTGTTGTACGTTGTAAAACAACAACAAATTTCTTTCACCGTTCACCAAATACATATTCAATAAAAAAAAACGACCTTAAGCTTAGCCAGACGAGTAAACAGCATCAAATAATAATACCCTTTGGTGTCGGTCCCATTCCTCCTCCTCATACACACGGTTACCATATATTACCCTTCTTTGCACAAAACGATGAGTCATACAATAACGCTCTCTGAGAGTAATACTCTCTAAAACTCTAAAAAAATATGGACACAATCATATCTTTTTTTGATATGTTAGAATTGTGCCCCTAACATATTATGATTGTGGGCAAACATAATATGTTAACACACAAACATATATATGATTGTGCCCGTCCCCAAACATATATATGATTGCATGCAAACATATTTTTAACATATTTTTTTCTCCGTGTAGGCAGAAGGCTTGCTCATAAACGTCTTGTGGTTACGTGATGGACCCGAAATCAGTAAATAATTCTGCAGGCTACAAATACAAACATATGCACAGACATATGTACTTGATTTCAAGCATGGCGTAAATTAAGCATCTTATATTGTGCTATAAAAAATGATAGAAATTAAAGCATTCCTTATGGGCGTAGTATTTTGACAGCCGGCAGATATAAGCATATTTTTCGCTGGCTTCTCATATCTACAACTTCATCAACTTAGCGACAGATTTTAAACCGCTTCAAGAGAAACAGCTACAACTCGAAACTTAAATGTTACTAATTAAGTGCAGCACAGCACCGCATAGCTACGAACTGTTTATCCTACGGACAGACACTTGACTGTATTAGGGGAAATTGTTTGTGTCAACACTGAGTTGATCAATTGGGCGTTGATGTGATTAAATGAGATTGAGTTGTCGCCGCGTGTGTCGCAGAAAACTTTAGTAATGTCAGCTGCAGTATGAACTTAGTATGGCCGCGCCACTCACACTATGTGGGGTCAGAGTGGATTTTCAATAAACTAAATGCGTCTCATTTGGGATTTCGCCACGTGGACGTGGTGGAAAGAATGGCGGTCCGCGTTGCCGATGGGCGCCGATTGTGGGGTGTCGAACAGTTTGGTTGTTCAAAAATATGCTCATCTACTTATGCATGTAGTATGCAACCCCACACACACTGGCACTGGTCTGCAAATTGTTGGATGATGGATTGTCCGTGCGAATCGTATAGGCAAACTAAAGGGTCGGAAATGGGTCGCTTTCATTAACTGGGCAACGGGTTGGCGAGCCGCAGAATCGCTCAGCGAACAGTTATTAGATCATTTGAGTAAGGTTACCACGATTCATTGCGATGCTTCCGACGTTCTTTCTGGCCTTCATTTCGATCCCACGGAATAAGCGATGTCTTCGCAATCATAAAGAAGCACGCATGATCGCTTTGCCATTGCATATGCGATGCATTGTCGATGATGCGCTCTACCTTTGTCTTAGCGGCGCTTTCGCAATCTGAGAGTACTAAAAAGAACCGCTTAGCCATCGCCAAGGCGATCCAGTCTCAATTTGAGAGATACCGACTGTTAAAAAAGAAGTATGAAAGACAAATTGGCTAAAATGTCATTTTATAAGTAGTTGTGAAAGTTTAACATGAGTATTGTGCTCTTCAAAAACAATACCAACATGTTTTAATAATTTAATAGAAGTCTTTTAGACCAAAGGTCAAAATAAAACTCAGAGTAAAATGTAAAATATTAAAACTATTATGAAATCGTTTTATGCAACCGCGCAAAGCTATACGGAGAAAAAAATATATTAAAAATATGTTTGCATGCAAACATATATTTATTCGGAATATGCCACAAACATTTTTATGTTAGTATTTCAGCGTAATAGGTTTACACAAACATATAATATGTTTGGGAAAACACTATTTTACATTAAAGTTTCATATGTTTGTGGATTAACATAAATGTCTGTGTTAAAAATGTACAGTACGAGTATCAGGCAGTTGTCGACAGAATTTAATGTTGTATGTTTGCATGCAAACATATTTTTCCCCGAATGTACTTGGTATTACTTAAATGATATTCCTTTGATTAAAGGAATTCAATTCAACTCATTTTTCTATCTTCTTTTATTATTATTAGCGAATCGTTTTCTATTCACAACTGATATTTTTTGCGAATATCGTAAATAAATCTCGTAACCGTTCACATATCTCTTTGAAGAATTGCTATTGAATCGTCTTGGCAATTCACTTTGGATTCTGCACCGTGCAACGTATACGATTCTACCTATTTAATCGCTCATAGGAGTACAACTACCTTCACCAGCGGATACTCAGGCGACAATCGCCGCGATTGCGGATCTCCTTAGAATCTTCCGCAATCAAAAATGTTGCAGGGTAAACTCGTGTAATTGGATGCATAATGTTGGCATTTTGTGCGTGGGCGGGTTAGTGTACATGCACTTGTGTACGTCCGTGCCTGCGTGTGTGTGCGTGTGAAGGGGGGACGTTTAACATTTGTAATTGTATTAAAATGTAATTTTCGTGCATATGTTAAATACAATTTTACGACTATTTAGCTTTGGCGCGATTTACATTTAAAACGTAGGCACGAATACATATTTATGTATACCGCAATAAAACGGTTTATGTTAATAAGCTCTACATACTACACATAATTATTTGTCAACGCGCTTCACTGGAGCGCACACAAACGCAGACACACACACACACATTCATTCTCCACACATACCGCTGCATACTACAACTACAGTTGGACTATCCGAACATGGATGTTAAACGTTCGTTGGGGGATGTGTTAAAAAGTTAATGCTTAAATACAGCTCGATTTGCATATCAAACAAACAAATAAAGTGCCTGTGGTTACATGCACTGCCATCCAGTTTGCCATCCAGTGCATCTTAGCAGGCGTAACTAAATCCTCTTGCACAAACAAACACTGGCACACATGAAAACTTTCTGGTATCCATAAGTTTATCCTTTTTGGGAAAGACACTTGGCAAGAATGATATCAAAATAAAACGGATTTGGATTCACTATCTCGTCGAGAAGTAAACAAACCATCCAACCGACCATCAGACAATGGGAAACTAGAGCTTCATATGTCAGTGTGTGAGGTCTAGTGAAAACATCGAGAATGGCTGATATCACATTGCAAAGTTTTATTGAGTTTCGTTTCTTTTTTGAAAATTCATAGAATGAGAGATAGCATAAAGACTCGGCAAAAGAATTGAAAAGTAAACAAGGAGTAAAGTCAAAAGTTAAGAACACAAATATTTCAGCACCACAAGCAAACGCAGCACATTGTTAAGGTCAGAGATGATCCGCACCCACGGTTCTAAGTTCACGGCAGCCACAAAGTTGAAAAGGTGTTAACATGGCACAATTGACTCAACTGTAGCAAAAATAGTAAATGTTAAAATTTTTTTCCGGTTTCGCCAAATTCGACTAATTGCACTCCATCTTGGAGGTTAATTTGATACGAGTATTAGCAAATCAATTGCAAGCGATCTTTGCAGACTTGGTAATATATTTAATAAAAACACTCTTTAAGATATGATATCTTTACATCCGCTATATAGAAAGGAAATTGTTGTCACATCAAAAGAAAATTGTTCAGAATTCTATACTACACCAACTTGGCGAAGTTGTCTTCCTATACAGAGTACAACAAAATGCTAGATTCTTGTTGAAAATACCACAAATCGTAAAAAAAATCTGGAATCTGGCTATCGTCAAAATCATTGATATCAATTTCACAAATACGATTGTAATTCCTGCCTAAACAGCACTGTTCGCGTCAATTTTCTCCAATTGCTCTAATGTGGATACTCATTAAATCGGTTGCTATACGTTCTGCAGAGTGGATTAGGGCTCCCACTGTCGAATTATGAGTGATTGCCGCAGTTTATCGGATATCATTATGGCCCCTCGTCATCTTGTAAGGATCGGATCACCTTCATCATAACAGGATGACCATTCGACTTCATAATCTGCGAAAGCCGTCGGTGTCTCAATCACAAAAAGGCTGTTTTGGAAGTCTTCAGAGAAGCCACCAATCGTAGCTTCAGGGTTCTACACATTTCCTCAGACGTTCGGGTTACTGAGTAGAAGTTCCTGGTCATCCTGTCATTTGAATTTCACGGCAGAGGCAGTGGGACTCGCAGATGAGCGAAATGACATTCGTCGCTCCAACCTTACTGATACTAGAATTAGGGAACTCAACTCTGAGATAAGTTGGTCAACGATTACAAGCAGAAAAAATTGTTTGATCACTTGAAGCAGTGCAACCTGAGTTCTAGAATATAGGATATTTGGACAGCCGTAACGTTCGGAGAAAGAACAGCGACTGATCCTTGCCATTTCGCGCGTTATTTTAACTGACAATTTTCCGTTGGTAAAGTTGCCAATGTCATCCATAGGTCAAAACCATCTAAGATGCTGGGTCCAGACGGGATCTCAATGCTGATGTTAATGCACTTGGATACCATAGGTCAAAACCATCTAAGATGCTGGGTCCAAACGGGATCTCAATGTTGATGTTAAAGCACTTGGATACCCCGAGTGTAGATTACATAACTACAGTGCTTAATTTATCTATAGCCACGTACTTTCTTCCCGATGCCAGGAAAAAGGCCCGAGCGGTACCGCTACTAAAGCCAGACAAAGACGAGACGGTTGATCCTGGACAGGGACTTCTGGACTAATATGAAGTGCCTATACGAAGGTGTGCAATTAATAGTTAGTCATTTTTTATAAGACCAACACCGAGGTGATGTCCCCTTTACATGCAGTGCATTGCGTTAGTGGGTGTAAAGTTAGGGGGAGGATGCGGAAAAAAGTAAGTAATGTTTATTGACACTTGTCTTGAACTTCTCGGCGTGGTAATTAGTGGGAAAAACATTTGCCGGAAGTCGATTATACATACGAACTTTTCGGGCGAAAAACGAATTTGATCTGTAGTGCATCGTGCGTTCAACCGGCCAATCGATAACAAACCGGTGTGAGTTACTGGAAAGTCGCATATTCCTGCCGAATATTCTCACGTCAGAAATAAGTCGATGGATGTCAGAAGAACATACACCATGAAATTAGCGATAGAACAACGTCGCACAACCCACGATAATCAAGGGCGACTACAGAGTTGGACACTCTACTATCAGTCCATTGCTCTCCTTTGATATCGGTCAAGTATCTCTAAGGATGATTTTGGAGTACTTGCTCATATATGGGAGTTGTTTTCATCTGCGGCCTGATGTATGTTGTATAGATATTGAAAAGTTCAGAAGGAGAGAAACATTTCTTGGGCTCAAAAACGCGGCTCATACTGTTTAGGTCACCAGATGTCCTTGATTTTATGGTTTATTAATTATTTACCACAAGTGCGTGTGTTAGTTAAAACCAAACAAAAGTTTAATATGGCAACGTTCAAGTGAAAAAGTGGTTAATGCGACAAAAGATCCTGGTTATGTGGCGTGCATTAAATACAAAATTTTATTGAAAAACGCAACCTGTACACTAATGGCTCCTCAGGCAATGTATGGTGACAAGGATCTAAGTAATTTTATTGCAGCTAACATCCAAAGAGCGTATGAGTGATGTTTAGATAGTACGCATAACTTCCAGCAATCCTAGACAAATTTAAAAGAAATTATTTTAACGGTTTATGGTGTTAATGCCCGACACCACACTGTGCCAACACGGTTCTAAGACTTAGTGCTAATGTTTGTAACACCTAAAAGGAATGGACATATATTCCATGTTAGGTATACCAATCGATTCGGATTCACTTTCTGATTCCATTGAGCGATGTCCGTCCTGGTGTCCATCACTCATTGTATTTATCGACAGGCCATCAACCGATTTAGATGAAATTTGGTATATCGTAGAAAGATTTCAGAACCTGTAGCTTTAGAATCAACAAATTACATCCATTTCCACCAAAGCATCGAGCATATAGAAATTTACGTGCGACCAACGCCTATCACTAGACCATATAGGTCCATATTTTCGAATAATCCCCTTCCAAACGTCGCCTCCGATTTGAAGTCGTGCAGCTCAAGAAACCTCAAATAAAACCCGATCATGCAAAAATGTTGCAAAATACTTTATGAATAACTATTAATATACTTTGGACCACATAGGTCCATATTTCCGTGTAACCCTCATGCAATAGTCCGACTTTGTTTTGCCGCATGCCCGTAATTTTGGTCTAGTTTAAGTTTTAGCTCGTGTAGATACCGCTGCGGTAAATCCGCTGCAGCATTATTACTAGTTAGGCAACAGTTAATCTGTTTCATTTCGCTTTGGCCAATATTTCATTTGTCACGAACTATATCCGTGTTCAGTAGTGTGAATGTTGCACCATTAAAGTAATTAATGCTTATCGGAAACAAACAATTCAAACCGCAGCAATTAGCCAGAAAATATGCAAATGTTTCATAATGATTAATATCATCATCAATTTTTTTGCTAAAACTGTTAGAAGTGGCAAAAAAATAAAAATAAAAATGATGCGTAAATGCAACATGCTTTGGTTTGAGAAACATGTTTTGTGAAATATACGAGTAATTAAATGAAGCTATTACGTAAAATGTGTCATTTCCCGAAGTTCGATGGAATGTTCGCGGTGTTTAGGTGCAACATCACAATCTAATTAAGTTGGCTGTTTTCTGTAGAGTAATTTACGTATTGTGCTGGTCATATCTGGAAATATTCTGCCGTGCACATTTAAAGAGTTTGTCGCGTGTAAGATGTCTAATCATGGAACTACCCATACGTATGTTTTATTAAAGGACTAAAAAGGTATGTTAAGTTAAATCAAAGACTCAGGCATTACATTGATTTCAGCTTCACATCTCGAAAGATACGCGAAACGAAAGAAGGGCGAGATAGTTTTGGGCGACAAATGCTATGTTCAGGTAGTAAATAAATTTATATACCTAGGAATCGTTCTAAACCAATGAAGAAGGTGAGCAGTGAAATAAAACATAGGAACTTTGAAAAAAACTTAATCGAAACCGTGTTTTTTGTGAGAATGAACGAAGAAGTCTTGGGTGTACTTTTAGAGAAAGATTCTTGGACGCATTGACTTATAGTTGTTCACCTTGTGAATGAGAGAGTGTAGACATTAAACGAATTTGGCTAGGACATCGAGCCGCAAAACCCACGCTACCGATGGTAGAACCGAGTGTGAGGAGATGCGAAAATAATTGTTATTAAAAAGCGAAGGAAGCAACTCAAAATCAAAGTGCTTGGAAATAAGTTATTAAGTGGGCCATTTGACAAAGTCTGGCACTTTGGCTTGACCTACAAAATTTGCAAATACTTACCGGCAAATACGCATCGAATTCTTGAGTCTTACTTAGAAAACCGCAGATTCAGAGTCAAATGTGGACAACACGTCACCGATGACCGCGAAATACTAGCAGGTGTTCCCCAGGGAAGCGTCATGGGGCCTATCCTTTACATTCTGTTTACCGCAGATATTCCTACCAGCCCAAACGTGCTAACATCCACTTTTGCCGATGATACCGCTATAATGGCCACACATAAAAAGCAGGATATTGCATCTATGAATCTAGGTGTACATCTCAGACGAGTAGAATCTTGGCTCTCTGACTGGAGAATAAAAGTCAATGAGGCTAAATGCACACAGGTAACTTTCACACTGAATTTTAGCACTTGTCCGACATTGAAATTAAACAATATCCCTTTTTCTCAATCTGATCATGTTTCATACCTTGGAATTCACCTGGATCGCCGACTCACCTGGAGAAGTCATATCGAAGCCAAGAAAACTCAACTGAAACTTAAGGTCCATCAACTTCACTGGCTCCTAAACGCGAACTCAAAACTAAGTCTTGAATATAAGGTCCTGCTATACAACAGTGCAATCAAACCTATCTGGTTATACGGTGCCCAGCTATGGGGCAAAGCAAGCTCGAGCAATCTCGACAAAATCCAAAGAGTCCAATCGAAGACATTGCGGCTTATTACCGGTGCCCCTTGGTATATGAGGAATGAAAATATCCACCGAGACTTGAAAATACCTCTCGTTAAAGAGGCAATTCAAAAAATCAATATAAAGCACAAAGAGAAGCTCGAACGTCATGATAACATACTTGCTAGACAATTATTGTGCAGTCCCAGATCTTTAAGACTTCGGAGAAACGAACGCCGTGTTTTCTAATCTTCATCCGTAACAGTAATCGCGAACACACGCGCCCGAAAGACTGTGTAGAATCCTTTTCTACGTCACGTGGCTTAAACGCTCTTATACGTGATCTTTAAAACAGTCAATATCAATCGCGGACGAACAATCAAAAAAGACTGTGTAGAATCCTTCATTCTACGTCACGTGGCTTAAATGATCTCATACGTGATCCTTAAAACAGTCAACGCGAAAAACCTACAAAACCCAAATTACGTCGTCCATTCTGCTATTCTAGAGTTATCCGTTATACATACATAACTAGAGTTCTTCACTCTACATAATATCGCGAACACTCAGTAAATGACTGTAAGGGTCCTCTGGACCATTATCACGAGGTTTAAGCCAAACCAGGTTTAAAATCCTCACGTGTGATCCATACCAGTTATATACTATTTTGACCAAATTAATTAAAATTCCTGCCAATTAGCACAGACCCACATTACAAGAAATCCATACTAGGATTCATTATTGAATTATACTTAAGATTCGTATACTTATTGTTAGGCTCCTTTGGAGCAGATTCAATAATTCAAATAAAGCTTATATATAAAAAAAAAAAAAAAAAAAGTGGGCCAAAAAAGGATGTAGATCCAGATTAATCAAGTTAACTGAATTAGGAAAATAGTTCGGGAACACAGTTCTACGTTGCATAATGATGTAGATATGACAGAAAAATCACGGAGCGAATTACAGCTTGTAATATATGTATCCGAATAAAATACATTTGTAACGGCCCTAATTTCCTGAATGAATCGACGGCAATGAATAATAAGGGACAGTCTAACCAAAACGCACGTTGCAAATTGAAAGTCACACCTAAACGTCAAGTTTTTTGCAAAACTTAATTTGACATTTATTTGTTTGAGAAATTCAACCATATGGATACCCCACAATTGAATAAGAATGTTACAGCATTTTACGAAAATGGGCGTTCAAATCAAAATGCACTTCGCGATTTTTTTGCTCGGCGTAATCGACCAAATGTGTCCATAATTGGGAGAATTGTGCGTAAATTTCAGAAAACCCGGTCTGTAGGAAATGTGAAAATATCTGTGTATGCTTGTCCAGCTCGTTGTTCCATCGGTCTGTTATCTTTTGTGTTCCCTTTTCGACTTCTCTTTTCGAAATTACTCGTATTATGATTTGCACTATTTTGTCATTTTAATTTTGTTTTCCTCATATTTAACATTTCGCCTGTTATGTCAATTAAAATACTTTTGCACCCCTGATCGAAGGAGCTAGAAATCTATTTTTTAAGGAAACATAGAAACCATAAGCATTACTTATTGAAAGAGGCATAAAAAGGGTCAACATAGACCAAGTATCCAGAAGTGAAAAATAGAAAAAACTAAGAAAATAACATCAAATTATAAGAAACGGAATAGGGGGCCAAAGCGGACGAAGTGTCAGACCAAAAATTGACAAGACCGAAAAAGGAAGAAAAAACACAAAATAAGCTGGGTGGCATAACAAATTGAAATTTGGCTTAAATAGAAGAAATAGAAAACAATTAAGAGGCCATATTCAACAACAACGATAGCATTTCAAAAGAAATGCGAAGTAAACGGGCACAACAGGCGAAATATCAAAAAATGAGGAAAACAATATCAAATCAACTAAATGAAGATAAAAAGGGATGAAAAATGTTCAAAACGACGATTTGACATTTTAAAACACACAAAATTTAAAACGACTAAAAAGGAAAAGAATCGACCACGACAAGTGCTGCCAATTTTAGTCCGATCTGATTAGAGAAAAGGTCGCAATAAACCGTCTCGAAATGGTAACAAAATGGGAAATACCGGTCAGACATGTTGGTAAATAGAAAAAAATAAGTAGATTAAAAAGCGTAAAATCTAATAAACTGCATTAATGACCACTCAATAAAACTCTATACATCAAGAGTAATAAGTAGGTTAGCGGAATTGTCGTTTGTTATGAAAGTTTTCCATTCACGATGTTCCGGATACTTGATAGCCATTTTATAATCCTTTATTTTGTGAGTGTTAGAAAGGATCTAATGTAGGCATTTTATGCAATGCATAGCATTCGTCATACTCATTTTTCTGAACGGTTTGATGTGTTATTTTACTGAAATGATTTCGAAGACATGAAATATGGTACTCAAACCATTGCCTGTTATACACCTTTATTTAATATCGCTATCACACCCTAATGTCACACTTGTAAACGGGATAAATTCTTACATTTTTTTGAATTGCAATTACAAAATTAGACCTTAGCTTTTTTGTGAATTTCATTTAATATTCGTATAATTTTTCATATTTTGACTGGCCTTCACACCGGCACACACACACACAACCTCGTTCTTTAGTTTGAACACATTCAGCTTCTACATTAAGTTCTATGAAATATTACGGACATGTGTGCATTGCATCGTTTATCATTTTAATTGTGTTCGGAGTTGGTTAAACTCTCGCACTTCCATACCGCCACACACATCCTTAACTGGCATCTGAAGTCGAAAGCAGGGGCAGATGAAGGTAAGGATATTATCGCAGCCAAGGTGATGGGAAAATCAATGACGAAGTTGCGAGTGAGATCATTTGTCAAGATAGTTTTAAAGTCTAACATTTGCTTAAGCAGGCCAAGAACGATGCTGCAAGGCCTACAGTTCGCTGCACAACTAACATAGTGTAAAACGTAGGTAGAAATAGAGCACTAGTTCTAAGCTAATCCCGAAAATATTTGTAAAGACAGTCAAGCTGAAAGTGTTAATGGTTCTGCTTGCACTAACAGTGAAGTCTTAACTGTTACTTGCATCCAATACAATTAATAAGCCCGTAATTAAAGTTAATCTAATCTGGAAGGCGAATGTGTCCCACAGCTCTCCGATGTAGAGGATAACGTGAAATATGGTTTTCGGCCTTAACCATCTGCGATCCTGCCTCTCCGGGTTATGTGTGATGAAGAAAATATTCTTAAAAATATTTAGTGAGGACTAAGTAGTTAAATAATGAAGGGTGGTTAAATTTTAAGGCCCGATGTCATTTATTGCCACCATTCTGACCATTGATGACGTTTGGAATGGTCAAGAGGCTTTAGTTCTTGAGTCAATTGCACTTTATAAGCGTGTAAATGCAAGTCTTTATGCATAATGTTCATCAACGACGAACATTGAGCATTGACTTACTCCATGAAGCAAACACACCTAGGTGGGCCATTTGGAGATACCTAACCACTTAGCATTTTCTTTGAGAACAATTTTCTTGCAGCCGGAATACGATGAAGGCCAGGAAGAGCTTGCTGTTCGTATAACAATTTAATATGGATAGCAGTATTTAAAAGAAGCCATAGGTACGATAATGTAATAAAGAGCATCACCGATTTCCAACTTACTTACGCTGGTTCCACAACCTCTTGTTGGCCAGGGTCTTCCCAATAAATGATTTATAAGCAGTTCGGCATTGGGGGAGTTTCCTCCATTTTATAAACTATATATGTGACAGCGCATAGAGAAAGGGACCTAAGGGTAAAGAAATCAATTTTCATTTTTTTTTTCTTTTTTTGATGTGGACAACATCTGAGCATCGAATCAGACCGATCCCATGCCCCAAAAGTGTTCCCTCCCAGAAATATGCGCGTTTTATGAAAGTGATGGTACATCAAAGATGCACGTATTTAAATCTTTTAAATGGCTCTCCTGAACAAAACTGGTTTTTACCCTTAGGTCCCTTTCTATTTGCGCGTCACATATAAGTAAATATTGTAAATAAACTAAATTTATGTCGGGATACATCTCATACAGCTCACGGTTTGTCCGCTCACGCAGCTGGGGCAGTCGATTTTACAAAGGATTTTGCTCTCCCAGACTACCACCCCATGTTTTGCTGCCATATATGATAGGAGCACAGGTATAATCCGTGTATTTAAAAGTGTAATCTTCATTTCTCGACAGATGGCTCTGCTCTTTAGCTGTTAGGGATCCCGAAGTAATATCTATTTGCCAACACGACCCGTCGTTTTATTTCAGTGCTGGCATCGATTTTTGGTCTTCATCATTTTGGCCTGCCCTCATTTACCATCAGACTTATCTTAGAAGACTCCAAGTTAATCTTTGAAAATGCTCCAGTTACATCTCGCTCTGTTCTACCGAAAATGTAGTATATAATGTCTATGCCATCTGCATACGCGAAAAGGATGAAGCCCTAGTTGATAGTTGGCTCGTTTTATTAACTTTTGCGTTTTCTAAGATTTCCTTAACTAAGATGTTAAAGAAGTTACACAATAAGCTAGCTCCCAGGCTTAAACCTCTTGTTGTGGTGAATGATCGAAAAACTCACTTCTAATTTTAACTGAGGATTAGGAATCACTCAATGTCAATATAAAAGGCGTACAAGTTTTGATGGTATCGCATACGCAGCAACGGATTTAAAAAGTTTATTTCTTATCAGAGTGTCGAATGCAGTCTTATAGTCGACGAAAAGGAGGTGTGTATCAATTTGCTGCTCGTTGGACTTTTGCAGGGTTTGGCGCAGAATTGTCGACTTATTCGGCCTAAAGCCGTACTGGTACTGCTGGATCTGGTCGGCGAATTTGGGCTTCAATCTTTCACACAGTATGGTTGATAGTACTTTATTCGCGGTTAATAGAAGACTTACTCCACGGTAGTTGCCGAAAACGGCCTTGTCTACCTTTTTGTAAATTGGGCATAGTAGGCTGATGTTCCAATCATCGGCCATACGTTCGGGTTTCAAGTTAGTGCAGACTAGCTGAAGCATGCACCTTATAAGCTTGAATCCTCCGGATCTTCCATCTCTGCAAGAATCTATGCCACTAGTCGAGTCATTCGTCCGGTGTTTGACTCGTTGATTAAATCTTCTGGTGTTGTTTCTATTGCCGTGCAACTCCATCTCCTCACATTGGCGTATTTCCAATGTCTCTTCTTTCCTCGGAACATCCTATCGCTCCAACGCTGCTCTCGTAGTAATAGGCGGTAGTGTTCCTTTGTAGACTGTGTTCTTTGCATTTTTTCGCGGATCTACACTCCTCATCCTCTTTTTTGCCGCTTTCGGTAACCAATTTCTTCTTCGGCGTCTTTTGTTATAGAGTCTAGTATGTGTTGCCACTGAGCGCTCATGTCATCGGAAGGAGAGGTTTTAGCAGCAGTTGAGATAGCTTCGTGGAGTAGGCCGATTTCTACCAAATGAGAATGCCAGATAAGCCGTACGAGTATTATAGATCAGCAGACAAAAAGTTCGATAGGTGGAAGAGCATATCATAGTATCTGTAAAATGGCTGTGCGAAAAATGGATAATACTCCACTAGTTCATAAATCCCTCTTTACTATAATGGCTACAATGCAGGGATGGAAACGGCGGTTGGTTGCTACTTTATAAACATTGTCAAGTGAGGCTCAATAACTTAACTCATTTTGAAAATCGCTGGGAAAAACAATTTGAGCTGTAAGGGGAATACGTTGTGACATCAAGATGTGTTGTAACGCACTATACAAAATCGCGTTACTCTGGGCTTTTTTGTATCGCAATTGGGTGAAATAACTTCCCATAAATGACTTATGATGTTGAGTCGGGTATGACTCTAGGAGTACTCCTCTATGTGTCTTAAGCTAACTAGAGCTGTTAAACTATCAATAGCTTCGATGGTTTTTCGCGCGTCAATATAGTTTTTATTCACTATCGGCCACGTTAAGATAAGATACTTTTCGTCTTTGGTTACCTGTACTGAAATTAACAGGGCAAGATTTGTATTTTGTAATGCATATATATGTATATATCCCCGTTTGAGAGTCCTTTTTGACTAATCTCGATAAAGAACAAAAAGGATACGCCATACTTAGAGATAGGATGTTATAATATTCTCTATACGATTTCACTTCAGACATACGAGTATAGTCAAGAAAATTGGCTAAAGTGGTGGAATATGTACTTTTTGTTACATATTTCATACAGTATTCCATTGCAAAATGGAAACTTCATTGGCCCATAGAAAAATAACTGAGACACACCATGAGCGTGTCCTCTTGGGAATTGACCAAGTATGTATTTTATTATACTCATTCAAAGAGTCGAACAGTGTAAGTAATACAGTCATACAAATCAATAAAAATTATCTGATAGTATCGACTGAGTTGATTACACTATCGAATGAGTTTAACAGGTGTAAGGTCTACTTTAGTCGGTAGGTTCAAAGACAATACTGGAAATTCAGATAATTTCAAAACCAATCCGTACACAAGCGTCTGTGTCCGACGAAATCCTAGGACACAGACGCTTTTAATATATCTCTGACAAAAGGGACGAATTGCATTGAAATACATATGATGTTGTTGCTGTTGCGATATTTACTGATTGGAATTTTGATATTTGCTTTAATTTAAAGCAAGCCCTTGATGAGAATGAAGTGCCTCGGTGGTTGCTTTTTACTTTGTTTTTCATGTAAAGCATTCGTGGCAGTGTACTTTCGCAGACGTTGCGGAAATGAATCAGAAAATCGAAAGGATTCGATTGCCGACCATTGTTGTAACTTATGGTGGGCAAGTACCGCCAGTGTCACGTAAACATTGCGCAGTCAAGATGTGCATCGGTGGAGGCTGTATGTCCTGTTGAAGCGATCTCAAAGACCACGCACATTTAATATATTTATCAGGCACACACACATACCCACATACGATTGCTAGCTGTAGATACTCTGTCCTCGTATGTACGTACTATATGTACATGTATGTGTGTGTATGTTGGTTCATCGGTAAGTACGCAACGCTCAATGCACGAAAATAGATGAAACACATGTTCATTGGTATGCAATTCAAAAAATAAAGAAAGGAAACAATGTTGCATTTGGCCTCATAACTGCACGTCTGTGCATGTCGCTGACATCTCAGGCCCTCGCTGATTTGCATGTGCACGCACCCTACTATGCACAGAGCGATGAAATACAGTACTCTCGATCCTGCCATGTATAAAAACAAACTGATTCCAGACAAAAGTTCTCGAAGCATTTCATGCTGATATGAACGGCGCACAGTGGTTCAAGTCTAAAAAGATTAAAACGAATCCCTAAAAAATGCTTTGGCTCTAGCATTTGTGGGCTGGGCCAGTTTCAGAGCACCATTGATTTTAAACTATTCGTCAAATAAACGACCAAACAAGACAGAAATATTGTTGGCTTTTATTTTTTAAATTTGATTTTAGCTATACTCGTATAACCGCTGCAGCAACGAGTTTCATGACCCATTCGATCAGTCTGATGTTCAGTCAGTCAGCAATGGTGGTTTGAGTATTGGCTTCCAATGTTTCTATAAGTATAAGTAGAGTTGCTGGTTTGTCGGCATAAACCAATTATCTAAGATAGCCTACAAAAAAGTAATCCAGAGGCGTTAGATCGCACTACCGAGGCCAATGAACAGGACCACTTCTGAAAATAAAGTTGTCACCAAGCGCACTGTATGGCAACTTGCGTCGTTCTAATTAATTATTGCAAACAAAAATTCAGTCGGCATGGCTCGTTAGCTCTCGCCATTTACCGTAACTGCAGCTCCTTTACCATTTCGAAAGAAATAAGAATAGATTATGTTGCCAGCGTGAAACTGCATCAAATATTGAATTTTAATGGATGTAATTGTGATTCGTTAGCGGCTTATGGATTGTCTTAGTTCCAAGTTAAGCAAAGTAGCTTATTGACATAGCCATTTAACCAGAAATGAGCTTCGTCACTAAATACAATTCTTGCAAAAAAATGATTTATAAATTGCGGACAGATTTATTTTTATTAAAGTAAATTTCCACAATTTTGAATCTTTGTTCCGGCTCATGGTACATAGTTCGCTAGATTGTCAAAGTCACTTGAAAGGGTATGCCGAATATACATTTTTGTGAATGTTTGATGATAATTGTGAATGTTAGCCGCCATTATCAAATTTTAAAATTTGCAATTTACATTACTACGAGAACAAATTTAAACTCAGCTGTTAGCATAACTCTACCTTTAACTCTACTTTAATTGACAGAAATGTCAACACAGTTTCACATTGGGGCTGTCAAACCATATTTATGAAGATAAAAAAACACGAGGATGCGTTGATTGGGAAAAGGAATAACCCTTTGGGGGCCAAGTCTGGCGAGTGCGGCGGCAATTTATTGTTCAGTTCATGCAATTTGGCGGCGACAATTCGGGATGAATGTGCAAATGTTTAAACGTGGTGAAAAAACACTTTATTCTTAGCTAATCGGTCCAATATTTCACTATTTAACTGCCCCGTATTGGTATTTCCTTTCGCCAAAAAGTCCATGAAGATTATTTCCTTGAATCCAGATTTCATTAACGGTGACAGCTCGATAAAAGAACTCCTGCGAATTTCTCTTAAAAAGATACAAACCCTGCTTTGAGATTGACAGCGGTATCCACTTTTTCTCCGACAAGGAACTCTGAAGTTGATAAAACATAAGTTGGTCGTTAGATCCTGATTGTTAATGGGAGAGAATGTTAAAAAGATAAACACAATTAAGGGTATCGAAACAGAAACAATCTACGATTCCTAAGCACTTCAGCAAAGAAATTTATATTTTCTCTTTTATTGGCAGATTTAAATGAGGATAGTGAATTAAGTTCAAGTGGGATTGATTACTGATTACTCTGCAGACGATACTCTTAACAGTCCACTATGCCGATGATAGAGCCTTCCTAAGATTCGAGCTCGTTGAACTTAACAACGTTTTTACGCATTTACCTTGGGCTTATGTATTTGGAAGCGTTTAAAAGAGCCGACTTTAACGACAATAGCTGCATATAAAAATGAATGTTTGGGCATATTTCACACAGAAATTGCTTAAATTGTCCCCATTTATTAGAGTTTCTAACGCCAATGTCGAATACTGTACCGCTGTGTCGGCATAAATCGACTCGTTCCTATTGCGGCCTCCATTTCAAGTACTTTTTATGTTTTGCCGACATCCACGGCAATGGCAAGGAATCATGCACCCAAATGTTGCATGTGTTTATTCATTGTCGTCAACTCTGTTGTCTGCTCGTACCAACGTACGTACGGCTGCATTGTTTTCCATTCGTAGGGAAATCTTTAACGCAGCCATTGTGTAAGAACGTGTTTAGCATATATTTTCATTTTCCGTAACATCAGTAGCGACATTCCATCCATCACAGCGCTTCATGTCAATCCAGGAAGTCAATTTTCATATTGTGACATTTATGACGACTAGAAACGCATAAATGCCAAAGGAAAATTCAATAAAGCCCGACATTTGCGCCTTAAGCAACACAACGCAGAAAATGCAATGAACACGGAATTCTCGACGTACCACGAACACTGCAACTCGAAAGATTCCCAACACATTGTCGGAGATTGATTCAATACTGATATCTGGTTTTGAATGTCTCCTTACAGACTTCAAACGAAACGACTGAATGATTATGACAACAATAACAATTTTATCAAATGGCAAACGTAGTGTTTGACATGGCGCGATAAGCAACCAGATGATAGTCTTTGTCGGACCGCTACGGCCAATACAAAGTATCCCATGATTTACTCCAGAAGTGTTTGGCAAAATCGTGAAATAGAGGGAACAAGTGAGGGTAAACTAGGTCCAAAGCCGGGCAGGGACATCTAATATTTTCAGCATCTGCGGTTTTTCTCCTCGCAACTGCCTCTAACTTTATGATCAATGTAAAGGCTTCTCCTTCAAGGTCTCCTTAATTTCTCACTGGGTAGTCCCCAATTGCTCCTCATTGTGATATTGAGAAAAGTAAGTTAGTTGGCGACTATGGTGCGGATGTTGGGATTTAAATAACTTAGCGCCAGACGTATTAATAACGGCGTTGAATAACTTGGCCGATAAGTTGATGCCACGGAACGCAAGCAAAACTCTTCCTGTAAATTTGTCACATTAATCAGCTATGGCTTAAGCCGATGCGTGACAAGATAAACCAATCTGCCTAAACTTCTACAGTAAGCAAAAATGTATGGAACGACTTATATATGCCATATACGTCTATGGGCCCATTGTAGAATAGAATAGTGCAACAGGCGTAGTGTTCCATTTGCCGTTGGAGCCCAAATAAACTAATGCTGCGTTGCCAATTTGCTATCGGTTCCTAACCTTTTCACTGACTATTTCATGTCAATTTCGTTCGTTCACATGAGTAATTTTAGTTAGAATCAAAATTCTTTTGTCATTTTGGTTCTTTTTATACATATATGAAGAAGATGTTTTAATAAAAAAATAACTTTTTGACAATTCTCCTCATCTACAAATGTATGTACATATGTATCATGGTATGTATGTAGGCGTGCGTTATTAATAATAAACTGTATTGATAACAGAAAAAATGCTGATAAAATCATATAGAGCTCTCTGTGAAAGAATTGAGCAACTAAACGAGAAGACCGAAATATCATAAAATAGTTCACATCGTTCAATTGAACTAGTTCGTACATAACGGCACACCTTAAGAGGATGCTGAGGAGAGTATGTAAGTGGTCCATATTTTCTACGGATCGCAATCGACGCAACAACTTCCAGTTGTACAAAGTTGTTGCGTGACATCCAAACCATGATGATATACTGAATGTACAGTCAATTTTTTTTGCCGACAAATCGTACCCCCATTTCTAAGCATATTTGCCAAAGAAACCATTTGAATACAAAATCATGACCTCTCAATAGATCCATTGTTTGAGCAGCTGTATGCCAAGTGGCACCGTCCTGTTGAAACAAAGTATCGTCAAGATGATAGGCTTTAATTTCAGGTAGCATAAAGATCGATATCATGGCGCGATAGCGAGCACGGTTACGTTCCGGCCATCATCATTTTTGAAAAAATATGTACCGATGATTTCACCAGCCGATGATAAACCGAACCAAACCGTGGTTTTCTCTGGGTATAATGACACCTCCTGAACCTCTTCTTGTTGCTCTTCAGCCCAAATGCGGCAATTTTGTTTATTGACTTTGCCGTTGAGCGAGAAATGGGCCTCATCACTGAACAAAATTTTGGTCTAAAACAGCGGATCTTCTCGTTTCTCACCGAACGCTCATTTCCATAATACAGTTGCCAACATTTGAAGGTATTGTGTGAAGAAAACTTGAAAAGTAAGGTTTACAACAGTAGTTCTCATTCGTTTGGGGAGAGCCTGGCCTTATAGAGTTCGGTTTTACTTTCAACAATTGCAGCAAGGCTTTCTGAAGAGGGTTGTCACGGACCCGAAATCATGAGTAGTGTGCAGGCACGAAAATCAATGTCACTTTGCCATTTTGTTAAAAACTTGTCTTCTATTTAAATATAGAAGCAAGAGGTCTTGAGCCGGTTTAATCCCTGTTCAATGGGTAATTATTTTAAAAAAATGAATGCCATAAAATGTCCTTTCAAATTACCAATAAAGATTCCACACTTCATTTGAATTTTTATATTTTTCTAAAAAATACCTCTAGACGGATCACACTATATTTACAATATTTACTCCAACGTAGTTCAATTTTACTTGAATGGAGGAACATTTCCAGAGTAAATGTACTTTTTTCCTAACTTTATCGCCAACGTAAGTAGGTCATGTACCTAAAATAAGTACGTTATTTTACATTACCATAGTAACAAAATTAAAGGTAACATTACACATTGAACAGGGATTAAACCGGCTCAAGATCTCTTGCTTCTATATTTAAATGGAAGACAAGTTTTTAACAAAATGGCAAAGTGACCTAGAAAAGAAGAATAGGTAGCAAACTCGGCGAAATATTAATTTTAGCCGTGGAGGGGTGTATTAAAGGAAGTCTTAGACCTTAAAGAGAAGATTCCGGCAGAGTTCTACGTCATTCACTTAGCCGATAGACAGATGATGGAAAGTAATCGAACACCTTCTAAAATCCGAATCAATGTGGCATTATGGTAGCTCTAAATGCCTTAAAAAAAATGTGTATTGCCTTTATCTCCCAAAACGAAGCACACTATACGAGTAGCACGGTAGTGGCCACGAACTGGCGAACTGCGTAAGGAAAGGTTTCGAAACAGTGAACGTGGCCGCGGCCTCAGACGTGTACATGCCATTCGTTGAGCTATTGAACTATAAATACAAACTGCCAAATACGAAGGCTGGGACAATATGGGAACCGATACACGCTTGGCCAACTTATTTCCCATGCATTAGCCGAAGGAGCACAAATGAACTCGTGGCTTTTAACAAAAGGTATATCACCAAAAACCGCCCGTGATGTTCGAAGACATATTGGTATCCATAAACAGTGAAATTATCTCACAACTCAAAATATATACCTACTTGGACTTGCCCAAAGGGGTCCTTCAACCATGAGCATATGGGTATTAAAAAACAACAAACATTTGGTACGAATCCGAAAACAACATTAATTCTACGATACGACTTGGCCAATAGGTTAATGCCCTTTGAGTGCGTAAAAAACGATGGAATTTTCTTACTAATCTCAATATGATATAAGTTTAAGATTTGTATACATTTAAGGGAAGGGCTATTACGAGGAAAAAGAGGAAAAATAATGAAAGATTTTTATGAATTAATTAGATTAAACGATTTGCTTAGAGCAGTAATAAAAGGATTATTTTCGCTTTTGGTTATGATGAAAGTTTAGCTATCATCGCCAATATTCGGATACAGTAACAAATTATTGGCTGCCACAAAAACTAGTAATGGTTTCATTGGTATGGCCGATCAATTAGTTGCGTCTACAGTACGATGGCCATATTTATCATCTTATGGTATGTCGAACCGAATATCCATTACGATTGTAAACATTTGGTGATTGCGAATGAAATTATTTTTTTACAACGGAATTTTAGTAGTTCCAACTGATTTCCAACAATTTTTTTCTCTGTGTGTAAGTTCCTCCAAAAATATGACTCTTTGAAAAAATACATTAATTTGATCGGCTGGTGTTCATTTTGGAACCACTGACAAAGTTTGTCGAAAGTCTCTAGGCAATAGAGCTCAATGCATTCGTCGGTCTTTAAAACCTGGAGATTACGGTGAAGAGCTTAAAGAGATTTCTTGTTCTACAAGAACAAGAAATCAGTTCCTAATCCACCCTGTTAGGAGCACATCGACTGGATGGTTTAAACGTCTATAACGGGCTTAAGATTAAACATTAATAAACTTTAAAAACGTTGATTTAAAATAATTTCAATTTTCTCTCTAAATATCATTTCTCATTTTCTTCACATTTCCATCGAAAAACGACATATATAAATTACTAGCGGACCCGTCGAACTTCCACTCGCCTCAATTTAACGCCTTCAGATAAACTCAAGAGTGATAATAAAACACAGATAGTTCATATTTCAATGCGATTTATTTGAATGAAATCGAAATCAGTAGAGAGCGATATGATAAATCATGTTTTTTATTTGTTTTCTGGCGAAAAAACAAAAATCGAAGACGGTTTCCAACACGCGAACGGGCAACGTACAGCTGACCGTGAGAAAAACAGGAAAGTTCTTAAATCCACAAACTTCCAATGATTGGCCTTTCGATTTATTGATTATCATCACTAAAGTCAACCGAACGGGGAACTGAATCTGCTTGAAATGGAATGGAAGATCAGTTGGAATGGTCAGAATTCGTGGGATAAGGACATCTACTCCTTTGAATTTGCCCCTTTGAATTTGCCCTTGAATGACATCGTTCATCAGTTCCTTGACGGACAGCCGCATTCCGTTGTACAATTTCGGATGATTCAAATTCCGCAACATAAAAATTAACTGATTTCACCTTCAGCTATAAACTATAAGGCAAAGTTCTTGCTAAAAAAATCACTCGGATAGTTTGTCGCTGTACCCTCATCGGTCACGCTGCCATCGGATTTGTACGAATGCAGTTCTCCAGCGATTAGACTTTGAATAATCAAATTCAAGCTATCGACGTCCTTATTCTTCGCTGTTAGTATTGCCTGTTTACTGATCCAATTGAGATTTTTGTAATTTTGTGCAAAGCCGGGGAACACTGTGGCGATGAGTTCTTCCTTCTACGACGTGAACTCGCGAAAATTTGCCGGAAAACGATATCAAACGATATGGAAGCATCAACAGGAATTTGGCCATTGCTAAGCGCAAGCAGTTGTTTCGAGAATGCAAGAACCGATGAGTCGTTCTGCAATGCCACTCATATGTTCGTGGTCAATTTCAACTTCTTGATATGCCAACACAAAGACGCGGTTTCAGGCATGTATTAAGTTCAACGGCAGCAGTTGATTTAAGAATGACGGGAAGCGTTTGACGAAAAACTCCGGAGAGCAATAGATAAATACAATATATGGATACTTATCCGATACTTTATCACTTCAAGGTCCATTTACTGGCATTTGAGGTACATCAACCAACATTCGTTTGTACTGGTGTCCTCTGTTTGAAGCGAAAGCCACTGGTCTCGGAAAAATACTTCGAAAAGGGGATTTTGTCAAGGATCGTAGAACTTACACCATTTGCTTTAAATGCTCGTTCAGAAGTATCTGTGAATGCATATATAAACTACCATTTCATTTGTAACCATTCGAAGTCTTTGGACAAAGAACTAACTTCTAATAAATCACCAGATACTTGAAACGCAAAGAAAAGAAACAGCTCTCAATTATGCCGAAATCTAATTAAATTATTTGCAATCTTTAACAGGCAAACTGTCAATTAAAATATTTATGCTGCCAAAATCGTATGGGGCCAACCATCAGACATAGTCAGACATACATCCATCCGTACGTTCGTGGTCTGGTACGAGTATGTTTCAATTAAGTTTTTACTCAATCATTTCGTTTTATTAAACTATAAAAAATAATAACTCATAACTTCTTTTGTGGAGCCATATATTTATTTGGCTTCAGAGCTCCATAACAATTCAAAGACATTTTATTATTTTCTCAAAAGTAAATGAAGATTTATTATAAAAAAATTATTAAAAAGCGAGACATGCATCAAACGGAACCGTGTGCGTGTGTGTGTGTGTGAATGTAAACATGCAGTTGCACGCACTTGTATGTAAAGTGCACTGCAGATTTCGTATGCACAAAGAAAGTTGCAACATGAAAGGATAATAAACAATCTGTGTGAGCGGGTGTATGCGCGTGAGTGTGTGTGTGTGTGTGTGATTTTGTCTTGCAAGAGAATTGTCAATAAAAAATAAATAAATAAGTCTTAAACTATTAGTGAAATATTGTACTTAACCTAAAGCAAATCGCAATTTATTCCATCCTCATGCTGCAAATACAAAACACATACACACACGAGCGCACAGCCACTCTTGGGTGCGGGTGTGTGCGTGCGTTTGTAGTGCGGCATATGTGTTTTGAGAATGAATGCATCCTTCTTTTTGTCGGTGCGTACGTTCGTACCGGTGCGTGCCTTCGTGTGTGTGTGCTGTGCTGTGCGAATTTATCATTTGAGACAAGTGCTCAATATGTCTTTCCTGGGTATTTCCTTTCTAATATGCATTTATGAATACACGTTGACCATGCAAACAATTTGACGATTGTTCGGCGATGGATCGTCCGAGCGAATCCTATTGGCTTACTTTCGAGGACTGAATCGCTCAGCAAATAGCTGGATGGTGCTGAGAAGCTTAATTGTCCGAGCGAGGATATCACGATTCTACCTAACTAAAATGCTTAACGATAAATAGAATTACTTACATTATTGCCAAAGCGATGATTTCGTCAGGTAAGAAAAGCATGAATGATCGCTACCCATTGCATGTGCGATACATTACCGAAGGTGCGCTCTGCTATTGCCTAAGCGATGCTTTCGCAATCTGAGAGACCCACGCAGATTCACCTAAGCATTGCTAGGGCAATATAAGAGAAACTAACTGTAAAAAAAATAGTACAGAAAAATTGTCTTAAGTGGCAGTTTAGTTGTTTTTAATAACATTTTTTCGCGAATGGAAAAAAATTCTGATTAAAAATTAAAGAATGAAAACAACTTCATATTAGTTTGATGCAATCGAGTTATCCTATAATTTGTCTTCAATTATATTCTTCCGAGTGAAGAAGTTTTATACAATTCCTCCTTCAATCGTTATTTACTTTTTCTAGAGAATCGCTTGCGATTCAGCACAGAGATTGATTTACGATTCTCGTAAAAAATATCGTAATCGAAAAGGATTCGAAGAATTGTCAACGAATCTTTTCGGCGTTTCACTTTGAATTCGTACGATACTGTCTCTCAAATCGCTCAAGGGTTACAACTACTTTCACCAGGGGATACTTAGGCGATTCACATTCGATAATCGCCGCGATTGTACTTATTATCCGGGCGAATCTCCTAAGACTCGCCCGCAATCAAAAATGTTTGCAGGGTTTAAACTCATATTCTTGTTAAATGAAGAAAAGCGGAGAGTCTTTGTTTTCTTTTTTTCATCTTCTGGCAGGGCGTCCGTGTATGCACGTCTGTTGTGTGTCGTCTGCTGTGTACGCTAGTATGCGTGCTTACGTAGAACTGAATGCTTAAGAATGTAATTGTCTGCTCAAAGATGAAAGCAAGGACTCCCTATCAAATAGATAACTAACTAGTGGCAGATGCCGAGATGGGGCGAAGTCACACCATTCCATACCATCCACCATGCCTATAACGCCAATTTGAATTGTCTTTCTGCATGACGAGTATGGCTAAAATGACTTGTGACGCCGACCGAGTTCGAGCCCCAGTACACGAGTAGTTATTTACTCACACTGTGCGACGGGGCAATTACTTGAGATATTAAAGCATTGCACATGCATCCGCTTACTTCGTGTTCGGTATTCATACAACGTTTGATGGAACAAATATTGCAGATAACTTATTGCGGCCGGATGCTATATCGTATGCAGTATGCATGTGTAAGGAGAAGCTAACGAAGTTAATTGGGATTATCTAAGGGAAGAGCATTCTCACAGCCGTCTTTGGAGACCCAGATACATACGCACTTTGTATTTATAGTAAAAATCGGGTGAATTAATGTGTGTGGTAGCTATATCTTAATCTGAACCGATTATCTTCAATTGTAATAGCGTCTTTCTTTGGCCCACGAAACTAAAGCGTCCTAAATTTCATCAATTTTTGGTGAAAAATGTGGCTTCTAGAGCTAGAAACAGAAAAAGAGGATAAATATATGTGTGGATCAGAGCTGGGAGCTAAGAATTACATGTGTAATGGATTGCGGTTTGAATTACGATTATTTTAATTGCAATTTAACATTTTTTAAAATTAGGATTATTGTAATCCTTCATCGGAGTCATTATGATTACGATTGCAGTAATCGTAATTTCGAAAAATTTGAAATTACAATTACAGTAATCGTAATCCTAATGTCTTCGATGAAGGATTACAATAATCCTAATTTAATTTTTTTTAAATAACGATTTTTTGAGTAATCGTAATCTTAGTTATTTAAAGAAGTTAGCGAAAGCTAATCTAGAGGTGAATTCAAATGGTACGTGTTAATCTTCTTTGAAGCTTCTTTGAAGTTCAATACACCCCTTACTTCATCAGCACCAGTAGAAAGATTGTTTTCTTTCGCCGGAATTATAAATAGCCCACGTCGTCATGCTCTTACTGATGTTTCTTTTGAAAAATTAGTGCTTTTAAAAGCCAACAGCCAACATTGCTAATATTTTTTGTCACTTACGTAATTTGATTTTGTTATTTTCATTACATTTGGAATTTGTTTTTTTTTTGTTTTTTGTCATTTATGTATCTTAATTTTGTTATTATGTAAGTGTATAGTTCTTTCTACATAAAAAACACTTTATGTAGTAAGCAAAAGGTTTTTTTTTAAATAAAATAAAAAAGTAATCCATGCCTTAGGATTACTTATTCCTTATAAAAAAACACGTGATTACAATTACAGTAATCCTTCATAGAAGACATTAGGATTACGATTACTGTAATTGCAATTTCGACTTTTTCAGAATTACGATTGCTGCAATCGTAATCTTAATGCCTTCGATGAAGGATTACTTTAATCTTAATCGGATTTTTTTTGTTTTAGGATTATTGCAATCGTAATCGTGTGGTAATCGTAATCCTTATTGCCCAGCTCTGGTGTGGATAACTAAATCTGAATCGATTTTCTTCAATTTTATTAACGCCCGTCCTTAATCCAAAAAAACTATCTTCTATCGATTTTCGACCTTGAGTTGGATTACAAGCTTAAGACGGACTGACGAAACAGCCAACTGAAAATAGGTTGTTTATAAATTCCTTGGAAGGGCTCAAAAAAAATTGTATGTCAAACTTCATTAAAATTAATTGAAATATGTGGATTCAAGAGCTAAAAACATAAAAATTGGATACATATGTAGAAGTTATATCTAAATCTGAAACGATTATTTTACAAATTGATTTTGCAGCACTACACACAGAGAAAAATCATTTGGAAATCGGTTCGAACTACATACATTTGATTGGATAAACACACATTCTGTTGCATTGGGTTCACATATCATAAGATGAAAGCTACAACAATATACTCACGGTACATACGGTACTCACAGCCAATACATTGAATGTCCCAACTGAATTCAGTACAACTACTGGTTGCCGCAACTTGTGTGGAAACTAAGCAATTATGAAGTACTAGTTACTTTGGTATCATTAATTGCTTGTGACAACTGATTATTTCTTTGTACTTAGTGGGTTTTGAAAGCTAACCTCAATAGCGTTAGTCTGTAAAGGGAATTTAAAATTGTTTCAACTTTCATCATGGAGTGGTCAGATAATGAGAACCGTATCGCTGTAATAGCGCTTTTCAAGTGTGAAATGAAAAAAAGCGATATTTTCAAAACGCTCCGGCCACTAGGGATTAGCCGCATGTTCGTCTACCGATGCATAAAACTGTTTGAGGAGACTGGAGATGTAAAAGACCACCACCTGTCGGGCCGCCCTCGCTCTGTTCAAACACCGCATGCCATCAAAGCCGTTAAATCAAGAAATCCGCTCCGAAAACAGAAAAACATGGCCTCTGAGATGAATATCACGAAAAAGTCCATGCGTCGAATCATTAAAAAAGACTTGGGACTTGGGGCTTTCACACGACGTACCGGACATTTATTGCCTGCAGCATTAAAAAAAAAGGATTGAAAAATGCAAACGACTTTTGATGAAGCACGCTGATAACTTGCACAGAAAAATTTTTTTCACCGCTGAAAAATTGTTTACCGTTGAGGAAAAATTTAACAAGCAAAATGATAGAGTGTATGCGCGGTCATCTATGGAAGCATCTGAACTGAACCCAGGGTAGAAAAGGGTCATCACCCAGCTTCAGTCATGGTTTGGTTAGGTGTCTCTTACGATGGGGTCACTGACCTCATTTCTGCGACAAGGAGTCAAAACATCGGCCAAAGTTTACCAAGAAACCGTTTTGGAAGCTGTTGTGAAGCCTCTTAACAATTCCCTGTTCCAAAACCAGCCATGGATTTTCCAGCAGGATTCTGCGCCGGCCCATAAGGCTAAAACGTCCTAGTCCTGGCTTCGAAACAATTTGCCAGCGTTCATTTCCTCTGAAGAATGACCCTCAGGCAGTCCAGGTTTGAACCCATTGAATTACAAATTGTATACGGTTTTAGAGGTTTGTCACAAAAGATACCCCAACATTGGATCTCTTAAGACTGCTTTGGTTCGAGCTGTGGCCAATTTTCCAATGGACGAGGTTCGTGCAGCTATTGACGATTGGCCAGTGTGACTTAAGGCGTGTGTAAAGGCAAAAGGCGGACATTTCGAATAAGTAGATTCTTTTTGGATACAATATACATAAATAAATATATTAAAAAATATTTGGCCCAAAAACATGCAGTACTTTTTATTTTACAGCAAAAACGTGTGTAACAGTATTAATGTCCCTACAAGTATAAGGAAATATTTGGAAGGTCCTAATGTATATTTTTGTTTAAGCAAATTAGGCGTGCTTTTTCATATTTGCTTCACAGATGCACACACTTTGGCCTTTGGTACATTTTTCTGATTTATGTCAAGTATGTATTAATTCAATTAATTTATTTTTTTCTGTTCAATTTTGGAAATTAATTTTATAGACGTCAATGAGTATTTATTTTTTTCTGCCAGTTTTTTTTCATTGATCTTGGATTGAGTTATCCATTGGATATATCATATTCCGCCATTTATTGTGAAACACATAGTGGTACGTACACGTACTACCTTGGGGCGTCAAACACGATACGAGAGAAATGTTGCGGTACCAAGAGCTTCACAAAATAACGAACAGAGTGCGTATTTGCGATGTATTTTGGAACGTACTTTGGAGCGTGCGGCACTCAAACCTTTATTACTCGGGAATCTTTCAATTGGATCAATGACTTCCGTTTGCAGTCATTGCCTGGCATTTCAGTTTAGACACGATGTATCCGGATTATGTTGTACAAACGAACAAGTTAACTTACCTGAGATGAATCCACCTCCGGTGCCCTTGCGTTCATTTTTAATTGATGGTACACCTATTTCGAAGCAGTTTTTTGGCAAATATTCAAGCGAACAACTCCGGTTTTCAAATGACATCGTGTGGTGCGAAAAATATAATTCGCGACAATTTTATGCCAACACTCAAGGTAATTATGTTTATTTGTATGCTTATTTTCGTGATAGTGAAGTGTACGACTGTGCAAATTTTGATATTCAACTGATTCAAAGCCAAGTTTACCATCGAATTGGTTCATCAGTTTTTGCAATTATACTTTGTGGGTAACTTAAATTTTCAAATCGATCACCGTTGCAATATTTTATCAAATCTACGAAGAGAGATTGTCGACCGTTTGTAAAATATGTTGCATCGCTGCCGCGATGCCATTTCTTGCCACCATTCTGACAGACCATTGATGACGTTTGGAATGGACAATAGTCTTTAGTGCTTGAGTCAATTGCAACTTGTAAGCGTGTAAATGCAAGTCTTTATTCATCAACGATGAACGTGTTCTCACACAACCTACAGACCAGGTTTGCTCAAAATTTGCACGATTTTTCCGATTGTACGCACATTTGGACGATTAAATTGACGGAAAAAAATCGCGAAGTGAACGATATGCATTTTGATTTGAACGCCCATTTTCATAATAAACCTTAATAACTTTACTCGCTTGTGTATTTTTCCATGGTTCAAATTGATTATGTCTGAAATTGAGAAATATCAAATAAATTGCAGAACAAAACTACTTTGGTAGCAATATTTGTTAAGCTGTGCAGCGTTTCATCAAGATAGGTTCATGTTAGCAGCCGCGACCTTAAGCAGTCGTAGTCCATACTCGTTTAAAGTATTTTTGAATACATTTTTTTCGCTTTTAATTCCAAACGAGTATGCCAGTCGTGATGCATAGAATCGGTATACTTTAGTAGATGCTGTGTTCCATTATTAAATGACAAAGATCAACCTTTCCAAAAATATATTTTGCAGCCCATTCAAATTTAATATTTTAATTAGCCCACCCTAGATATTCCCAGGAAGAATGAGTGTGGTTCGGTTTACTTCAAGTCAACCAAACCTCAGCTTCAGGTTTACCCTAGTAAACCCAGAGCTGGCAATCCCTCACCTCCAACATAAAAGAAGCACCACAAAAAGACTTTTTGTAGGGGATAAACTTGGAACACAAACTAAAATCCGGTTGAGAACACTTGATGTGTTTTTAACAGCATCACATATACATTGCATTTCAAGAAGGAGACTAGTTTCTAAATCTAGTAGAAGCTTCCTGATGTACGTCGCAACAACTGAGTTTAGTAACAGCACGGTATAGTTTACTTATATATACTCAGAGATCGGGTCCAAAAATAACCAGCTGTTACAATGTTTAGCGACTAATCTCCTTTCGTAAAGTGAAGCATTTTTCAGCAGCCAACTAATTGAAACCACGTTCTCCCAATCCAAATATAATTGTATAACTAATAGATAGAACTAGTTTATAGCCTTAGTCAATTCTGAACTCTGTAAACTTTAGAAATACCAACCTAAAAAACGGCGTCCAGTATCATGACAAATGGTCTTTCGAAAATTCCTCCATGCCTGCTTCTCTCATGTACTGTCGGTTTAACATGCAACATGCAAATGTGACAACATGTTTAATAAGTACGAAATTATATCAACTAGCATATCCTGGGCATAATGTAATAAACTTTTTGTTAGAATTCAATTTATTGTGTACTCTGGGCAAACATGCTCGCCTGTCCGTGTTTGTGTGGGTGTGCAGGGTCTTTCTCGTGTCGCTGACAATGTGATGAATAGACTTCAATACCACAGGACATCTAACAAAGAAAATGTGCCTGACGTTGGCATAAATTGTTTAAGGATATTCTACAATCCGATAAACCGCAAAGCAAATTGGTATGATGGCAACTCAAACACAGCCTATGTCGGATGTGGACATGGACTCCGTCTGCACTTCATGAATAGTAAAGCGTTGCCTTTTTTTATTATTTAAAAATTACACCTATGTCGGCATTCCGAGCCAATTTAATTTCCATAAAATATCCTGTGGTTTTCGACTTAAAATAGACAATATAAATTTTTGAGGATATATTTGTAACCGCATGATATGTGAACCACTCACTCACTCACTCTCTCGCTCTCCGCCTCTTTTTCTATCTGGCACTGTAGATTCCTGTGTGCCTGTGGTGGGTCACACTGGTCACGTGGTCCCTACACCGGATGCATGTACTGCAGAGGTATGGAAAAGGTGCACTACAGTTCCAGACAATACCTTATAATGCTGTAACCACTAATTGGATGTCAAAATAACTATTACCTGGAACGAGAAAAAAGACATGGTGGCATAAGATAAATGTTTGCACTGTAAATTAAATATAGTGCTGGAAAAAATGTATACAATTTAGCAGCGAGTACGAATAGTGTGACAACTTGTCTGGACATAATTATCAGATAAATTGTTTACTCTCATATTACATGTCAGCGATAGATAGATAGATATATCAGTGCAATTATGCGGTGTTTTAAATATCAGATTATACGCTTACAACCTCACTGCCATCACGCATACATACACACACACACACGGACACACTGTTGGCGCACATTATTATAGGGCAGGCCAGATTAAAATCATGAACGAACGCATTTGTTGCAAGGTATCTAAATGAACCTAAAATGGTTTTAGTTGCAAGTACGCAAACACACACACACAATGTATGTTTATACAAATTTGACAGCAACTGAATGAAGTCAAAGCTGTCAAGGACCTTTTCTTACTCTACACCCGGCAATTGTATTGGCCTGGCAATAACTGAGTTCGGTTATTCACGAATAGACGTCCATCGAGGCAACAGGGCATGCGCGAAGAACATCACAAAATGTCTTTGTAAATGGTAATCAAATAAGCCATATTCGTATTTGTTTTAAGTTCAACAGAAAGAAAACGTTTTTTTTTAAACTTGTAATATTAACCTTCAGGACTGGTACTTATATCGCCTTTTAATGTAAAAATGTGTCAAACTCCATATACAAAATCTGTAAAATTGCAGTTAAGTTGTGTTCGGCCAAGGCATATACGTAATCGTACTAACTAACTTTGTACTGACTTTTTTGATTTCCCTGGGAAGTAACGTACATGTTTGTTATTTTACACGGCCGATAGGCTTCGACGCTAGCGCCCTTTAACTGAGTTTATTATATTTTGTTTATTAATAAAATTGGGCTTTCTTAAACTTAGTTGTCACACAATTTACAGAGTTTGAGATGATTTCTAATATTAAAGTATAATTGTAGGGTTATAAGAAATATTCTTTAAATTCAGAGGAAGATTGGTATATAACAAAAACTTCGAAAGGTTTTACCCCATTTTCCGTATAATACTTATGTAAAACGAAATATTGGAAGAATAAAATTGAAATTGAAATTGAAAAATTTAAAAACTTCTGATATAAATTAGAGCTTAGTTAATTATATTATTCGAGTAGATGCACTTCAATCCAATAACGAAAACTGTATTTTTAAACAGAAATGCAACATGGGATCATAGCTGCAAGCAAAAATGGACGATCAGTGGAAACACCCCTATAGAAAGCCGTATAGGTAGTTAAGTAGGTAACAACATCTAACACTTTTTCAACGGCGTGGCTATATTTCCACCCCCAAAATGCGAGCGACTTTATCAATAAGAGGTTTATCACTAAGCCATGTTCGGAGCCTGTGCTATACTCGTACAGTAAGTCCAGGTCAGTGAGTATGCGAATTGAATCGTGCACATCTTCCTGATTTGAGACAAGTTTCACCTTGTTCCTCTATGGGATGATGTGGGACTTTTGTAATTATGTAAGAACAAGTAGAGCAGCTCATAAGTTTAGCCGGGCCGAAGCTGTAGACTCTCCGCCATGGTGTCATTGACACTACTGGGGGATAATAGTGTTGGTGGTGGGTCTATGTTTGGAATAAACCATTGGCCCATTGGCCAAATCCTAAAAGTAATGTCATATATGTAAATGTGAGGATAATTTATATTTTTGAGTGCCCACATGTTCAGTGTTGAAGAAAAAGAAGTGTAAGCATATTTATTAAATATTCCACTTTGTATATTCGAGATCCTTTACGATTAAGAGAATGAAGCTTTTCAGTCCAATATCTTGAACATGATATGTTGTCTTCAAACACCATCTCGAGCATGATTATGCGTACCAAGGCGTGATATGCTCGGAAATTGTTCGGTTTTAGTTCCAATCATGTAAGCTGCAGAAGTTAGTCGTTCTTCTGCGTTTCGCCTTACTCAGTTTAATGGAAGTTTAAGATGGAGGCGTTTTATCAATGCTAGGCACTGCCTTCTCTATGTGCGCTTTTTTCGGTGCTCGTAACACGTAGGGGGATGTTATGCCTATCACATATGATTGCCTTGTCATTTGATATGTTCGAATACCACTAGGATTCCTATCTGTTAGCGTAGTTAGAAGAACAAATATAATGTATTCAGCTAAAGGATTTAAACTTATAGTCGTATGTTCGACCAGGAAGAGTCTGATGAACCTTACCTCCACCATAGATTCACTACTAACTTCTATAAACCAAGCCATTTATGGATTCACATATGTGACGCGCAAAATAGAAAGGGACCTAAGGGTAAAAACCAGTTTTGTTCAGGAGAGCCATTTTAAACATTTAAATACGTGTATCTTTGGTGTACCATCACTTTCATAAAACGCGCATATCTCTGGGACGGAACACTTTTGGGGCATGGGATCGGTCTCATTCGATGCTCTGATGTTGTCCACATCAAAAAAAGTGAAAATTGATTTTTTTACCCTTAGGTCCCTTTCTCTATGCGCTGTCACATATATGGATTCGAAGTGAAATTGGCTTATATTTTATGCTCATCTTTACAATTGGACTTTTTGTAGGCCTCCTAGTTTGAGTATGCAGATCTTTATTAGTTATGTGTCCTCTCACTCTCATACTCTAAACTATGGTGGAGATCTGATAATTAAAACTGCAGAGACAATAGTAGTGTTTTTTTTAACAAGCGGAAAAACACGCTGAAACTGCCCGCTAAAGCTTTAATTTAAATCTTTATCAAAAAAAGTCAATAGTTTGCAATTTTTGTTTTATTAATTTTTCAGGTGAGGGAAAAAGTTGTTCATCATATACTCCAAGCCGGATCACTTAATGCCGTCGAAGCTTCTTTAACCCATTTCCTTTCATAACATTTTTTCAACAAGTTAGCATCTTTCAAAACAAAGCATTATTTTTTTTCAAACCATATGAAATCATCTTCTAAGCGGATTTTTTCGCTAGTCGAATAAAACACGCCTAATATGTACATTTTGAAAAAAAAAGATAAGCCCGAAAAGGAGTTGCATTTCCTTGCCGTGGCATTAGGACACAGACGAGGTATTTCTCTCGAGTCAAGCCCTTCATTCATTACGTGTTACGAACATATCATAACTCACATAATTAACATAAAAAGATTTCGCTTAGGTTGGGTAGTATCAGCTGATTTTTTGTAACATTTACTTTTTTAGATGTAAGAGCACGATCAACTGCTTAGCACCGTTGACTGCGATCCTATGTTAAAAGCAGGTTCCGAGAGGTTAACTAATTTTACGGAAACGTTTTTACATGACTTGGAGAAAGAATATGTAATCGCAAAACTATTATCTTATCGGTCACAAAGGCGATAACTTAAAGATTACGACATTGCAGCCCTGCACATACACAAATGTAAGGCTAGCAATCGCTGGTTTGCCTGTTCTATTCAATATGTATACTGTGTATTCAATAAACTGCAAATAAATTGGCCTGCTACATCAAAGTCTTTGCCATTTACTGTCACTAGACATCGATGCCCCGAAGCCAAGTTGCTCCCTTTCTCCAGTGGACGGTACAAGTTCCAGAGTAGTTATTTTAAAGATAACTTAATGCTCAGTCACTACGTATGTATGTACTAGTATATATATTTATATATATAGATATGTATGTGTACTATTTATAATATGCCCAGTAAACTAGCCCCAGGACCATTTCTCTTTTTTGTGCAATTTGGTTTTGGCTATGCCGATTCACAGCTAATGATATTATGTAAACTTTCAGGACGGCACATGAATGAACATCTAGAGACACAGCCACACACACAAACACACGTCTACATACACACGTAATAAAACTGTCACTACTTGCAGGATAGTGTTATATACCCAGCGTATCCTTATCCATGGCCACCAACACACTAACACCGATTTACACCCATACAGCTGTATAATATAAATGTATATACAAGGCAGACACTGTATATGTGTGTCCCTGTCCTGATAGTCGGTAATAGAAACCGAGGGGAGGTAAATTAATGTCAACTCGTAAAGAATGGCGAAAATCATAAAAAGAATTTTCTCAATTTTGCGTTTGAAATTTATCAGACAAAATAAGAAGAAAGCCACTGCTGCAAAAGCAACGACAGCAACTGCATCGCCATAACGATCAGGGAAGGCAAGGACATTGCAAAATGGGTTAAACTCATTGCACCAACATCGTTACATCGCTTCGTCTAGTTTTCACAGGTACTAACTGCCACATCTGATTTACGAATTGCTTCGGAGTTACACTAAATACATATGATCGATATGGACTTTCAATCTCAAATGCGACTGCAATTATTAAAGTAGAATGTGTGTGAAAAACTGGCAAATTTTACCGTATCAATGCCATACAGCCCTTAGTTTAACTTGACAGTTTCATAGGCCATGGTTGTAACATCTACTCGCCCATTCGGCCGACTGAGGCTCTCCACCTGGTTCGATGTATGTTCTTTTGTTCGCCGAATATTGCTGAAACTGAAGAATTGAACTATATACAAAAAAAAGTTACCACAACGATGATAAAGGGTGGTCCAACCATAATTCACTATGTTAATTGTAAGTCAGACCTTACCGTGAAGTTGTTTCCCCAACTTAATTTGACATTTCTTTGTTTCAATGTTTGACAAATTCAACAATGAAGAGGTACATAAATGAGCAGCGCGTTAAGATAGTTAAAGCCTTTAACGACGATACGAGATCAAATTAAATTGAATTTTGTTCACTTCGTGGTTTTTTTGGTCCGCAACGATGAATCCGCAACGAGTAATAGTTTGAAAATGAGTTCGGCCAAGCAGATACCGTGAAAGGTGTTGGCTATCGCGAGATGATATCGGACTTCTTGTGGCCAGAAATCGTGGATATGAACCTGGACGATATGTTGTTCCAACAGGGTGGTGACACTTGCCAAACAGGCAACGAAATAATGGCTCTTTTGCGAAAGAATTGGCTGCCGCGATCAAGTGATTTGACACCGTTGAACTTCTTTCTTTCGAAATATTTAAAAACAAATGTTCGTCAATAAGCCAAGAACTGCCCAAGAGCTAAAGGATGAGATAATTCGGCACATTAACGACATTGAACCTCCATTATGTGTGTGAGTTATTTAAAATATTGACCATCAGATAGAGATTTGCCACCGAAGCAATGGCAAGCATTTGGCCAATATTAAACTTGGCTGACCAGCTCGAAAAGAAAGTAATTTTAAAATTTGTGCCCCAATTTATTGCAAGCAGCGCCATCAAGCCGTTGCCTGTATGGACCGAATCAAAATGTTTGAATTACATTAAGTTGAACTTTATTTACCGATTTTTTTTTATTAATTGGTAAGTTGTCCTAGACACAGGCCATTAACTGATAACTGTAATAATAATACTCGTAGTCATTTTTAATACTCGTAGTCATTTTTACTTCAAAATATAGAAACGTGAAATGGCAACATAAAAAAGCATTAATCAGATATCTTAATTATTTCTTTTGTAGCGCCCATTGTACACGGTTAAAGTACAAAATGATAATGATACGAGGGCCTATATATAATCCAGTGACTTTTTCAACTTCCCTCGAAGTTATATAAAATGCAACACTGCTCCCATTGAGTAGCATCTGTTAACAGAATACTGTCAAATTTTGAGAGAGTTCCGTCATTTAGAGAATTTCGAGTGCTCATTGAACATTATTTTTTTACGGAAAAACCCGCCAATCAAACCAAGAAAAAAACGGAAAAAAGTGATCGATCAAAGAGTAAAAGTGCGTGATATTGTTGATGCCAAACGCAGTGTGGATTCGATTATACATGATCAGTTGAGTTTAAGAAAGCTGTCTGCAAAAGCTATGTCACATTTCCTCTCAATTGACCATAAACGTAATCGTGTGACAACTTCAAAGAATTGTTTGACCGCAATTCGAACGAGTTTTTGCGGCGTTTGGTAAGTGTAGATGAAACATTGATCCATCACAACACTCCGGAACCAACCAGCAGTCTAAACAATGGGTTTCTCCGGGTGAACTGGCTCCGTAAAAGGCCAAGGGGACTTTGTCCGCCAATAAGGTAATGGCAACAGTTTTTTTGGAATGCACGCTGGATAATCCACATAGATTACCTTGAGAAGAGAAAAACAACCGATTTAAAGAAAAAAGTTAATTTTCAGCAAGATAATGCCCGGGTGCACATGTGCGCAGTCTCAATTGCATAAATTGGGTTACGAATTGGTACCTCATCCGCCATATTCTCCGGATTAAGCCCCCAGTGACTATTTCCTATTTCTAAACTTCCAACGATGAAATTATTGACCAAACAAATACCTATTGTATGAACGTCTAAAAATCACATTTTTGGAAGCGATACAAAGTTGGAGAAACGTTGCACAGTGGGAAAATTACGAAAAAAATTGGAAATAATTCGGCCATTTCGTTTGTAATGGTCCGATTTAAATGAAAATTTACATTGACCTTCTTGAAGTGTTACTGAGCTTAAGTTTTGAATTTCATGCATCTGTGTTTAACAGGTGCTGCACAGTGGGCCCTCAAAGTTGGTCACCTCGAGTTAAAATTTTCTTTTTCAAGCCGCCAAAAGCGTATTTGTGGTCCGATCGTAATAATTTTTTCTTTAGTGAAATCTGCTGGACAAACCCAACCAAAAATGTTATTACAAATTTTTTCATATCTCGTACAATAAAAAAGATATCGGGACTTAAAGTTTTTTTTTCGAAAAATTTGCTTTGGATTTTCTGGGATTATTTTATTTTTGGGAATCAGTTTTAGGTGAATCGGGGAAAATTTAATCCTGGTTTAAAGAAAACACTTTGGTTAATGTTTTAAAAAAAGAATTGTAGCAAAATCACCAATAATATGAAAATGCCAGCTGTTCAAAGTCAACTATTGCGAAAAAAGTGGGATTTTGAGTGTTTTACGGCGAAAAGGTACCTTTACTCTTATGTCAATAACTTTAATGTTTCTTAAGTAACATACAAAAAATTTGCATTTATTTCAAAGAAAACTTTATGCTTAATACAAATAATAAGCAATTGTGACCCTAGTCGGTACTTTTCTTGCTCCAGGCGTCTCCAAATATGGGCATTTTTTTCAAAAAAAATTGAGTTTGAGCTCAAATAAAAAAAATCGCCACACTGCTGGCCCAATTTGGTGCTATAAGTCAGTTAACTACATATGTTTTCTAAAATCCCAAGCAAAGAAATTTTGCGGGAGGCCATTTCTAGGACAAAAAAAATGAGTTTTTGTTAAAAAATCCCATTTCTGGGATTTTGTTTTCCCCTGTGTCAAATTTTAGAAAAGTGGCAACTCCAATTTTTTTTTTGAATAAGTTTTTCATTTTGTCACAAAAATATTGATACTACGTAAAAAAATCAGGTTTATATCTCCAACCAGCAAAATTTTACAGTGGTCTGAAATATTGACTTTTTTTGCTACCTTCACAAAAAAATTTTTTTTCTCGTTTTTATCAATTATTATTCAACATATTGAGTTAATTGCATTCTTTTTTATAATCTGTTAAAACTAGAGGTAATTACCTTTCCATTGGTATATAAAAAGTATATCCTTTTACCTACACTTATAACAGCACGTGCGCTGGAATAAGACCCCTTTGAGTAAAGTATGAATTTTATAGGTAAGAATACCAATTTTAAAAATTCTCGTACCTATCCATAAATAGCAAAAATATATATTTTTACCATTATTGTTTACCTATTGTGTAAAAACGGAAAATGGGTAGTATTGTATAGTATGGATCTAGGTACCTAAACATTCATTCTTATATGTTTTGGGGGAATACCTGTCCCCTATGTCCGGAATATTGTGCAACATTTTAGGCGAATGTACCTGGGTACATAAAAATTCATTGTTATAAATGTATTTTTGGGGAATACCTGGTATTTTAGTCAAGTATTAATTGCGGATATTATTGTGATTACCTGTAAGTATTACTCATTGATATAAGAACCGCCGATTTTGTATGGGTTTATCATAACAAATTAATCCGCCATGACGATAACACTCCTTGTTCAAGAACTTGTTGAATTTTTAAAAAACACCAAACTTCGGAAAATGGAGAACAGAGTAGCATATTTAATAGAGTGCATAGAGTCAACATATAGCGAGATAACACAATCTAACGAAAGCAGCAAAGTATTAAATTTTTTGAAAAAATTTGACCGGCTCATGGAGAAGTATCACAGGAATTATTCAAGATTACCAACTGAGTGGCTCGACAGTATAATTGAATTTAAAACTGTCCCTGCTTTAGTGGGTGCTCCTACTAAGGAATACGACGATCTATGTCCAAAGGCAAAGAAACAACGGTTGTCGGCTGAGATGGCAAATCATTCACCTTCAAAGATTTGTGATACATTCAAGGAATTACTGACAATCAAGGAATTACTGGAAAATCGGCCATCTAGCGCAAAAAGAATTGCAGACGTGTTAACGGAAGCATCACCAAGGCGGCTCCAACGCATTGAAAGAAGTATTGCAACACCATGTCCTGGTTTTAGCGAGGAAGAAGCATTAGCTTTAATCATCGAATTGGGATTGAGTAAGAACAAGTACACTCATTTAAGAAGAATGCTGCTTGATAAAGGATGTGACATGTTTCCCGCATACAACCGAATAAAGGAACGAAAAATAGAAATTTTGCCAAACCCAGTGATAATTACAGAAAAGGCCGGCAGCGTTAGTTTGGAACTACTTCTCCAAAATACTGCCAGTAGGATAATAACAACATTGAATGAGGAACAACTAAAAAAAATCAACAACAGCCATCTTCAATTAATATGCAAGTGGGGATGTGATGGTTTGTCAGCACTTTCGGAATACAAACAATGCTCTGATAGCCAATCTACCCAGATCGAATTCAAGAGCGTATTCATGGCATCTTTGGTTCCTCTGAGGTTAAATTTAGACTCTACCTTACCTTCAACTTCGCGCAGAAAATCAAACCCTACTGAAGCAATATGGCGTAATCCAACACCTGGCTCCAAAATTTATTGCAGACCAATCTCCTTCGTATATCATAAAGAAACGAGTGATTTAACTAAAGCCATCACAGACAAATTAAAAGATGATATTTCGAGATTAGAAGATTTTGCATTTAAATTCGACAGGTATTCTATTACAATATCTTTTAAAATGTTCCTGACAATGGTAGATGGAAAAGCCGCAAACGATATTACAGGAAACAAATCTAGCTGGAAGTGTTTCATTTGCAATAAAAGCAAAGTTAATTTTTCAAACGCTTCGAATAATTCAGTAGTCAATGAAGATACCCTTGAGTTTGGAATAGCACCGTTACATGCTCGAATCAGGTTTCTAGAACACTTTCTAAACCTTGCTTATGACATTAAGTATAAATCTATACCAGGAAATGAAAGGAAAAACATTCGAGCTAACAAAGAAATGCATGAAATGAGAGCAAGTGAAAAAAAAAGAATTCAAGATGCATTTAAACAACAAACTGGCCTAAATATTTCTAAACCACGCTCGAACTTTGGGAATACAAATGATGGAAACACTGCCAGAAGATTCTTCGCAGACTATAATACAGCTGCAGAAATAACTGGAATCAATAAGGAGTTGATTCGAATGGTTAATATATTGCTTTTAGCTCTGAATTCCAAACAAAAGATTAATTCCGATAAATTTGGAGTTTACGCCGAACGAATTTTAAAAATGCTTGCTGATCTCTATCCCTGGAAAGATCTAACGCCAACTATACACAGAGTCCTGTTCCATGGGAAACAAATAATCGAGTCTCACCTTCTCCCTATAGGCGAGTTAACTGAAGAACCACAAGAAGCTAGAAATCGAGACTTCAGATATGTTCAACAATTTTCCACAAGAAAATGCTCAAGAATAGCACAAAACGAAGACTTACTTAATAGTTTATTATTATCTTCAGATCCTTTTTTATCCTCCATGAGAAGTAAGTTGACTTCGTACCACGAAATGACGCATGGAGACGAAGAAGAATTTTCTGATTTATTAGATATGCTGGACGTGGAATAAAATCATTTAAGTTTAATGTTTTTTAATTATAAGATTTATTTAAATGTTAATTTATTTAAAAAAAAGTTTTTCACAAAAAATGAAGTCAATAGCATCTTTTTATTCAAATTTTCTATCTGCAACAATTAAATTACTTTTTTGCGATTGGAAATGTGTAAATTTGATTTTTTTTAAATGCAACAACATTGATCTCTCACAAAATGAAATTGCTATTTACCAAAAAAATTAATATTTTACTCAAAGGGGTCTTATTCCAGCGCACGTGCTGTTATAAGTGTAGGTAAAAGGATATACTTTTTATATACCAATGGAAAGGTAATTACCTCTAGTTTTAACAGATTATAAAAAAGAATGCAATTAACTCAATATGTTGAATAATAATTGATAAAAACGAGAAAAAATTTTTTTTTTGTGAAGGTAGCAAAAAAAGTCAATATTTCAGACCACTGTAAAATTTTGCTGGTTGGAGATATAAACCTGATTTTTTTACGTAGTATCAATATTTTTGTGACAAAATGAAAAACTTATTCAAAAAAAAATTGGAGTTGCCACTTTTCTAAAATTTGACACAGGGGAAAACAAAATCCCAGAAATGGGATTTTTTAACAAAAACTCATTTTTTTTTGTCCTAGAAATGGCCTCCCGCAAAATTTCTTTGCTTGGGATTTTAGAAAACATATGTAGTTAACTGACTTATAGCACCAAATTGGGCCAGCAGTGTGGCGATTTTTTTTATTTGAGCTCAAACTCAATTTTTTTTGAAAAAAATGCCCATATTTGGAGACGCCTGGAGCAAGAAAAGTACCGACTAGGGTCACAATTGCTTATTATTTGTATTAAGCATAAAGTTTTCTTTGAAATAAATGCAAATTTTTTGTATGTTACTTAAGAAACATTAAAGTTATTGACATAAGAGTAAAGGTACCTTTTCGCCGTAAAACACTCAAAATCCCACTTTTTTCGCAATAGTTGACTTTGAACAGCTGGCATTTTCATATTATTGGTGATTTTGCTACAATTCTTTTTTTAAAACATTAACCAAAGTGTTTTCTTTAAACCAGGATTAAATTTTCCCCGATTCACCTAAAACTGATTCCCAAAAATAAAATAATCCCAGAAAATCCAAAGCAAATTTTTCGAAAAAAAAACTTTAAGTCCCGATATCTTTTTTATTGTACGAGATATGAAAAAATTTGTAATAACATTTTTGGTTGGGTTTGTCCAGCAGATTTCACTAAAGAAAAAATTAACTCAATATGTTGAATAATAATTGATAAAAACGAGAAAAAATTTTTTTTTTGTGAAGGTAGCAAAAAAAGTCAATATTTCAGACCACTGTAAAATTTTGCTGGTTGGAGATATAAACCTGATTTTTTTACGTAGTATCAATATTTTTGTGACAAAATGAAAAACTTATTCAAAAAAAAATTGGAGTTGCCACTTTTCTAAAATTTGACACAGGGGAAAACAAAATCCCAGAAATGGGATTTTTTAACAAAAACTCATTTTTTTTTGTCCTAGAAATGGCCTCCCGCAAAATTTCTTTGCTTGGGATTTTAGAAAACATATGTAGTTAACTGACTTATAGCACCAAATTGGGCCAGCAGTGTGGCGATTTTTTTTATTTGAGCTCAAACTCAATTTTTTTTGAAAAAAATGCCCATATTTGGAGACGCCTGGAGCAAGAAAAGTACCGACTAGGGTCACAATTGCTTATTATTTGTATTAAGCATAAAGTTTTCTTTGAAATAAATGCAAATTTTTTGTATGTTACTTAAGAAACATTAAAGTTATTGACATAAGAGTAAAGGTACCTTTTCGCCGTAAAACACTCAAAATCCCACTTTTTTCGCAATAGTTGACTTTGAACAGCTGGCATTTTCATATTATTGGTGATTTTGCTACAATTCTTTTTTTAAAACATTAACCAAAGTGTTTTCTTTAAACCAGGATTAAATTTTCCCCGATTCACCTAAAACTGATTCCCAAAAATAAAATAATCCCAGAAAATCCAAAGCAAATTTTTCGAAAAAAAAACTTTAAGTCCCGATATCTTTTTTATTGTACGAGATATGAAAAAATTTGTAATAACATTTTTGGTTGGGTTTGTCCAGCAGATTTCACTAAAGAAAAAATTATTACGATCGGACCACAAATACGCTTTTGGCGGCTTGAAAAAGAAAATTTTAACTCGAGGTGACCAACTTTGAGGGCCCACTGTGCAGCACCTGTTAAACACAGATGCATGAAATTCAAAACTTAAGCTCAGTAACACTTCAAGAAGGTCAATGTAAATTTTCATTTAAATCGGACCATTACAAACGAAATGGCCGAATTATTTCCAATTTTTTTCGTAATTTTCCCACTGTGCGTTGGACTGAAAAATATTTTTTTTGCAAAAAAAATTATTCCCAAAGTCACTGAATTATTGATATGCCGGATTAGGATTGTTGGAATATGACGGACGCTAGGCAACGGCTACGTGTAAGGGAATGGGGTAGCCGATTAACTAGCAAGACCAGGATCGCAAAAAGCGTATAGAGGAGGCAGACCGGTCGGTAAAACTTCCAAAAAGCTATTTATTATAAGTATACGAATCTTGAAGTATTATTCAATAGTGAATTCTGACACAATTTCCTGTGTTATGTGGTTCTCTGTGTGTTTTTGGCAGGATTTGCAATAATTTTTTCACAGTGGCATGTTCAAATTTTCCAATAGGGACATAACAATTAGGTATCTTTATGTCAACGCACCCTAAAATATTTTTAATGATCTTTCAGTGTTAAAACGTTAGCAGAGGTCAACATTTTCATCATGGTAAAGGTCACTTTCGAGCAATGTTTTTAAATCATAAAAAATTACTACCGAAAGTCTGAGTCGGTGGTCTCAACTTTAAGAGCGCTTACTCCAATTTTCTGCCATAATAATCGTCCCACTAGACAGGTTGTGCGTGCTGTAGAGGATAAATTTGAATCAACATTTTCACTTTTGGATGTTCCGGCTCCAAAGAGACGCCGTACCGCTCGAAGCAACGAAAATATCGCAGCCATAAGTGTATCCGTTCAAAATAAGCTAAATCAGTCGATTCCACGTCGTTCTCAGAAAGTAGGCATCTCTCAAACCACACTGTGTTGTTTTTTGCAAGAAGATTATTCTACAATTGGAGTCATAGCAAAACTTGCCTTAATTTGAGTACCCACACATCCATATTGACTAGTAACTGCCCGTTTTGATCAGCGGTGAGTTTTTTCGGCCACATGAGCCATTCTTCTATTCAGAGGATTAAGCATCTCTGCCTGGTGTGATTAATTATTATTTCCCCATAACGTTCTAAACTTTTACAAAATTTTAGCGTGTTGGGGTTAAAATTTGTAGCTTCTAAAGCTGCAGGACCTCAAATCGAGAGGAACTTTTGTATGTTGCTCACTTGCTATGCTCTATGTGTTGTTTTATCGAAATAGGATGTAATATGTGAATTTTAGATCTGTAGGTTTTGAAGTGGGGAAAAAACCTATGTATGATATCGAAATATGGACCAATTTCAATGGCGTTCGTCCTTGGCCCAAACTTGAGAGTGTATCAATTTGCATCGAAATCTGTTCTTAATTGCCTTGATTACCACGAAAGATGGACAGACGGACGGGCGGACATTGCTTAATTGATAGTGATGCTAAGACGATCGGTATACTTAAAAAACCCCTATATTCATTCCTTAAAGGTGTTACGAACATCAGCATTAAGTCATTAAAATATGACTTACCACAGTACGGTGGAGGGTATAAAAAATCATATTCAGCTTTGATTTCAAAGGACGAGTATTCAGAAACATTTTTAAAATATTTTATTATTATTTTTTAGTTTGCTTTTTTTTGGACTGCTAAACAATAAACAGCTAAATTGGGTTTAACTAACAACCTCAGTCGTTCGAAAACCAAGTCGCTCTAAAGTCTAAACATTTCTGTTCACATTTTTGCTTATGTATGCCGAACAAACTGTCAGAAACAGTTACTATTTTATTTTCCGAACGACTTATATATAGTTGGAGCCAATTGTACTCGAAAGTGAGTTTCGTGCGTTAAGGTTTTCTCACGACATCGATAAAGCGGCTACCAAAGTTTTGTCGTTAGACCGACTAAATAATTTTTACACCAACTAAAAGTGATCTAAATCGTATGCCCTAAAATGTTATCTTTCATTTTAGACTTAAGGTCCAATCAGCGTTGACGGTTGACGTTATACTCAATATTGTGAGTCTACCGTCGTCAACCGAAGTCTACCGAAGTCTACCGTCGTCAACAGTCAAATTGTAGTTATCTCGCTCTAACACATGCAAAATGCAACCTCAACTCGAACAGCTGATTGCCTATTGTCACCCGCAAACCGTCAAGACTAATTGAATCTTAAAATGTTATAAATATAACGACTCTTTTTCTTTTTGTCAGGAATACTCCACCTTACAAAGATAATTTATCGGCAATGCTGTCAGTGACAGTTTTAACGTACGCAGTATTCCCAGATGATGCCGCAGACACCAATATTTGGCTTTTGTGGGCGAAGCTGCTTCAAAATCAATAATTATATTGGCTACTTTCTCTAAGCGTATCGATGAAGAAGATTTCTACTCTGTTGTCGTTGACTGCATTCTTCAATGCGTGCTGTGCGATTTCGGATGCTGAAGCAAACAAGGGTTAGAGTTTCGACAAATTCGTGCACTTCTTAACCACGGCTGCTCAAATCTCAATTCAATATTAACAATTAAAATTAACACGAAGACGACACATGTTGTAAGACAACCCTTGAATAAAGAGGAATGGTCTAATTATCAGATTTCTCCGAGTGTATGGCTTATGTGGTATCCAAATTTCACCTGGTCCATTTAAGTACCCCATCTTTGCAGGTTATTAACGACTGATTGTACAACAAATTTAAATGCCGCACAGATACGTACCCAGTGGAACGCCGACCATCGTAGGGCGCACGGCGACCGACTAACACGATAACTAAGGAACGCAGTAGTAACGGCGACAAGACAAATCGTGAGGTATGACGTGCATACATACGCAGAGTAGCTATTATGGCGTTGCCACCATTTTAAGTTTATGAGACGTACGTGCGAATATGTGCCCGGCAATAGAATATAGCTCGTCGTAAAAGTTGTAACTCGTCATAAGTGCAGCTAGCTGGCATAGAGGTTGAGTTCTCCGGGCTGCACAAGCAAAGCTTTCTGCAGGTTTTATTAAACGCTCGTTGTTTACGAGAGTATGGTTTAATGGCCGTGTTGTTACATATAAAAGAACCCGTAAGTCCTCTCGTTGCATTACGTTTTAAGTCTTCTTCTGGTCATAAAAATTAATTATGACAGCTCGGTTAACATTCATTTTCTCTGTTTACACCATGGAAAGAACGTGAAGTAGCAGCCACCTCAATGGACACACGTAAGCGTGTGGTTGTGCGGCGGTGTGGCAATCACATCGGTGTATGTGCGATGTTGTAAAATGGCAATTACATGCATGTTTTATAACGGCGAACAATGCATGGCAACCCCACAGGTGGACGCCACCTGCTGGATGGGCGATGGAGGCCCGACTCCAGCTTGTATTCCAAACAATTTTATTGACCCATAGCTATTTGCCTAGACTAGCCAAATAAACCATAACCACATTTTTAGTAGGCCACAACGAAAGACAGCAAGCCGGAGAAGGAGGCCAATGCATGTTGGGAGAGCTGACGAGGAAGTTTAAGTTGGAGAGCCAGTGAATGAGGTGCGAGTGCTTGTGCACCGCACGTTAAGTATTCGTAAGTTGGAGAGCTACAGCTGACTGCATGTATGATTAAGTATATTTTCCGGTTTCGCTCCCTCTGCCACTCATTGCAAGCAAAATTCCCTTGTTATTTGTGCAGTAGCTTGCACATAGGCTTACTTAGTTTCGTTGACAAGAGGTTGTAACTGTGCTTAGGCACAGTTACCTCCCCTTAACGCACTAGAAATACATATCTTCGTTATTGCGCCAACCAGCGGAACTTCTCAGACCTAACGAGACCAACCGTTTTATGCTCGCCCTAGTGGGCAACGGTGGCAACAGCTTCGAAACTTTCTATTCTGATTAGTTACAGATTACCAAATACGCAAACGAATTTATCGCTTCAAGGAATTTGTTAAAAATGTGGCGCTACAATGTAACCGATGGTGTTGTTATGATATTAAGGTTGTTAGTTCGTGTTGTTTAACAGCAACGGAAATTCGATTTACTGTCCTTTTCGTAGAAAACATTATTCCTGACAAGTGTGTACATAGATCGTGTGACATCACATCTTTCATTTTTTGGGATGTGTAAAAAGTCTGCTTTAATGAGACAGCAACAGATCAGGACATGGACATGGACAAATCGGTGGCAATGCTAGGAAGAGTGATCGTTAGTTGGGCTGACAGCTGCAGCAAATGCCAAAAAATAAATTTCATTTAATGAAATTTGGCGCTCTTGGGTTTGTTGAGCTGTGAATCTGGAGGCACATTTAACATTAAAAACTGACCCGATTTATCCCACATTTTAAAAAGGTTGTTCTTGTTCTTGGTTGTGCTCCAAATTAGATAGCGTGCAACATTTTATTCAGATCGGTTCATAAGTACTACCTGCACTTTGATTTAAAGAAAATACGCCCCTACGCAGTCTTTGAGAGAAAAATCTTTTGCAAAATCCCCGGTACAGCTGCGTAGGCGGGGATGACACGAGCTAACGAATCGTGAACTGTATTCCGACATGAATGTAGTTAATTGCATCAAAATACAACGATTCCGCTGGCTAGGTCATGCCAGTTGAATGGAAACAAACCAAGACTTAGTGGAGGATGTACGAAGATCCTTGGAATTAAAAACTGAAGGAAGCACCTCCAATACCGAAGAGCTTATAATTAATTTATCGAACAGGCCCGGACCAAAAAGAGGCTGTCGAGCTATCCAGTCTAAGTAAGTAATCTACAACTAGAAGGCCTACATTTGGAAAGTAAAATGACATTAACTCTTTTTATGTGGACTGAACTTTTCAACAGATATACTGACGAACAGACGGAGTTGGCTTGATCTTCTTTAAATATTTACAATGACATATCTTTATATGGTCGCAAAAGAGTATATCAAGATATTACAAACGGAACGACAAAGTTTATCAACCTTAAACTTCATTCTCTAATGGAGACTATAAGTCTTATCGCAGTAAAAAGGTTAAGCTACATAATTTGCTTTATGTCATGTGTATCTAAGATCTCAATCCGATTTAACCTTCGTTTCGCTTACCATCGCTTTTCTCCTCAACTTAAGTTTATTTTTCATAAACGATTTCTGACCTCTGTACAACTGACGACTGTATGCCATGTGAATCTGAGTTCTTAATCCGATTTAACGCTATATCGTTTCCTGCCCCCGCTCTTCTCATCCGTGGGAAGAAGTTGCGCAAATGACGACTACTGTCTACCGCTGTGGCGTATGAGTGACATATATGATCGGTGACATTTCCGTAACTCATACGTGACCAAAACATTTCATCGAACCGAGCAAGGGGTCGCGGAAACACTGACCGTTTCTTGACGGCAACGGTTCGTTCAATCCGTCTAAAATTGTTTACAACACGAAAACAAATTAAAATATTACAACATCCGACACAAGAAATCTCTTCTGCTCCAAAAGTGCCATGATTACGCTCCAAATTGAATTACATGTGAAAGACACGAAACAGAAAAACTTTTCAAGTCAACGGTGAAACAAAGTTACCGGAAACACTTTTCTTGCTTAAATGCATCGCTGCGAGTATGTGTGTGTGGGATTGTGTGAGTGTGTGTCAATCATTGCAACAAAAGATGAAATAATATGTATCACAATGCAATAAACAGCATTGGCAGTCACAGCAGGAACATCGCCCGAATCACTAGCTTGTGAGAGGCAGAATTTGGTGGAATAAGGGGTAGGGGGAGGAAAGGAGCGTGGGCTATAAGCACAACACAAATAAAAGGAGCACGTGTTTTCGACATGTTTACCTGTGAATAAACCTAACTTCCGACGAAATGCAGTGCAGTGGAAAAAACAACATAAACTGACGAAAATAGTCGGAAAACCACTGCGATGAATTCTAGAGCAGGGCGAAGTGAAGGGGTCGTAACATATTTTCCACTTGAGCAATTTGCAAATTTGTACATTTCTTCGTGTGTGTGAGTGAGTGTAAGCGTGAGTTTATTCGTTGTACTTTTTATCATGTTTGCCACGTACACGGGTCTAAGCGAACGGAAAGTACGTATGCATCACATCCATGCACACAATGGCACACACGTCTGTAGCGAAATTAGCTCCAGCATGCGGAAGGGCAATTCTTTCATCCATCGTTTGTCAAAGAATGGTGATTTCCCTTCACTACATCCGCCCCTCTAAAGGGGTTGAAATAATTTAATTTACACTGCTTATGTTAATTATGTCATTCTTGCAGCCACACTGAACATCCCCGGCGCTGTTCAAATGGTCAGAAGACTTTTAAGTGAAAAGTGGAAAGTTTAACAACAACAAAAGCACAAACCTTTAAGATTTTTAAACAATCATAAGAATTTGTTTTTCTATACAGCCTTTCCACGCTGTTAATTTGGAAATCATGGATTATGGCCTACTTTAGGGAACACCGTTAAGTGTAAACATGTTTTGCAAATGAAGGGTCTTCCCAATATTGGCTTCAAAAGTAATCATTCTCAAAACTCTCTTCCGACTGAGATTTGGACCAACCTCTTGAATATGACGTCCCCAAATGGATAATTCTGTTTTACTTAAGTAAGTTCGGAAGACTTGGAAGACAGTATTATTCAAATCTTCTTGACTGAATATGAGAAATTGCAAAACGAACTATAAACTTTCTTATTTGAACTGATTTTTTTGCATAAATTTAAAGTCTACGTCAGTTCAAGATGTTGGGTAAGAGCACAAGTGGGCCGATGCGTTATCTCGGTGCAAGGTGTGACTGGAGTTTTTGATTCTATATAGTGGCCAGTATTTTTTAAATTGTGAACTTTGTGAACAAAATTATTTATATTTTTAAAAAATATTTTGTTTTTAAATATTGCACCCTCCAATTTAAAATTATTTTCCTTATATAAGGACATAGTGTTAACTTTAAATTGCCGCAAAATTTATTAGATCTAAATTTAACACTGAATAATAATTATAAAAGAAAATATAATGTTTATTAGGGTTCGGATTGGAATAAGTGCCACCGATTGTTGGTTATCGCACTGAAAATTTCAGCACATGGAACATCATTCATTCCTTGTCACTAAGTTAAACTTGTATCCCCAATCTTTGGTTTTGGATAAGACCTTATGAATAGGATTAAAGATATTCCAAGAATACTAAAAGTAGGCGTGGGAGGTACCAGAAGGGAATGGGCCATATGCCCATTTTCAGTTCCATAGGATATTTCGAAAAATATTACGACGTGCAAAATTTACAAAGATTGGTGGCTACTTTTGCGAGTTATCGTGCACACCAGCCTCACAGGCGGACATGGCTCAAAGGACTTAAAAAGGAATGAAACGTATTTGGTCAAAACATATACTCATATTAGGCTCAAAAGTGCTTTTTCGGTGAGTTACACTTTTTGTCTATTCCAAATGATATATACATTCTTACCCAAAAGGGTGAGGTTATACTCGTACTGAGTGGTTATGGTTATTTTTTTTTAGAGAAACTTAACGACAGAAAAGTTTAAATCTAGCCACGCCCTTTAATATGTGAAATGTATAAAAAGGCATATGTAAGTCTGACCATCTGAGTGAAATTTTCTTACTTCTTTTTATTATTTATTTTTATAATATTAGGTTTTTTGTTTAGATAATTAATTTTGAGAACTACTTTTATTTTGGTTATTAGCACGAAATTATTTCCTGTCATTACCAATATTTTGTACTGAAGTTGCATCATTTCTTTGTTATAATCGTTAGTTGCCTATAACGTAATATTATCACCGCTTTCATCCTAAAGTATGTAAAACCTAATTTCTATTAAGAAATACAACATTCGGTAATTGCAACAGAAAGTATTCCAGCCGAATTGAAATTTTTCAGTTTAGACCGATTTGAACCCATAAAACGACGAAAGTTGCTAAGTGCATACCGTGTTTTGATGCGGTATGGTGTATATTCATCGATTTAGAAATAGAAAATCCCAACAAAATTTCATGCTTTGCCTTCATTAACAGCTGAATCATAAAGGCACTAAGTCCACAGATCATTAGTAAAGGCACTAAGTCCACAGACCATAATTAAAACAACGCGAAAACATTCTAAGTCCAGTCGGTTGAATACGAGGGTTGCTATATATATATTTCTGGCCTAGGCAACACTAAGTGTTGTCTGGCGCCATCTGACAGTTCCATTGGAAACTTTTACGTTTTTTAGTATAAACGTACTTAGACTATCCTTTGTGTTGTTTACAGTGACTTAAACAAATCAATTTGGCAAAAAAATGGAATTAACTCGTGAACATTTTCGAGCAATCATTTTTCACAACTTTCGACGTGGATTATAGCGACACGAGTGCATCGATGAACCTAATTTATTGTATGGCGATGAATCACCATCCTATAGCACTGTGAAAAACTGGTTTATTGAATTCAGTCATGGCCAACGCTCACTCAAAGACGAAGGTCGTCCAAAAACGGCCGTTGTGCCAGAGAACATTGATGGCGTGCGTGAACTGATATTGGAAGATCGTCATGTGACATACCGTGAGATAAAGGCATCCTTAGGCGTTTTTTCCATCAGCATATATTCGCTATTGCATGAACACCTGGCCGAAAAAAAGGTTTGTTCTCGTTGGATCCCGCACAATTTGACAATCGCTCAAGAAAAGGCTTGTGTTGATTGGTGCAAGGAAATTTTGAAAAAATGCTATCGCGGGATCTATGCGTGTGAGCCCGAAACAAAACAGCAAGTCCAACGAAAGTTGTTCGTGAAAAAAGCACTTCGAAGCATGGTCATGTGGCGACTGTTCCACTTGAGCAACGTAGGAGGTCAATTCTAAGTGGGACACCACAATTTGTTGAATCATTGTGCACCATGACAATGCAAGCTCTCACACATCGGCTCAAACAAGAGCCTTTTTGACCGGCCAAAACGTCGAATTGATGGGTCATCTGCTGTATAGCCCTGACTTGGCACTCGATGACTTCTTTTTGTTCCCGCACATCAAGAAAAAAATGCGTGGTCAACGATTTTCGTAGATAATGCTGTTGAACCGTTCAAAACCATGTTTTGGAGGTGTCTCAATCGAAGTGGAAAAAGTGCTTCGACAATTGGTTTGAGCGCATGCGAAACGTATAAATCATGCTGGATAATACTTTGAAAAACAATAAAACCATTTTTGATGATAAATACTCGCATTTTCATTATTAGGCTAGAAAAATATACAGCAGCCCTCGTAAATATTGAATTGAAGATGTTTGAAAAATAAACTTCGACGAAGAAAAAAGGCGAGACATCAGAATTCATTTTAGGAGTATGGTTACTCGGGTAAAGTTTCTTATTTTGATCCCTAGAATACGATTTTCCTTGTCACTTAAAAGATTTGTTTGCCTCCTTACAAATCGACCCGCCCTAGTGTACATACACTTTTTAGGGGCTACTATCCATATTTCGATGTGTTGAAAACTGAATGATAACTTTAAAATACACACCATCCTTTGATAAGAGGATAAAAGTGATTTTAATTCGGTTAGCATGAAGACAGAGTAAAAAGTATTACACAACCTTTGAGTAAAAAGTGGAAAATGACACTTTTGTATTAATGTTTTGATTCATAGTCTAAAAGGTTTAGAAACACAACAAATAAAAACGTCGTTAAATTCGGCTAGGCCGAATCTTATATATTCTCCATCGTCCCTACGCTAGTAACACAACAAAACAGTACGTTTTTTGGGCAATTTCGGCCGATGCGTAGGTTCCCCATCGCAGCCAAAACTTTAAAAAGACTATTAATTTGGACTCGTAGCAAAATCTATTGACTATAAATATCTTTTGCGGCTCAACTAACAGATAATTTTTAACCCATGCCCATCTACAAAAAAAAATTATTTTCTAAGCTAACAGTTTTTAACGAGGTACCCTGGGACGATTTTGCCTATCCGAAACAGCTTATGACCATAAGACATAATCTTGCAATATATCAGGATTTTTTATTGATTCGTCTAACCGCTATCGTGCTTTCAACAGACATACGGACGGACACACGCTGGGACGAATGGACATGGCTAGATTGTCTTAGAATTTTACGAGGATCAAGAATATATACACTTTATAAGGTCTCAGATTAATGTTTTATGGTCTTGCAAACGGAAAGACAAATTTTATATACCACCCGCCCTTCGTTGGAGGGTGTAAAAAGTTACTATATTTCACGTTTAACATGTAATAAGGCAGCACCGTTCTGTTGGTCATTTTGACAATATATGTTCAATAAAATTTTCTGATCTTCTATTTCTCCTTTTGTGGACGTTGCACCGCCCACTTTACACTATGTCGTGCTTTTGCTATGCCAACATCATTTGTACCAAACGTCATCGAATGAATGTAATGAGGGTTTTGTTCATGTAAATGGACATACTAAGCTAATTTTATAACTGAGTTGTTAGTTATGATATTTGAGCAGATATTCGTCCAAAGTGCCACAAATAGTGTGGTTTTTTATCAGTTGATCAGTCGCTGTGTGGGGATGAACTTTACCCTTTAAGGGCGATGACCCAGTTTTAATAGCAGCCGTTCCAGAGCATCATACGATACTTAAATAATTCCCACAGCATACCATTAAGGAATAATCGGGAAAACTTCTCCTGAATTAGTCAGATATGAACTGACCGGGACCAACTGCTTAATGCCGGTTTCTAGCGGCGAATACATTCCATAGTGAAGCTTAACATTCTAGCATAGATATAATGGTTTAGGTATTTTGAGGTTTATTTAAATTTTCGATGCAATTTTGGCATTGTTCGGGCTATATACTAGTATGATTTCGTCCTGAGCTCAGGGATCACCTTTGGCTTATTGGCATTGACCATACGTTTTACGTAGCTCTAGAGAACGATATTTGTTGGGTAAGGTAATGCATCCACACTAAGCTCATTGTTAAATGCTATGTGCGACAAGTGACATCGCCCTGTTGAGACTACATATTGCTTAGGTCCATTAAATCGTATTTTATCATGCTAAAGAAGAGGTTTTATTGCCACACGCGACGTTTATTGCTTCTTGTGTAACTTTACTTAAACTTGTAGAACCAATTGTTTCAACATAACCATATCACAATAATTATTGTTAATGATCTGCATTACAATGTAATAACCTTGTATGTTATTAATACTCAGTAAATTAGGCACTAAATTGTAATTAATGTTTCAAAGAATTCCTTGGCTTAACATTTACAGAAAGTATTTTGTCTCTCCTGTAAAATTTATAATATTGGACTAAGCCCCTTTTCTTTCTTAGGGCGTTAAATGTTTGTAGGCGCACAAATCTGAAATTAGGAGTCTGACGCTTAACACCGTCATGTCTTTACTAAAATTAGTAGTCACGTTTAGGGTTGTAACGAATGTTCACATATACGAATGTGAATTATACGCTTTCGCATATGTTCTGTAGTGGCCACTGTTATAAACAAAAACCATCGTCGATAACAAGTTGACAAGCATTTGTTATCGTGTTCTTTTGATAAAGAATAATTGTGTTAGTTTGAATTAATTTTACTAAAATTTTGAAAATTAACTGTCGACAAGGCTCAGTGGACAGTTTAAACAAAGGCTAACAATAGCCATTATCTTTGGAGCACTTTAGACGTAAATAAAATGAATTTAAAAATACCTTTGCCCAGGGGTTACCACTTGGAGGTTTGTGAGACGACTTGTGGTATGTTCAATAAGAAATGCACTGGATTCACCTACACGCAGAAAAAAAGAATGGTTGGGGTAACAATATTCGAAGAGCATCATACTATTGTTGGTTATATGGTTGTGGCACAACAATATTATGATCATCACAACAATATTATGGTTCACACACAACCATACTATGATCCCCATTACAATATTATGGTCCTCACAACAATAGAATTATTCACACACAACCATACTATGATCCCCATAACCATATTATTATTCACATTAAACAATACTATGATCCCCACAACCATATTATGATCCTCATAACCATAGTATGTTTAACGTACAACCATAGTATGATCCTCACAACTATAGTATGATCCTCACAACCATAGTATGACTTACACACAATCATGCTATGGTCCCCAAAATTTTTTGAAAAGATTGCTTTAAGTTGTTATTTAATAATAGAGAATTTTATTAATTAAGTTATGTAATAATAGGAGTGATTTATTTAAAAGTAGAAAGAATTATTTAGTTAAAATATTTCAGTTATACCAATTCGTAGTTTGTTTCGAAAAAATTTAATTATTTTTACTATTAATTCGTAAGATTCGTAAAAATAACATAGTCAAATTAAAAAAATACAATTTTGCGGGAAGGATTGCCGTAATCATGTTATTGTTAACATAACCAATGAAAATAATACTTTTGTTCCACCAACCATATTTATATTGTTGCTACAACCATATCTTCGTTTCTTTTAATTTTGTAACAGTACTATTGTTACATTTCAACAATATTAATATTGCAGCAATCATACTATTGTCAAAATGAAATTCAAAAAACAATACTATGGTCCCCACGACCATACTTTTATTGCAGAGAACATACTATTGCTGCCGTGACCATATAGTAACCATATATTTTCTCTGCGTGTAGATAAATCACTAAGTTACTTTGTCGTACAATAAACCATTACCAATACCCCTGTAACCTCTACCGAGTTGAATACAATCCTTTTTCAACATAATCTAGGGGTTCTAATTACATCCCTTAATACCACCACGGGGAACTTCTCTCAAAACTAATACATATACTCACTGGATGCCACCTTTTCCTGCCAACATTTTCTATCGTAGAAGTGAAAAAGAGTGACGTTAGGAACTTAAAACTCATCATCTGCGATACCATTTTCTCTTCACATAAGTTTCTTTTGCATAGAGAAGTTGTACCCCCCGGAGTTAACTTCCAGAAGTCACTTCTGCGTAACTACAAAGAATCGCTTCTTAGTGCCTTCTTGGAAGTTACTGTAGATTCTTATTTTATTTCGCGGTCACTGCGACCTTCGCAGAAGTGTATAATGTTGCTTAATGTATCCATAACGGCACATATAATTTTCGGCTGGTGTTGTTCAACAACAAACAATCTTCCAATTGCCGTCTGTATGATTTAAAGACGACTGTAATGTAAATTGTTCTTGTAAAATGCAAACTATCTTCCAATTGCCGTCTGGAAGTCGCTAAAGCGTAACGCATTTGACGATGGAGGATGAAAGAAACTTCCAAATGTTGGGAGGGTTTGGATTAAGACCACTCCGGACGTCTTAGGAATTTTCATAAAAAGCTATTGGATGGCTTGCAGGTTAATGTCTTGGTTGCACTGTCGCCGGTATTCCTAACCGGTTTTTAACCTGGGTGTGGTTGATACTCGTGTACACTTATCGTTAAATCTTAGCTTATTGATTTGACTGAAAAACATCTTAAACATAAAAAAATATTTAGTTGGTCTCATATGGGATACAAAAAACCAATGTTGGGTAAGGGGGAAACTTTTAAAGATAACATTTATAAAGCAGAAATTCGGCAGAAAATCTTGTTATGGATATGTTGATCAGCCAATGGAAAAGATGAAGCCTTTGATACAACAAAAACTTTGCGAAAAGTAAGATTGTCTTTACAACGGACATCATTGCGCTCCAGTCTATCTTGCTGAATCCAAATGCACAGTCCCATGTTTAGAATGCGCACTTTTGACACTCAGCTCGTATTATAGCCGCTTTACAGATATTAATTTACTTACTTACTGCAATCGTTCCAATCTGCTTTTTTGGTAAATTGAAACAACCAGCTGTGTTCACAAACGTAGCACTGTTTTAATGATGCAATTGTTTATAATCGTTTGTTGACTCCATTCGCCAGTCCATATGTAGCAACATAAATGAAATATCTCGGAGTCAATCCATTGATTCAAAGCTCACGTTTATTAAGCAGGGTTGTGTCTCGCAAGATAGCGTTGTTGATCATTTGAGCTTCGAATACTTCTGCGACTTTGCGGAGGGTTCCAATTAAAACGCCAGCTTAGTAACCCAGTGAGTGCAAAAAAGAAAATAATACCAAAATTGATTTGCAAACTAGGTGTGGACTAGGCCAAAGCACCTGGCGTTCTGCATTTCCAACATGTCCCCATCACTCTTTAATACAACCGGTCAAGCCAATATTGTTTTAATAGAGTATAGGAAGAAGTTCTTTATTTTCCTGTTTATTTTATACTTAGTTTCTTATTTTATTCTTGCTTTCGACGGGCTAATAGTTAGTGAATATTCAGATGACCAGTTAGTTTGTATATAACTTTAATTTGTTTTACATAAGTTGTGATAGTAAAATTGTTTTTCTTAATAAAAGATGAAAAATAAACCTATTTAGAAAATGCTCTCTAATATTTTCTTCTATAATTCTATAGTAGTTGTCCGGGTTGCGGAAATATACACACGGTTCGGTCACAGGTTGCGGATAGTTTTCAGCCTTGAGATATAAACAAACACCTGTTGCGAATAAATTTTAAGGGACTAATAAGTATCCCCAGGCATTCAGCGGGTGGTTCACAAATGTACTTTACTGAAAGGCCGAGTACATGCCGACATTCAAGCATAACATACCACCTCACCCCTCAAAACTACCAGCAACGACGGTTCACCATGTAAGATGCTTCTGCGAGCGGGAGTCTGTTTCGGATGAAGAGGCTCGCTGTACAAACGTGTTCTTCACATAGTCGAGCTGGCGGCCACAAACTGGCAGCCCTAGTATCACCATAGGGTACAGTGGATCAATCACCAACTTACCTGAATCTAAACCAATTAACGAAGCTAAAACAAGATAAATCAATGAAATATTCCACATGATGGCGACTTTTAGCACACGATCCCGAATAAGAATCAGACAGTAAGATGTAAGGACACTGAAGGAAAAATCAAGAGTTACCCAGCTAAAGGCACAAATGCAAAAATTAAAAATTTCAGTTCTGGGAATAAGTGAAATCCGGTAGTAGATAGTAGTAGTAGATCCGCAGTAATTGCATCGCCGAATATAATGTTGTATTGCAAAGCGGAAAGGAGAACAGATGCAAAGGCGGTGTACGCTTTGTAATAAGCAAAGACCTACGGAAAACGTTAAGCTCATAGGACCCAATCGGATCGGTTCATAACAGATCGATTTCACGGCAAAGCAGGGCGATATGTGACAATTGTCCATTTTTATGCGAGAACCGTAACATTCTGAAAATTTAAAAACCAACATCAGAGATTATTCTACAAAAAGTTGACTGTTGAAGTCAATAAAATAGCTGGTCGGGACATACAAATTTTCACTAACTTACTTAAGTCCCACAACATCCCATTAGGAAACAAGGGCAAATTTCTCTTAAACTAGTGAGCTGTGCACAATAAAAATTTTTATGCTGACTGACAGGGGCCTACTGCTAAACGCCGGCTCCGAGCGACTAATGCATTTTATAGAGAAGTTTTTATATGGCTAAGAGATCCATCTCGTAAAGTCGCTAGTATTTATTAGGTAGAAACCTGCCGCTGAAAAAGTGTTGGATATTCTTATTCGGGGTTGAACTTGGGTTTACTGTCGTGATAGTCGCGCACAATTCCATAACACCACGGCAGCCCACATATTAATTATGAAAGGAGACTTTAACGCAAAAATTGGCAGCGACCATTATGGTCTAACCCAAATTTTGGAAAAGCACGGCTTAAGAACAAAAAACAATAATGACAAAAAATATATTGAGTTCTTTCAAACCATCCAACTGGTAATAGGTGCCTTAATCTTTCGACACAATGTGCTCATGGTCATCCCCAAATAATTATACTAGAAAACAAATAGACCACATTTGCATACTCCGCAAATGGATCAGAAAGAGGTGCGGCGATCACGAGCAATAGATTGCAACCATAAAGGTCAAACAGATTGTGCACAAACATTTTGCGTCAGCCAGCTACGAAACGAGACGAAAAAATAGGGGGTTGAAGAATTATTAAGAGAGTGTATATCATCCAAGAACACAAAATGGGATAAGCCTGGAGCTAACGAAAAAAAATTTAGGCTGCAACTTCAAACCTGTTAGCAAAGTGTGTATATCCGATACCATTTGAAAACCAAAATAAGAAAAAACTAACCTCGGACAGCAGAAGATTGAAAACCCCAACCTGCAAAAACAGTATGAACGTATATCCAGGACTGTAAAAAGAAACGGCAATAGGAAATATCTGAAAGATATGGAGAGTAAAGCAGATGAAGCGACGGAACCGAACAACATGCGACAATCAACAAACAAGCCGAAACCACGCAGCAAAAGACGCAAACACAAAGATAGAGGAACATTGCTCCGAAATAAATAATGCCACCGAAGAGTAGAACCCCAGAAACGCAGGTGGCAATCGTAAACGAAATATCATCAGAGATTCCCAGCATTGGCGAAATGACATGTGCTGTCACAAAGATAAAATGCAACAAATCACCAGGTAAGTATAACTTGCCACCAGAGCTCCTGAAGGCAAATCCTAAAAAATCCAGCAGAAATAATTCACCTTTTTATATCTAAAGCCTGGATAAATAATAGGTGGACCAACGGAGTAGAACAGTTGTTAAAATGGCGCTCACCGGGGATTTTGTATGGAGGTGAGAAATTTTTTTTTTCAAAATTTTAGTGATTTCATCACAAATTTAGTTTTGTCTTTATAGAAAAACGCAAACGTTATCAATATAAAGAAAGTTGGAGAAATTTATTCTGTCCCCTACAGTGTATTTAATAGCCCCTAATTACAAAAAAAAATTAAAATGATTTTTTTTCAATAATTTTTAATAATAATGTAATAAAGTTAAAGTTTTAAAATCTCATTTATTCCTTAAGTTAACTCAACTTTTACTATCGGGCACCGGACTGGCAAGTTGTAATAATGTGCATTAGTGTCAGCAACAAATTGAGAGGTGGCACCTGGTGGCACGTGAAAGCAGATATGGGACAATGTATTTTAGTGATTTCCAACAGTCGGCAAGAAAAGCTAAAATAGCAGATGCAAATGTTTGGAGAAAATGGGGATTTTTGTTATACGAGTATGTTCATGAAAATGAACAAAAAATAAAAAATAGCCTCTGCCGAGCTTATTATATCATTTAAGAATACTGAAATATGCTACTTTAAGTAAAATGAAACCCCTAAGCTCACTTAGTAAAATAATATTCGTCTTGAAGTTAATAGGTTTATATTAAGTAATTTCGTTAAAACATATCGTACAAGTACTGAGTTTGAAACGGCTATAAAAAACTAGCAGTCAGATCGAAGTAATTCTTTCTGATTTAATTGTACTATTTAGTCTTTACTTTCAAAACACCACTGAATATTGCATGAAGAGTGTGTTGACAATTTGACTTTTTTCCGCGAAATCCCCAGTGTGTAGCGTACATCCCGATATATGCCTACGTTCTTCTAAGCTTTTTGAAAATCCAGGATAAACTTTACGTACTGGTCACACTTGCGAATGAAGTGTGAGATAAATGTGGAAAAACACATGCAATGCGCATAAATATAACGAGAACAAACCATTTAATTTAATTTGAAGCAAACTAGTGCATCCAGTTTATCGACTCGATTTGCAGCCTCTATCGCAAGATGTCAGCGGGTGGCGAAGAAGAAGATGTGGCAAATAGCCTAAATAAAAATTGCAAGTACGTATTTATTAACTACGAATAATAAACCTTATATTCTGCACAAACCACAGAACAGCATCGCCAAAACAGCACTGGAATTGAACCCTCAAAATAACCGACGTCCTGGTCGTGCATAAAACACCTGGAGCAGAACAATACTACAGGAACTGCTACAACAAAACATAAAATTTAAAGAAACAAAACAGCTCTGTAATAATGGAACAAGTTGGAATAATCTTGTAAAAATCTAATGTTCTCTAGTGGATCAAATAAAAGCCAAAAAAATCTGTTGTTGTGTTAGATTCCATAAATTTCTTTTCTGCAATATGGGTTTTGAAGCCTCAATAGTTTAGTCTGTAACGGGATTTTAAAATTGTTTCAACTTTCATTAGTAGTCAGATAATGAGAACCGTATCGCTGTAATAGCGCTTTTCAAGAGTGAAAAGAAAAAAGCGATATTTTCAAAACGCTCCGGCCACTAGGGATTAGCCACATGTTCGTCTACCGATGCATTAAAATGTTTGAGGAGACTGGATGTGTAAAAGACCGCCCCCGGTCGGGCGGTCCACGCTTTGTTCGAACCGCATGTCATCAAAAGCGTTAAATCAAGAATTCACAGAAATCCGCTCCGCCCATGAGATGAACATCACGCAAAAGTCCATGAGTCGAATCATTAAAAAAGACTTGGGACTTGGGGCTTTCAAACGACGTACCGGAAATTTATTGACTGCAGCTTTAAAATAAATAGGATTGAAATATGCAAAAGATTTTTGGTGAAGCACGCTGATAACTTGCACAGAAAAATTTTGTTCGCCGATGAAAAAATTTTTAGCGTTCAGGAAAAATTCAACAAGCAAAATGATAGAGTGTATGCGCGGTCATCTAAGGAAACATCTGAACTGATACCAAGGGCGGAAAAGGGTCATTACCTAGCTTCAGTCATGGTTTGGTGGGGTGTCTCTTACGATGGGGTCAGTGACCTGGCAATTTCTGCGAACAAGGAGTCAAAACATCGGCCAAAGTTTACCAAAAAACCGTTTTGGAAGCTCTTGTGAAGCCTTTTAACAATTCCCTGTTCCAAAACCAGCCATGGACTTTCCAGCAGGATTCTGCGCCGGCCTATAAGACTAAAACGTCCCAGGGGTGGCTTCGAAACAATTTGCCAGCGTTCATATGCTCTAAAGAATGTCCCTCAGGCAGTCCAGATTTGAACCCATCGGATTACAAATTGTGGACGGTTTTAGAGGACAAGGTTTGTCACAAAAGATACCGCAACATTTGATCTCTTAAGACTGCTTTGGTTCGAGCTGTGGCCTATTTTCCAATGAACGAGGTTCGTGCAGCTATTGACGATTGGCCAGTGCGACTTAAAGCGTGTGTAAAGGCAAAAAGCAGACATTTCGAATTAGTAGATTCTTTTTGAATACAATATATGTCAATAAATATATTAAACAATATTTGGTCCAAAAACATTCAGTTCTTTTTATTTTACAGCATAAAACGTTTGTAACAGTATTTATGTCCCTACTAAGTAAAGTAAGCAAATGTAAGAAATCGAATAGTGCGATTTAACACTTTGTTTTCCATAAAATAAAAAATTAAAATGTATTATTAGTCAAAAATTTAAATCCCTTTCCTTTTAATCATATCACTAAAAAAATGAGGCAAAACGAAAGTTGTTGGTTTATGATTCGTTTTGCCGCGAATCCTTTTATAAATATTATTCATAGTCATAAAATGCTAACACGATCTAGGCATGCCCGTCCTTGTGTTGAATGCACGAATCATTATGTTAGACCAGTTGTACATTGTTATACCTATGGATAAAGGTATGACCAAATCGGGCAAAACGGCGAAAAAGTTTCCCTTTAAGAGACGAAGAAACGTCATGAACAAATTTTTACCTTTCCGCCATTTTACATAAATATCGTAATAAACTTTAACATTAGGTTTTTTGAAAATCGTGGGCATAGACGCATTAATCATCCCATAAATAAGCGTGGTCAATGGGACCAAAAACCGACCAATAATCTTAACGACATTTGGGTATCCAGAAAGAGTGAAATTTTCTCACACATATGTAAGTAAATGCCAGCCTATTTTTTCTTTTTGTTTATATTTAGTACGAGTAAATGCTGGTTTCAGCTTCCATTGGCCTTATTTAGCATTGCTAATATTTTCAGCCTAACATTCGTTTTTAGGCAGATTAAAATATAAAATAAGTTGCGTGCTGTTTTTTAGCTAACATGAGCAGACGTTGGATGTGCAGACCAAAAATGTGCGTAATGTTCAGTGGAGTCAACGGTTAACAGAGAGGAAAAAATGAAGTGGCAAAACTGCTGCAACTTTAACGGTGTGTTTTCTGTTTAAAAAACGAGCATCCATTATACTTACATATGAACTATAAACAATAGTTCTTGAATACCCAAATAATTTCTTTTATTGTTTTCCCGAAATATTAACTTCATCTCTTTAATATGTTTAAGTCGTAAGCAGTCAAAACAAATGTATCTATCCTCTAAACATAAATAAAATTGTAAGAATAAATTCCGATTTAGTATAGAAAATTTAATTGCTAAATGTTCCATAATAAAAAACACGATTTGTTTGAATGGCGTGCAACTTTGGTAAGCAGCACTGAACTCAAATCAGCGCAAATCAGTCAACATATTAGCTCACAAAGCAGCAATCAAGTTGTTAAACAATGCTGCTTTTTGTTTTTTTTCGATTTTTTTTACAATTTTTAGGTGATCAATGTTTTTTTGTATTAGCTTTTTATGTTAAAAAGCAGTAGCTCTTTTTAGCTTGTGATTTTGAAATGAGTAAGATTTTTCAGCTTCACTTGCTGTTGCCTAATATTTTTTGGTGATCTTTTAGCTAAGAAAACTTAAGAAATTCGTGACTTTGGCTAACATTGCGTAAGCCTTTGAAACCCTAGTAAAAATAACTACCTATATTTTAGATTTGTGTCAATTTGGTACTAGGACCGGCCCATATGAGAACAAAACTCTGCCTTTTCTGTAAGGATATATGGGTGTTAAAAAACAATGAAATTTCGTCACGATATCGAGTACATTAGTTCAAAATTCTATCCGGCCAAACTTACTAATTGCCCACTTGTTTTCTTTAATTTAATGAATCGGTGGCCGGTTGCGGAAGTGAGTACATCCACACGCAGAGAAAAGATATGGTTATTATATAGGTGCGGCAACAATAATATGCTCTCTGAAATAAAAGTATGTTCATCGCAACCATAGTATTGTTCAATGAATTACATGTTGACAATAATATGATTGCGGTACTATTAATATTGTTGAAATGTAACAAGAGCATTGCTGAAATGTAACATTAGTATTGGTGCCAAATTTCAAAATGAAAATATGGTTGTAGCAACAATATAAATACAGTTGGTTAGACAAAAGTATGGTTTTTGGGTTTTATGTTAACAGTAATATGATTACAAGCATACTGTATGAGTATGATTGCAATTTTTCTTAATTTCAATATGTCTTTTATAACAAACGAGCTTAGTTATTTCTCTCTTATAGTATTTCTTGAATAACTGTTTTTCTACAATTTACACGTTTTTAAATCAAACGGTTTGTGATCAGTTCTTGTATAGCAAAAAGAATTAAAAATTGTTCGTTATGTTTTAAAGTTATCGCCTTATCGACCACGTACTCGTTTAATAAGCGAGTGCCAATAGAACACGCATATTATATCACACGTGGTCTCGTTGGTGCTATTTAATTGTGCGCCGGTGTATGTGCACATACGTTCATACGGACATACACACGTATGCATCGACTTATCGTTCATGTTTCTACGCATTTTGTTTTGTACTTAATGCCAGAACAAATGTACATACAAACATGCCCTACACACACACGTGTATGTGCATATGAATACGACAAACATTCAATGCATGTGTATGTGTGTGTGTGTGTGCATGGCGGTATGTCCGTTTCGGTGTGATTGTTTAGTTTATTGTATGCTACTTTACGTTGATGCAGATTGGCTTCGTTTACATTTCAACCGTGTTATGCATCAAAATAACGGTAACTTAAGCACGTAAACACAAATATCGTAAAGACTTGCGCTCACACACCCGCTCAGCCCCAGCATAGGCCATGCCCCGTGAACATTTTTGGTCGCGGATGAATTCTCGGCGAATCCTCTAGACGATAAATTGATCATTGGCGATCATCATTGGCGAATAATGTGAGAATTCTCATGAATGGGAGTCACGCATTATTCGGGAGAGAACTTGCCGCTGAATCGCTTTTCATTTAGGCGATTCGCTTCGCATCGGCCAGCCGTTCTCAAATGGGGATTTGCGTATTATTCGCCAATGATGATAGCCGCGATTACATTAATTCTGACTATGATTCGCCAATAGTTTTTTGATTTAAATTAAGATTCGCATTAACATAAAATAGGGTCGAGCAATAAGAAAAAAAGTGAAGGAAGTTTTGTAGGAAAGTATTGTAAAGTTAAGTGTACTTAGTAGGGACATAAACACTGTTACACACGTTTTACGATATGCTGTAAAATAAAAAGTACTGAATGTTTTTGGACCAAATATTATAATAATAATATAATTATTGATGTATATTGTATCCAAAAAGAATCTGCTAATTCGAAATGTCCGCTTTTTGCCTTTACACACGCCTTAAGTCGCACTGGCCAATCGTCAATAGCTGCATGAACCTCGTCCATTGGAAAATTGGCCACAGCTCGAACCAAAGCAGTCTTAAGAGATCCAATGTTGGGGTATCTTTTGTGACAAACCCTGTCCTCTAAAACCATTCACAGTTTGATATCCAAAGGGATCTGAACTGCCAGCGATCAGAGGAAATGAACGCTGGCAAATTGTTTCGAAGCCAGGCCTGCGACGTTTTAGCCTTATGGGCCGGCGCAGAATCCTGCAGAAAAGTCCATGGCTGGTTGTGGAACAGGAAATTGTTAGGAGGCTTCACAACAGCTTTCAAAACGGTTTCTTGGTAACTTTGGCCGATGTTTTGATTCCTTGTTCGCAGAAATGCAGATCAGTGACCCCATCGCAAGAGACACCCCACCAAACCATGACTGAAACTGGGTGATGACCCTTTTCCACACTTGGGATCAGTTCAGATGCTTCCTTATGATCGCGCATACACTCTATCATTTTGCTTGTTAAATTTTTCCTGAACGCTAAAATTTTTTTCATCAGTGAACAAAATTTTTCTGTGCAAGTTATCAGCGTGCTTCACCAAAAGACGTTTGCATTTTTCAATCCTATTTTTTTAAAGCTGCAGTCAATAAATGTCCGGTACATCGTTTGAAAGCCCCAAGTCTTTTTTAATGATTCGACCCATTGACTTTTGCGTGATATTTATCTCACGGGCCATGATTTTCTGTTTTCGAAGCGGATTTCTGTGAATTCTTGATTTAACGGCTTTGATGACATGCGGTGTTCTGCCCAGAGCGTGGGCGGCCCGACCGGTGTCGGTCTTTTACATCTCCAGTCTCCTCAAACAGTTTTGTGCATCGGTACACGAGCATGCGGCTAATCCCTAGTGGCCGGAGCGTTTTGAAAATATCACTTTTTTCATTTCACACTTGAAAAGCGGGGGGTATGTTCATTGACGGGTTATGTTTAGTTCTACTATTGAAATGGGTGTGTTCAATGTTGTAACAGTATTTATGTCCTTACTAAGTATATATCGTAATGTTTAGTTAAATGTTTCAAAAACATAAAAAATAATGGAAACCAAAACGAGACATTAATTGTTTTATTACAATGTCTTACGTGGGCAATGCTGTGTTATGGAGTCAATTTTCCATATCATTTCGTTTATTACCTCTATGGAGATAAATTCCTTACAGACTAGCTACAATAAAAAATCAACATAAATTACAACAAATTCGTTTAAATTATTGTTAAAAACTTATTAAAGAAAGTAATTAACATTTTTTTAACTTAATACTAGGAAGAGTAGAATCTACATGTTCACAAACTGTAGTAAAAAGCTTCATAGATTTATGCAACTGTTGATTGACAGCATAATTTGAAATATGCGTTTCGATGGCAAAGGGAGCGTAATGTCTTAATATACTAGGTGGTGCATTTAACCGAATAGGTGACAACAATTCAGGATAATCAACATTTCCACAAATAATTCCCAGTTAAAATATAAAAGACCCAATATCTCTTCTAGATTTCAGATATTTTAAGGAAAGAAGTAGGCATCTACTATCATAAGATGGTATTGGTTGCGTAAAATATAAAGAAATTAAAGCAAATTTTATAAAAGATTTTTGAACTTTTTCAATGCGATTAATGAGTACCGCAGCACGCGATTTCCAAATAAAAGATGTGTACTCTAACTAAGACCGGACAAAAGGACAATAATTTATCATTTTAGAGTGCGGATCCGAAAATTCAGAAGTATTTCTTCGAATGAAGTACATAAGAAAATAAGCCATGGGGATAGATCAGAGTAAACACCATCAATACGTAGAGCAATGTCTATTACATAAAAATAAACGAAACCAGTCAAGAATTTTAGAGTGGAAGCCAATCTTGCCCAATTTAAATATTAACATATCATGAAGAACTTTATTAAGAGCTTTTGAGAAATCAATTTATAATATATATATACTATATATAGTATCAACTTGGTTACCGCTTTCAAAATTGTTGATACAGTAATTTGTAAAAACTGACAAATTACTAGTGGTATAAGTAGATCTGCCATTAACAAATCCATGTTGTACAGGGCTAATGTGACATTTAATACTAAAAATTAGTTTGTCAAAAACAATATGTTCAAAAAGCTTTGCAATATTATGTAAGTCCATGTGTCCACACTTCATTTCGAATTTCCTAATTCGCTTTCTGAATTACTTACGCGAATTACTTAATTCGAGTTGACAGTTGCTTTTGCTTCGGTATTCTAAAGAAAAAAAACTTTGTTTGTTTACATTACAAATCCTCTTTTTTATTCAATCCATAGAACCGAATTCCTCTTATTTTTAAATGGGCTATAAGCTCTAATAGTAAGTACAAACTTTAGCAATATATCATAGATATATACCTATACATTGCATTTGGTTTTTTGCAATAAGGTGAATAGAAAAAGAGAGAGAGTGAATGGGAGCAGAGCAGCATTTTTACATTTTTATTCTGACAGCAGCTTCGATATTTTCCAATAAGAATTAGAGATGGCAGTGATTTCTTCGTAATTCAGAAGGTAATTCAAAATTATTTACCACCAAACAACGTAATACTGCATTTCCATTAGGCCATTTATTCTCGTTTTCGCTCGAAACTTTTCAAAAGGTCTCAACCAATTTTCACACAATTTGTGGTCGTTTTCATTTTCTTTTTGGTTTTCATTTGACAGTTCATTATTGTTTACAAACAAAGAACAACTTGGTGACTATTAAAATAAAGAAATATTTTTTCTTTTGTATTTTTTTTTAGTTTTTTTCTTTTAGCACGCTCATTTATACTTTTACTTCATAAAATATCTATTTCACCAAATATGTTTCACGTTTGATTAAAAATGTCTGCCTTGAGATGACAAACCAACGATAAAAAACGATTATTTTGGAGATGACACACTTTATTTAAGGTGGCATCGCCTGTGCGAAACGTTTTCGTTCCTCTTTCGAACAAAAACAAGTCAAAATGAGACGTTTTCATCACATGAATTTGTATGGGAAAACATCTCATTTTGACTTGTTTTGGCCAATCTTTTGAAAACACTTCAAAAGTGCCTAGTGAAAAAAGAGCATAATTCGCTTTCAGAATTTTGTATGGTGAATTACCTAATTCGCAATGTTATTAGGGGTTGAATTACGAATGAGAGAGCGAATTATTCCCATTCTAAATGATCGACAAATGCGATCTCAATCAATACTTGTTGCAACGATACCTTTAAGTTTCATAGCGACTAATTTGTTTTCTTTGATTGTAATGTTCGTCCTGGGCTAAATGCAAAATCTTCTGCCCAAACGATACGAAAAGGCTTCGCGTACTTATCTGTCCATGCAATGTTGGCGCCCTTGATCGGCAGGAAGAATCGCCAACTCTTCGCCTCGTGGATTAATCTGTACAAATCGTCCAATTGTTTTCTGGGTGCAAGCGGATGTATGTTTGTATGTGTGAGGGTGTATGTTTGTGCTCCCTCCATCGTATGCACTCACTCTCTCTCGCCGAATGTGAATGTGCATGTTCGTCGCGCCTCGCCTAGCCGCGCACGGATGGCAAAGGACTGCAACTGTTTAGCCTTTTATTGCAGTCTATGTGCCACATACACAGCGGCCCGTGTACATACATATCGTATGTATGCATGTATGAACGAATGTGTGTCGGGCACTGCAGTATAAACGGGTGCTTGTGTGCGTCTACAACGCACTTGTAGATGCATTTGCATAGCTTAGCAGTGCAGACGACTAGACCTACTTGCGATAGTTTCTTTTGATGTTGTAACTGGCATTAAGACATTATTTGCATTAATATTCGTCATCTTCCCTCTGTAGTTATTCCTTTCGTTCCTTCGGTCCGTCGTTCGTTTGCCCCCACCCCACCCCCAAAACATGTATGTACGTGTGTGAGCTGGTTTTTTCTTTCTTCCATTCATTCTTGTTTTTGTGCATGAAGGTTTCTATGTGTATGTGTGTGTGCTCTTTTGTTCTGCCTTCTAAGGAGATGACGCCGACAACAGACGAAGTAATACAACATTAAGAGCGAAACAGTTGCTTATGCATACGTGCAGGCCTTGAGCTCTACTTATCTGGAAGCTATTATTACAAACAGCTTTATAACCGTCAGCTACATCGCCGCCATCGTCAGCGCCGCCTCCCCTGCATCCGTGTCATCCAAAGTCTGCATTTAATTCGACCATACGTACACACTACAAGTGGTGCATGTGCAGGCATATGTGCGTAGCTATCTATCGGCTGTATACGGTGCGCATAATTCCGTCCCAACTGCTCCAGAGTGTCATCTTAATTGCGTATGTACGATATGCATGAATGTACAAATGCATGTGTGTCTATCGGCATGTTCACAAATTGTCTGCATCGCTGTCAGTTAGACTGTGGCTGCCAGTTCCCAAAGCGTTTATCCATTCAGAAAACCCTTCGATGCACTTTATTCTGCTGTTCCCTTGAAATCGTGAATGAACATTTCTTCTTTGCATACGCAGTTGTTTTGATAAGATATACAGCCCGCATGCAAGGTTTAGCACCTCTTTTGTTGCGCTACGCATTTTAGATCACGATCAATCAGATAATTATTGTACCTGGCAGACGGATTCATTGAGATAAACCCTTCCAGATAGTTTTTGGGGAAGATTCAAGCAAATATTGTGTCTTGTACGGGCTAACTCAATCGTGCTGACAATACGAACGACTGATCGTGTTGACTAAAGATCGTGTGTTCGATTTTAACCCAAAGAAATAACCTATTCAAATGTTTTGATCGGATGCGTTGATTGTGACACGACATTGGGGTCAAATGAAGAGTGAGGTTTGTCTTCGAGCCAATTCATAGACAAAAAGTAGTTTTTTTATTTCGGGCAATTATATCGGCAAAGTGGTCAGAATTGGTCTATAGCTGGGCATCATCTGCAGCGATTTCATCGCTGCAGGTAGGACTTGCGGCAATGGGTTCTCGCTAAAGTTTTTTCCCCAGTCTTCTTTCGTATTCAGGGAAAGAGGGGAAAATTCAAATTTCCCAAAACCGAGGACGTTAAAAATAGCAAAATTAATTTAGTTAACGTTTAACGAATTTTTAGTAAAAAATACTACCTATTTAGCAGGTAGACACATTCCTTACTAAGATAGGAACTTAAAGTGCTCTGCTCAGCACTATAAAGTTCTCCAAAAATGTTGACTAATATATTTGCATTTAAATCTGAAATTTTTTAGAGGTATTCATTCCAACTGTTAAGAATTGAGCTTGTAGATTTCAAAAAGAAAATCCTTTTTTAACTTCCCAAACCAAAAATATTAACACTTATAAACGTCTCTGGGAGAATCTTAAAAGAGAAAATAGTCTATGGTCCCATTAAGTTAATTTTAAATATTTTAAACATTATCAGTTTGCAAACAGAAACAGCATTTCTGCTAAACAGACATACGAAGTGATATTATGTTATCCTAAGTTATCGATAGACCGCGAAATATTAGGACCGATGACTCCTCCAAGATTAAACAAGCACCATTAAGTAACCCTGAGAGTGTGTAATAATTCTGCGCGGATGTTCAGTGTCCCAGATGCGACAATTTTGTTAATTAAAATATCTACTGAGAGAGAAATGAGCATCGATGTTAATGATGATTTTCGATAAACAGTAGTTCTTAAAAAATCTAAAAAAATTTCAGATGATCGTTCGGCTGGGTCTAGTATGTTTGCTTATAAAGGGAAACTTATGAAATGCCAACAAAAGTCGAAAAATCAATTTTAATGTTATCTTCTTTCTCTATAGTTTAATTATATTTAATAAATAATGACCTATTACCACTTGATTACAGAGACCAATAGCATGGCAACGGAATTGAAATAAGATCAGACTTAGAATTTAATTACTGAAAGCTTTAAATCTGATATAACCTGTGTAATGGGTGCTATATGAAAGCAGAGACTGATATGGTCTCAGTATACCAGTTAAAAGACCGCACCTTACCAGCTAGATTAGTTTATTATTTGTTTTGAGCAAAATCAGAATTAGTATATCGTCTAAAGAGCCGCTGGTTCTCATATCAGAGTTCATTTGTAATGGTGCTTTACGAAAACATGAACCGATATAACGCAATATCACATTTTTGACTATATATCTCCCTTTCTATAAGTACCTTGAACTAGGACAGAACCTCAACTGGGGAGGTCCTGTCGCTAAGGAAACTGAACTAAAGGCGACTATTTTTCATGGATTGGTTTTTGGTCCTCCGCAACGTACTGTGCGAAACCTAAGAAAGATTGGAATTAAGTAGTGCTTTTAGAGCGGCATGACCTACTTGATTTTAATATAGTTCCACCTTATCCTTAGAGGTGTAGGATATAACAGTGCCTTTCTTAAGAGAGAGAGAGAGAGAAAGAGAGAAAGAGACAATCAATGACATTAACATTACAAGGAATATTTTGTAACTTGCCTCTTTCGATAACGAGTTCATTACGGATTCATGCGCACCAAGAAGGCATTCTTCAAAATTAAGGAAAAAAAACATTGAAATATACCTAATTTATCAGTGATGTGTGTTGCAGTTTCTATTTTGAATTATACAAATTAGTTAAATATCTTAAAACTATCCGCCTAAGTCTGTCAAAGATTATCTAATTATAAAATTTAGTGGCACAACAATATTATGATCCTCACAACCATACTATGATCCCCATAATATTGTTGTGCCACAACCATACACCCAACTTTTTTCTTCGTGTGTTGGACAAATCTTAAAAGCAAGTGCATATTTACTCGTAGCCAACTGAGGAAATTCCATTGTTTCTGAGTACCTAATTGATCATGTCGAAAGGACCTACTTTTCGGCACCTTAGGGACGTTGGACCCATAGGTCAAGGCCTCCAATTTAGTCGAATCGTAGAGTTGATTATATATATTTTTTCGGGTTCATGATGAAATGTGATACTTTTTACCCAAATGCTTATAGTTAAATTAGATCAATTTAAAGTGCAAATGGGCCCAAAACATTAGAGTACGGGTTTAAGCCCTTTACGATCCTAGGGCTAAATAACACGCCCATTTTTGGGACGTTTAGTGCTTCTATTACAACATCATTTAAAAATTAACTTTTTAAGTTTCGTTTCGGAAAAGTAAAGGTTTTTTAAATCCCTTAGAGGCGAACTTTTTTAAAAATTCTATTTAAAACCATAAGACAAATATCTGGTTTGAAGGAGGCCTCTCCGCTCTCATTTGAACTGAATCGTGATTTTGACAGAAAGAAGGGCGGATGGACAGGGCAATAGACTACAGAATATTATGGCGGTGCATAATATACTTATACATACATAATTAAGAGAAATGCAGATAAGTTTCCCGAAATGTAACAATTAGAACGATAAACTAATATATTTAATTATACTAGACTCTGATCCAAGCCTCATACAAATGCTCCAAGCTGCTTATCTTGCCAACTGCACGCAGAGAAAAGATATGGTTACACTATGGTCACCGCAACAATAATATGTTCTCCACAATAAAAGTATGTTCGTCACAACCATAGTATTGTTTTCTGAATTTAGTTTGGACAATAGTATGATTGCCGCAATATTAATATTGTTGAAATGTAACAATAGTATTATTGCCAAATTTAGAAATGGAAATATGGTTGTAGCAACCTTATAAACATGGTTGGAGCAACAAAAGTATTGTTTTTTAAAATTTACGTTGACTATAATATGATTACGGCAATCATACAGTATGAACATACCAAAACAGGTTTTGTAGAGCATACATGTATGAGTGTGCGTATGTTTTTTGGTATACCAAAAAAAAAACATACACACGATGCAGGGCATGGTTGTTGAACATTTTAAAAAACAACAACAATCGGAAGGTAGTTCGAAGATTTTTATTGTGTTTTTTTTCGGTGATATACTCTACTGCCGACTGGTTCTCGTTTATTTAAAATCTGCCTGCACTTAAGTATATAGCCATTGATCATTTAATCACATTCGTTACTTATAACAACACCCAATCCTAATAAATAATTTTGAGGATCATAGTATGGCATAAACGTGTGAATCATTATATGGTTGTGAGGATCATACTATGGTTGTATAAGAAAACTACTATGGTTGTGAGGATCATGATATTGTTGTGACGATAAAAGTATGGTTGAGTGTGAATCATACTATTGTTCTGAAGATCATAGTATGGTTGAGTGTCAATCATACTATTGTTGTTGAGATCATAGTATGGTTGAGTATGAATCATACTTTGGTTGTGGGGATCATAGTATGGTTATGTGTGAATCATACTATTATTGTGAGGATCATAATATTATTGTGCCACAACCATAAACCCAACAATAGAATGATCCTCTTCGAATATTGTCACCCCAACCATACTTTTTTTCTGCGTGTGTTGGACAGAACCAGCTGCTACACTACCAACTGCCCACAAATCCGCTAATCACATCTCGAATTACAAACTTTTAAGAAACCGTGACCACAAAATGTAAAGAAGAGGTGTTGTTGTCACTAAATGTGAAAGTCGGCGACATTAACATCCCGACAACCAACTCCCCAAAATTTGTGTGGCCACATTAGACAGCCTTTTACGATCCTCTGCACATGTCAGATCTTTCTGTGATAAGTTCAAAGGCAGGATCAAGGTCCTTAAGTCACTCACCGGCAGTACTTGGGGAGCTGACAAAAAAACTCGTTTTAAAATTTTACAACGCAATAGGTCGTGAGGACGACGGAGTAGATGAAACTTCAAACTTGCCAGAATGCACCCTAAGAACATCAACAAGCTTTCTTGTTGATGTTCTCAGATTTTCTGTGTTCTTAATTTTTCTTTCCGAGCAATAATACATCGATCAAAGTAGGTTTAGGTTCTTGTTTCTATGGAGATCTCATATTTGAATTTTTGTTTCGTTTCAGTTTTTTTATTTAACTGTATTTTCAAATTTTTGAGAAAGTTTTTTCATTTCATTTATTCCTGTGTAGACCCTGGACGTGACAAGTTGTAAAAATATTTATTTTTCAAGTAAAACAGAATTTTTTAAACTGAAACTGTTTTTATTGTTTTAATTAATTTTATCGGGAATAATTTATAGAGAAAATCGAACAGTTATCTTCACATCGATATCCAAGCTGATTCCCTATAGACGAACAAGACTTACAATCCTACAAAAGTTGTTGTTACAACAACAACAACAATTAATATAAGTTTAGTCAACGATGAGAGCAACCTTAAATCGCTAAAAGCGCAATGAAGCAAAACTTGTTCTAGTTCGTATAGGATTGGTTTATCTCTGCTCGGAATAAGTTATACCCTACCCTGCCATTAGTGCTGATATTAGCAATGTCTAAAATAAAAGGATTTACTCGTATAAACCCTGTTTATTAAAGCAGTTGACTCATAATCCATATCTTATAAGATTTAGATATGTCTGTCAATCATTTGTTGTATTGAAAGTAAAGATCACAAATAAAATAAAACCCGATCTTAATGAAACTGTGTACATTGTGCTGGCAGTTTAAATTCCGTACAAACGCGACAAGTCTTTTGTAACCTAGAGTGATACAGGGTACTTGAATAGCCCAGTTCTGCTGTAGAAATTTTTAATTGTGAAATATGCGAATTATTAAAATTGGTGAAACGGGATGCATTTTGTGCAAATGCAGTAGAATATTACAAGTTAATTTCCATGGCAAACAATTGGTTACTTCCAACAAATAATCCAAACCCAGCTTTGGGTTAAGCAATATTTTCAAAATAGCCGGGTATCTTGATTTACCAATGTCTGCCCGTCCGCCGTTGCGTTGTCCATCTGAAGCTTGTAATTATACCACAGGTCGCAATAGCTGATCGATCTCAATGGTGATTGTCGTATAAAAATCCATTCTATAAAAATGCATCCCGATTCTAAGTTTTACCACCCTAGCAGCCTTCTTTAATGAAGTAGGACTTAGATCGTTACTGCTCACCATTAACACAGTCATATAAAATCAGGCTTTGTTGATACAAGTTTTGATACAGCTTATATACAAAGACTTCACCTTGATTTAATATACTTATAAGTGGTATTCATAGAAACGAATATAAACATTGTATTCTTTGTAAAAGTTTAAATTTACGAAATGTCAAATATCTTCCTTGAGAATTTGATATTCGACATTTATTGCTGCAGAAAAACTGTTTATTTTTCTTAAAAAATTCTTCTAATTTTTAAATTTGACAGCACTTGACATGCTGATCACGAATCTGTTTTTTTTTTTTGGTGAAATATGTTATTTAGTTTTTGAGATATAGTGGTTTTAAAGTTTGCAAAATGCCATATAGTATTAAATTTGTTTAACTAGTGGTCAGCGCAGCAAAAAATAATTTTGCGATTTAATTTTAAATTTCTATGGACATACATTTTATAAAAAAAGTAACTATTTATGTCAGATAAATTAAAAAAAAAACAACTGTAGTATTTTGCAAAGTGGGAGAATACTTTATGAATTGCCCTTTTAGCACATTTATCGGTTCCTTCTTGGTTGGGAATTTTTGGTTATTCCATTTATAAATTGAAGTAAGGTTCATTTTAACGTTTTTACAGCAGTAATCCTAATAAAGAAATTGTCCTCAATCAAAGCTGGCACCCGTTATGCAGTTTGCGTTATACGGATGTAAAGCCGCACGATTTTTAAGCAGAAGTACACCTAATTTTTTAATGTTCAACTACCTGTACGTTATGCTTATTAATTTTTATACTTTCAAAACTACGAGCCAGGTGTTCTAAATTTTAATTTAGAATGCATTTTAAAATATCTAATTTTTGAGTTCTCCAGTGCAGCCTCTTCTATTTCTTTGCACATTAAAGTTGCTTTTTAGTTTAAATGCTTAAATATGCTTATTAACAAATACGTTTAATGTTTGGTGATGACTTTAATGACTCTCCTTATACGGCAGTGGGTGGTACACGCTGTTACATTCTTCTGCGACATCCAACTCTGAAATCCAATGAAAAGTGTTTTTTAACGCGTTTTTTTCATGAAAGAGATGTCGAACATCTTCGCAAATCTTCGTTTAGTTGGGCGTTTAACCAATTATGCATGGCTTCTTTGCTCAGCTTTATCCATAGAATATTGAGTTAATTTTTCATTTCCTATTGCCACTTGGTGCAATATATCTTCCGATTATGCTGATTTTCTTGAAAATTCGAGCTCAGTTACAGCGAAGTTACAAAAATGTTGCACTTTTTCTATATTTCATTATACAGCCGCAGTTCTAGGAAAAAGAGTATACTAGATCTATTATTCCGTTTGCATCACCTTGAAATATTGTTAGGAGATCCAATAAAGTATGTATATTTTTGATCGTTGGAAAATCTAAGACGCTCAATCACCCGTGTGTCAGCTGCAAGCCCGATACTAAGCTAGGATCAGGAAATCCAAAATCTGATAAGAAGAAAATGGATTCCTAAAAGGGTCTAAAGGCACCTTGGAAAAAGTCCACATTTTAGAGTACTTGCTCAACGGTGAGGGGTATATAAGATTTGGCCTACTTGTTTTATGTGAATAAATGCAAAATACCAGCTTGTATGCAAACGAAATAAATCAAATTAAGTAAAAACAAGGCAAAGTTAATAAAAAGCCGCGTATTTTTGATTATCATAACTATAATTTCCTTAAAAGTTGACTTAGCATTACTGAATGGCTTTTGTATTATCAAGATTAAAAAAAATTAGCAAAACCCACGACAACTTTCCATTTTGCAAACTTTTACACCACTATATCTCCGAAACTTTGTGACATATTCTCTATCAAAGTAGATTTGTGATCACCGTAAAACAAATTATTAAATGGCGTTATTCAAATGACGGTTTTTGCAAAAAAAATGCTGTCAAATTTTTAAAAATCAGTTTTATATGAAAATGAACAAAGACTGTTTTAAGCTTTAGTATTAGCATTTGAAGTCGAGGGTTTTTGTGTAGGTTAATAAAAAAAATAAAAGTGCAGTTTTTTTTATTTTTGTATGCCCTACGCGGCAGTATTAGGGGCAATTCAAATTCCGAAGATGTAATAGTTACATTTACGATTTTTGTTTTGTATTTCAAAATTTAATTGGTTTTTAAAGTGTGTCAAATATACAGGATTTTTTTCAAATATGTATGAAGTTAAGTTAAGTTTTTGCCTATCATCAGAGTCACAATTTGCAAAAATTGCTGATCCATCGAGAATTGTAGGACTTATATAAAATATGGCTGATAGTACGAGTATTATAATGCCCACATTATCCATTATTGCATATAATGGACACGTGAGCTTGTAGTTCCAGATTTGATGATGTCTGAACACAGTTGATTATAGTATTGTCAAGTAACGGGTGTCCGTCGTAAAGTTATACTACCGGGTGTCCGTCGGGAAGGTATACTACTTTGTTTGTTGGTTATAATTTTTGATTAAATGAAACAGGATGGATTGATAAATGTTTTATTTAATGTCGGCAATTATGCATGGAATACAATATCAGATAATTGTCCGCCTCTGTTAGCCTCACAAATGCGAGCCTTTTTGAGCACATTTTTCATTACACTCAGCACGGCGTCGAATTGAGCTTTACAATGTGGTCCATGCTTGGGCCTTTCTGCTACAGACCCTCTTTTTTCGAAATTATTCACTACGCGATAAATAGTGCATTTTGTTGGCACGTTGTTTCTGCCAAAAATTTCACGTATCTTTTTCGTCGTCACGGTAATGGATGATTGATTTTGATAAAATGTTTAACGATTTATCGAATATAATAAAACGTAAAAAATTTGCCACGTCTCTACTTCACAACTGCCAAATTTGAACTGTCAGGACTAATGTTTACCAAAATGGCGGCAATACATTGAAGTATTCCTACCTTCCCGGCAGACACCCTGTATAACGTTGTAATTTATAAGTATATGATAATTTCTTCTGTTTACAGTTATTTTACACTGAACCCGATATAAACTAATATCCTTCGAATTTAATAGTATCTGTTTGATCAAGCTGCTGATCTGTGCCAAACTCATATTTCTAACTTCAACACAGGGACGAGTTACAGGAAAGAAGGTCACACTGTCTGAGTTCGACATTGTTCTGCATTGAACGGTTCCACAAAACTGCAAAAAAAAATAAAACGTTAGTTGCACTGCCTTTGTACTTTCTACGATTGGGTGCCAATTAAAGATCAGATTGATTCTGGTACAACTCACAACTTATCAAATCAATAAACTTACCTAGTAGTATCAGTAAGTACCGGGTTTTTGCATTCTCATCGGGCGTCATATAAGTTTTTCTTTATAATAGTTATTTGCACCTCAAAAGGTGGCAGTTCCAAGATTCTCCACAGTCTTCATGAATGAAGAGCTGAGCCGTGCTTGTTGGCATATGCGCACTGCGGATGCCAAGGCAAAAGAGGTTAATGTATCTAAACTTTTGCCACTAACTGTAGCTGCAGATGAATGGAGCTGTGTGCGTTCGGCATGCACTCGTGTAGTAACGTGTAATGCATCCCTCAATTTGAATGTTTTCACACAAGAACGCATGTGTATACATGCGTCTAGTTGTTTACCTTTAGGGCTATTTTCTATGCATTTATGATAAGGTGTTGCATAAATATCCTTTGAATATTCCGCTCTGTTCTCGAGATTAAATGCAAATATGCGTAATGACTCCGTGTTACTCCACATAATTAAGAAAATTTTCGTTTGAAAATCATCCCGCATGTCTTTGCAGTGAAATGAGAATCGCACAATAACAATTTGCATAATAATTCTGAAGATGTTTTGATGTCCTCTGAGCGTTCCCATTCCGTCACAGAAAGTAAATCAAATATGCATGCAGATAGATGTATTTATGTAATTATTATATAAAAAAGTGTGTACCTAAGAGTGGGTCGATGGTTATTTATGCGCGAGGTGATAGAACAAGTTTCGATTTTGTAACTTTTCGAACCAAACATGATGGGAAAAGTTGTTGAATATGCAACGACAGCCACGAGTTCTATAATTTTCTTTCTTAAAATGGCTCCCAATTTTTTCGGGACAAATTCATAGGTACACTGGAATTTGAAGGCTAAACCGGCAACGAAAACCCTGCAGAAAGACATTATTTTGCACAAATTATCATTAAGCATCATTCAAATTGTATCGTTCTTAGCTACCGTAGTCTATGTAAACTTGTCGACATATAATGTAGGTAGGTTGCAATAAAATTTCAAAGGCTTTCATAAAGTTCTTCGTACTATACGAGTTGTCTCATCCTCATTAGAAAGGCTGACCGAAGGTTTACCGAACTTTTAGGAAACGAATTTACACATTCGCAGTTGACAGTAGACCGAGACTGCTAGATATTAAAGACCAAGGGCAAATCATGGATTAGACACTTGACCGGGATGTACAGCCAATTTCCGAATGGAACAGGGTAAATTTTAATGTGCGAAAGACACAGCGCTGATTGTTGTCTCGCAAGCGACTAGCTAACGCAACAGTGTCGACATTAACTATCGATGCTATGGATATCGAACAATCCAATGCTCCTAATGTTCTGGGTACAAAAACACAATATGACGCTCGTTGGGCAAGTCATGTGAACGAAGTTCAGCACAAAAATAAAAATAGAAATTAAAATAAACTATCAGTAGACCAAAACTCCATTAGGGAGTTTAAAAAGTTATAGACTTATGATGTACGCCTACTTTGAGACAACTTTTCTGAGATTTATTATTTGTATCTCACAGAAAACACTTTGATAAAAACGAACAGATCGGTCCATGATTTAATGTAGCCCCATACAACTCAACATACTTCAAAATTTTGGGTCAAACTGAAATGAGATCCGATAATTAAATCACATTGCAATACAATCTTATGTGTGCCAGTACAGGCATTTAAACAACTTTGAAGTTGATGTTACAAATATTGAGACTAGGATAGCGGATTCAATAGCAGTAATTCCAAGTTACATGCATTAAATTGGCATAGGAACTCAAAATTTACATTTTTGGACGACGTGTTAGAAATTTCAAAGAATGTCAACAGCAAGAAATCAAGTGGCTTAGACAAATTCTCAAATTATTTGTTAAACAAACTTCCAGTAAAAGCCTTTGAATACGAATATTTGAGGATGATTCACAATATTTGCCTCAACAACTGTTATTTTCCTCTGCTTGGGAAATTGCAAAAGTAGTCCCGATTCAGAAAGTTAGGGATAATTTCGAAATTAATAATCTACGAACTATTTCCCTATTTTCAAATTTAGGGAAAATATTTGAAAGAGTCATTAGACAGAAAATGGATACTGCTGTTAATGCAACTTATATTTCGGAATATAAATTTGGGTTTAAAAAATGTAATTCCACGGTACATGCTCTTTTAAAGTTTCATAATGATGTAATGCAGAATTTGCGAGATCGTAGCAGTTTCTCTTGACGTTGAAATGGCGTTTGACAAGGCATATCACGATGGAATATTATTTAAATAATTGTCAAATGGATTCCCACCATCAATTCTAAAATTTTTCAAAAGCTTTTTTAGCCAATGGAAATTTTGCATTCAGCTTGGCGCAGATTATCTGCTAAGGGTAATTGATATTGTGGTGTTCCGCAAGGATCTGCTTTAGCACCACATCTACACAGCATTCTTGTATATGACTATTGCCACGAGTTCCATGATTCTAGTATGCTGATGATTCATTGCTTTATGCTCATCACGAATCGCCAATGGCTGTACTTCAGCGGGTGTCCATGCATCTTGAACGCGTTCAAGAATTTTAATCCGAGTGGGGAATAATGGTCAATGCTTCCAAAACCAAGACATTGTGCTTGCGAAAGGCTTCAGGTAAATGCAAACGGTTTGTAGTTCCCCAAAACAAGCATTTAAAACTGTTTTTGGGAAATAATGAAATCAAATTTGAAGATGATTTTAAGTACCTCGGAGTAAAGTTCAGTTCATTTTAAAATTTGATAACCACGCAAGGTACAATTTACAAAAAGCAAACCGGATGAAAGGGTTTTTTTTCAAAATTATACTGTAGCAAAGCACTTCCGAAGAAAACAAAATTGTTGTTGTATATATGCTATTCCAATATGTTCTCCTACAGTGATTAGAGAAATAGAATGCTTCGAAAGAAGCATACTGCCAAAGTGTATCAACGAGAATTGTGAAACGTGTAACAAGATATATTCGAATCAATTTATTTATAGAGAGTCATCGTTATTGCCTTTCTCGGCATACGTGCTAAGAAAATCCACAATATTTCGAGGGTAGCTTAATTCAGAATATGCTATCCACTTTGTTTCCGTTTAGATGGTTTAATACCAACTATTTGTCTGCAGTGGGCTTTATGGGGGAGCACGATGATCTTTCTGGTCAAAACTTTTATTTGCGATCTACTCCTGGAGTAAAAAGGGGGTAGAAATGTTTAATAAATTAAATTATGTTTAATATTTTTGTATTGTTTTTTTTTACACTTTCGATTTAAGTTTATTTAAGAGTGAGCACTATACCACTTATATATTAATAAAATATAATTACGGAAATTCCTCTTATTTAAATTAGTAACATTTTCTTCACATTTATGTTACTAAAACAGTACACTATTATTCTAATATTTCGTCTATTATTGTACCTTCTTTACTGTGTTTGTGATTGTAAAACACCCAAATAAATTTAAATTAACTTAACTCTGAAATTGGACCAAATTAATCCATGGTTTCCCATAGCATTCATATCTGTCGACATGGGATCTACTTAAATTTGAAGTCATATACACAGCCGCTAACATAAGTAGCATTTTTTTCTCAGCGTGTTTGTTACTAAAATAATTATGATAATGGTTCATTGTCTTTTTGTAAAAAAATATTTCAAGTAGTTGCACGGACGCACGGTAATGGCTAGATCGTCTTAGAATCAAGAATCGAGGATCAAGAATATATATACTTCCAGATCAATATTTCGTGGTATTGCAAAAGGTTTGACAAATTTAATACACCATCCACCCTTCGGTGGAGCGTATAAAAATGCATGTAAATTGTTCGTTAGTTTGAATATGTTTTCAATAAAATATTTCGACTAGAAAAATCATTTTCGATACTATAATTAGAGTAATAAGTGCTTCGAGCCTGGTTGAGCAACCCGTCATATATTCTGTTCAGTAAGGACTCACAATTTTGATAAGTTCCAAATACATGACCAGGCCAGTTTGATTCTATCAATGAGTTCGCTCTTACTATAGTACAGGCCATCTTCCCCCACACGTTTTAAATAGTGTTTGAGTAAGAAAGGTATGGCTGTTAGTTCAACACCTTTAAATTTCGGCCTTTCACCCATGATAAGTAGAGTCTGGCTATGTGCACTTTGCATTATCTAGCTGATATTTCTGGTATCCTTAAATATTAATATCCTCTGGAAAAGGTGTTTCCATTGTCGCATTTTTACTTGTATAGGAAACCTGGATCAGAAATGTGTCCTAACAAAACTGCTCCTTTTTATTCTTATATCCACCGGGACCCTCTAAATATTTGTTTTCCAGAAAATATAACTCGAGATCACTTTATTTTCCTCATCTTATTCCCTAGGAAGTAATTAGCGTCTAGCATTGGATATGAGTCATTTCTGCGTTGATACATTTGCACTAACACAAGCTTGTGCCATAATTTTAACCGCAAAGTCTCGTTAATTTTACGAATATCTCCGCTGATGTACGTACAAGCACTTGTCGTTCAACCTTTTATATTTTTCCATTAAGGCCCGGGCACACTTAAGTTTTTTTCTGCTCAGCGTTTCTCTCAACATCCGGTAGTCTCAAAACCAGTTAACTATATGTTAATAATTTGCATAAAGGTATTACTTTGTGTTGTCGACATAGAAAAGCCCTGCATAACATTTTTTTGTGGTTTTTAAACGTTTTTTTCAATGGTTTTTAGACTGCTGAAATTCGAAAAATACGCACCTTAGGAAAAAATCTTCACTATGTCCGAATCTTTATTTGCAGTATTTTGTGCAAATTGGTTGCCAATTGCAATTTCTATTATACCTTTTTATGCTATTTTATGAAAATGATGTTCCACGCTCGTTGAAAGTTATAACTTTGGTTCCCTTCTCGTCACGCATCGATTTAGTTCGGCTCATTTTACGAACTAAACTATTTAAATGAACTAAAAATTAAGTCGAACTTTCACATTTTTTTAAAAAAGAAATAAAGTAGCAAAAAATTATCGGAACACTTCCCAGGCTTGACATTTTCTTTAGTTTAAATACAAAAGGAATTGAACAAACGTTTAAAAAGAAAAAAAATGTTTTAGTTAGTTGGTCTGGGGGGCGCTATTCACGTGAGCGGCAGTATACATATATACTAAGGCTACACGCAGAAAAAAAGTATGGTTGGGGTGACAATATTCGAAGAGGATCATACTATTGTTGGGTATATGGTTGTCACACAACAATATTATGATCCTCACAACAATAGTACGATTCACACATAACCATACTATGATCCTCACAACCATAGTATGATTCACACTCAACCATACTATTATCTCCACAACCATATTATGATCCTCACAACCATAGTATGTTTCTCATACAACCATAGTATGATCCTCACAACCATAGTATGATTCACACGCAAACATATTATGACCCCCACAACCATAGTATGATTCAAACTCAACCATACTATAATCCTCAAAATTATTTATTAAGATTGGTTATTGTTGTTATTCAAAAATAGAGATTTTTATTAAGTACTATTATGTTATTTTAAATTGCATTACTATTAGTTCATAGCCAGATTTGATGCCATGTTTTTATTAAACATTTCATTCAAGAAACAAAAATATATATTCCAACGGTCAAAAATACTTTTAGTTGCCAGCAGGGGTGAATGCTACTTCACCATCCGTAGACACCAAGTAACAGATGTGATTTTACCATGATCAATGGCTATATACTTAAGTGCAGGCAGATTTTAAATAAACGAGAACCAGTCGGTATTAGAGTATTTCACCGAACAAAGAAAACACAATAAAAATCCCTTGAACTACATTCCGATTGTTGTTGTTTTTTAATGTACAGCAACCATTCACTGTATCGTGTGTATGTGTTTTTTTGTATATCAAAAAAAAATACGCACACACATCCATGTATGCTCTATAAAACCTGTTTTGTTATGTTCATAGTCGCAATCACACTGTATGATTGCCGTAACCAAATTATTGTTAACGTAAATTTTAAACAACAATACTTTTGTTGCACCAACCATGTTTATATGGTTGCTACAACCATATTTTCATTTCTAAATTTGGCAATAATACTATTGTTACATTTCAACAATAACAATATTGTCGCAATCATACTATTGTCAAAATAAAATTCAAAAAACAAAACTATGGTTGCGACGAACATGCTTTTATTGTAGAGAACATATTAGTGTTACGGTGACCATAGTGTAACCATATCTTTTCTCTGCGTGTATAGAGTCTCAAGTGTGAGGTGAGGGTATCGTATTGTCGATCCTGTCCGACTTAAGCATTTCCCTACTCGTTTTTGTTGGGTTATGCATTAACTGACGTGCTAGTACGATTATACTGCAAAAAAAGTATCCTTTAACTATTCGCGAATGTTTTGTTCGTGCAATAACGATACAATTATAGAGTTAAATAATTTCGGATAGCAAAGAAGAGAATACCGAAGGTCAAGCTCTCATCAGAGCCATTGACAAAGTCTAAGGAGTGCTTTTCGAAATGTAACATTCATTTAGATAACATTCAAACGCAGAGATTTTTCCATGGGTTTATGGGTGTGTACTCGTACATCACGAATTCATGGCAATAACGTACGATACTTCACTGCCGTTTCCCAAAGTACTGATCAACAGATTAAAACCTAACGTCAGACTATGCCTTTTGTACAGGAGAATAGAAAATGCGAGAATTCCAATGAAGCTAGACGGGATTACGGCCAATAAAATGTTACAAAACAAAAACATTCACAAGAAGAGACACTAGTTCGAGCCATAAAAAGCAAAATATTCGTTCTGAGATTTGAAATGAAATGTATGCACACGCAAACATACACACACGGGGATGTCTGCGTGTGTGTGTGAGCATGTGAGTGTAGCGCATTGTGGTAGAATAGATGTCGCGACTCACATGGGAGTGGGATTGTGTGTTCAAATCCGGAATTGTAGATTCATTTGCCATGGCCAAATGTAAAACCACTCAGAGATGAGTGAATACATTTACTCCGATAATGTTCGTGTTTACAAATATTTTTGGCAAAATTTCGAAGAAAGCGAATTGCTTTTTATTTACCTCTGCCGAAGTCACAATCAAAGTGGCTGCCACTGCCAGTGCAGCTGAGTATTTGCAGTGTCGGTACTGCTGCTGATGTTGTCGTGGTTTTTCTTCAAGAATTATGATAAAAACTTTTGGCGCCAAATAAATGTGGAAATGCGTTTATGCATCTTGTCATCCTTTTCTCCGTCTTAGCGACAATCATATTGTATTGGTGTACATTAGGATGTACTGATGCAAATCATGCTACGGATATGATATTTCAATTTGGTAGCAAAGTAAAGAACATTTCAGAACAATGTGTAATGATTGGCATCGCGGGAAAATCCCAACTAATGAAGACAATTACCAACGACGAGCTATGGGCATTAAAACAACAGCAACCAATCCAAAACGAGAACAGAAGGCGTAAATGGGGTTCGATAGGCCATACGCTGAGGAAATCAGCGGATGATATCGCCAGACAGGCCATCGAATGGAACCCGCAGGGCAGCCGACGCAGGGGGAGGCGGCATATTGATTTAGAAGCAGCGACCCTAAACCTAAGCTTGAATGAATTAAAATACTGTGCATTAAATAGAGTAAATTGGAAATCAATTGTTAGGTCATTTGTTTCTTATAGGAGTAAAAGGAATATATATATATATATATATATATTCCTTTTACTCCTATAAGAAACAAATGACCTAATATATATATATATATATATATATATATATATATATATATATATATATATATATATATATATATATATATATATATATATATATATATATATATATATATATATATATATATATATATATATATATATATATATATATATATATATATATATATATATATATATATATATATATATATATATATATATATATATATATATATATATATATATATATATATATATATATATATATATATATATATATAATGAAGAAACCCTTGCAGGGTGATCGGTAGCGTAGTAAGCATACCAAGCTATCAGGTAAAATAAAAAAATATGTTCATCAACTCAATGACAATTATTCTTCAATAGTTCTACATCATAATAATGAAAAAAACGTCGATTTGCTAAATAAATTCTCCAGTTGGAAGTATTTAGTATTTCATCAAAATAGAGTATAGTTTTACATCAATTTACACATTACATAACAATATTTTATATAGGTAGTGAAATTTCCAGCGACAAATAACAAAACATACACTTATACAGCGATACGGTTCTCATTATCTGACCATCCATGATGAAAGTTGAAAAAATTTTAAAATCCCGTTAGAGGCTAACGCTATTGAGGTTAGCTTTCGAAACCCATTTATGTCCCTACTAAGTAGAATGCATTAGCCGTTCGGAGCCGGTATTAATGCAGAAATAATACAGTGATTAGATAGAAGTTCCACGTTTGTTCATTATTGGAATGTTAAGGGAAATATGTATTTTTGTTGCCTTACACGCAAGCAACGCTTTAAAATAGATGAAATTAACTATCGAAGTCGTTGTTTTGTTCGTCGAACTTTGCTTTAGCCTCTTGACAGCAAATCCTTGAAGAAGATCCACATCAATCAATTCGTTTCTGTTTTCAGCAAATTGGAATGCGTCCATCTATTTTATGATTCAACTTGGCCACACAACCATCGCATGAGCCAATGGGGCGAAAAGGCAAAATAGTACAGCGGCAAATGCGGCGAAAATTGATTCAGTTGGAGTTCCAGATTGCACCATGTACGCGACAGCACTTTAACTGGTAACAAAAGACGTTACTACTTATTATTTCGATCCGTTTCGAATGGTGACGATTTTTATCTGCAAGCATACGCGCAGCTCAATAATAAGTAGTCTGTGATCCAGAGCGGGTGACAGAGTAAATATTTTGAAATTATTTAATACGCTTCTGCGGAGATTTGAACATCAAATATTTCGGTTGGAAGACGTAGTTACTAGCCTCCGTGTAACAGCCGGTCATAACATATAACGTTTAGTTTTTCCTTTCTTTATTTACAGCCCTCGAAACAATAAAATATAATATTCTGTTTGGTCTGGGTGTGAACGAATTTGAAATAAGAGAGCACTGAAGAACGAAAATGTGTGTAAAGATTAGCCTTTTGACCCCACTACGACCATACATAATGTTGATTAGTACTTATTTAAACTATTATCAATAAGTACTTATGTTCGGTTTCAAAGTAAAGCATAGGGTAATGAGAGGCCATTACCTGGTAATGCAAGTTGTATTGAGTTGTATTTTATGAGTATCTGCTGAGCATTTGCGGGTACTTATGAAAATATGATGGAATTTTCAAAGTTGCCACAAAGTAAAAAAGATCCACAAAATAATTAGAAAGAAAAGTCTCATAACGGACAATACCTGTTTACTTCTGTATATATTAGAAAATAATAAAATCGAGCAGAGGCGATCTTCACTTTTATATTTTTGCAGGTTTGTTAAATACAACTTCGCAAATTAAATATCAATCATACCATTTTAACCAAAAAGGAGGTTTTCTTTGGAGCTAGGTAAAGAAAACCACGTTTTATACAGGAAATCCTTCCAAGTAGACAAAATAATGTTTTTCCCCAAATTTTATTCAATTGGAACCATTAGACAAAACCTGTTCGGAACGCAAGAACTGTCGAAAGCGTCTAGGCTGGCTTTAAACGTATACAGGATAACCTGAGGCAGTTAATTCCTATATAAGCACTATTACACGGTATTTGTAAAATCACCCTAATTAGGAACTCGAGAAAAGTATCGATTCTTTAAGGTTACGCTATTCAATTACTTGTATACCGTCCAGCATAGGATAGAGTGTTTATTCACCTTGCCATTCCGTTTGCGATACCTCGAAATACCGATCGATAGACCCCATAAGGTATATATCTTCTGAATTGTTGTAAATTGAAGCTGCAATTTTGCGAAATATGTTTTAATTGAGAGATCATGTCCTTTGATCTATTAGAGTTGTGACGATGGCATTTGAAACATATGATATTAAAATGGAACGAAAAACATTAGCTTCGGCACGGCCGTACTTAATTTGCCCACTTGTGCCACATTTTAGAATCAACTACCCCAGTATAAAATTTTTCCCAATAAATGCCGTTGTAATAAACAACTGAAATTGAGAAATTGTTATGTAAGCAATATTTTTGGAATTCCTTGAAGCCGATTTTTGTTTTAATCTCTAGATAAATCTTGTCTAAATGGCTTAAAACTTGATGTGACAGTTTTTCCTTGTTGTCTATTCGATAAAAATAATTCTGGTACAGAGTACTTCAGTTGCAATACTGATGGGTTGTCGATACTTTTCATTCGAGGATTTTTAAATGAGTACTTTATAAACTCTTTTGATTCGATGTCGGAACCCTCAGTGTTTTTGCTGACTACGATCGGCCAATTCCATCAAACGACATTCATATTCAGAGTCAAGGCAGAAGATGAGCCTAAAAGCCTACGGCTGAGTTGCCAGGAGGTCCTTCACAGGAGCTGCTTCAGGTGACAGCACCACCACGTTATCGATCCGATAAATCCATAGAGAATATCGTTAATAACCGATTTGTCAACTGAGGTGCGGCTCAGTTGACTTTGGCTTGTAAGTTTTCTTTAAGACATTGATCTGCATATAATAATTCATAAAATTTAACATAACCCCTGCTCCGACTCACATTTAGAATGATCTATGCTCGTCGATCGGCAATTGAGCCGTACAGAATCGCACCAACTGGTTGTCATTGAACTGTGTCAAATTTTAGGAATAAAAGCCGTGTTCTTTTGATGTATGCTAAAATTTTATGCTTAAAGATTACCTGGAAGATCTTGTGGCAGTGCACCTCAGTGAGATTGCAAGTTAAGGGCAACACGATTATTCATGTTCTCGACTTCTGTGAACTTTGGGCTACATTTGTGGACAAATGTCAGACCTACTGCAAAACTGGTTCTTGTCTAGTTGCACCCTAGTGTGAACATTCTTAGCTCTTACATACTCCTATGTATGTTTGTACATATGTATTTATGTTGACATTATATACTGTGTAGCACACATACTGTTTTAAGCACACATACTCGTACATGTTTATTACAGTGCCTTGTTTGGGCTGTGTAAAGGAATAGATTGCGGAAGTTGGTTGTGAGTTAGTTGTCAATTTGCAAACAACAGATTGCGAAATGGCAAAATTGTGCTAATGCAAAACAATGTCAAGATTTCGGTGATTGCTGAAGTCATTCTTTAATTAATTTCAGGCATCGCAACGATGAGAAAACTGCAATGACAGCAGTAAAAATTCGGATGTCTGACTTCCATTTAGCTTCTATCGTTTTGTTCATTTCGAATATCTTTTCGAAACTTAGATGTCATTTCGATTTAACATTTTATGCTTGTTTTTATATCCTCACCCTACTGTATAAGAGGGTATGTAATATTTGGTAGGACAAAAAGCGTAACCCACTGAAAACGCGTTTTAGATCCCACATAGTACTACTAGCCGAAACCCGATGCTCTTCGCTACCCTCCACTATGCTTATAGAGAAATAAATAGAGATTATATATTCCTTATAGTTTATGTACGGATCAATTGAATCTTGCTGTAGTTGTATTACTAACTGTAGTTATATTAGCCGTGTTCTTTTCAGGTAACTAGCTTAGTTACCTAGTGAGTTAGCAATATCACATTCCGGCAACATTCAACAACATTTTAAATCAGATGGCAGCATACGAGCCCAAAAAAGTTTGTTTACAAATAAAAAATGGCAAAGCAAATTGTGAAGTAACCACTTGTTACTTCGTATAGTTTCTTGTTTTGTAGATATTTTACTGACAAATTATATTTCGTTCAGTACAGCATTAAACGTGAACTCCAGCCAAGGACAAGTAAGAACCAAGATTATTTTATATGAATTTTAAGTCGTGAAAAGCTTAGACTGTATACCGCTTAAGAATTGAATCATAAAAGAGGGTTTTCAAAATTGTTTCAATTTTCATTTTTTACCGCAGTTCCTCATTGTTGAAGTTTGAGATTTCTTCTCATAAAAAGGCGAACTTAGTAGCGGACTTAAGAAAATATTTTGTTTTAACACTAAATATTTGATACAGATACTGGAGTTATTTATAAAGGGTGGTTAAATTTTAAGCGCCGATGTTGAATGTGAACTACACCTAAACGTCAAGCTTTTTTCTGCATTTCATTTGATATTTCTCAATTTCAGACTAATTCAATTTGAACCAAGGAAAAAAAGGCAAGCGTCACGAACGTCATCAATGGTCAGAAAGGTGGCAAGAAATGCCAACAGTGGATGATCAATTTTCAAAGAAAATCATCTTCAGTGATGAGGGACATTTTCACCTCCTTGGTTTCGTCAATAAGCAGAATTGCCTCAGCGTCATCGAAAATTTGGACCATCGGATGGAGGTATTCCCCGAGGTCGTGGCGGTCATTTGGGCGATTTTTTGCTCCATACATAATAGAAACATACATAATAGAAATGACAATAATTTGTGTTTTATTCAAAATTACATCGGCCGTTATAATTTAACCACCCTTTCAAATGTGCTACAACTACGACTGTTGTTTATACGCGTGAATGGTGGTCACGCCCAACTTTAGCACCTCCTACACAAACAACCATTAATGAGATTTCATTAAAATATGTAAACTTCAAACAATGGTAATGGAAGTGAGTGGTTCGAATATTAATGCTGGATTAACAAAACGAGTAAAAACTGGATAACTGGCCTCACCACTTTCAGTCCAGTAATTTTAAAATGGACCCTCTATGGGTGATTGTATGAAGTCAGCACAATCGACCGATGTTCCTTATATGTGAACGTGAGACGGTATGACTGCAGCACAAACTCTGTAGACATAAGTCGGCCTGTTAGCTGCTGCTAGTGAGATTCTTTTACTTAAGTTTTGTGCTAACTTTGATTTGTGGTTTTTTATTCGACCTTTTTTTGTAAATGTTGATTAAATGTTGAATTCAGGCTCGTGGTCACTAACGTTTTGTACTAACTTTCGTTTTTAAATGTTGTGTTTCCGCTCTGGTCACAACGCTATATGTACATGCTTAACAATATATTAAGATACATTTAGTACCTATTTTATGTACTTATACATATATTGAGGGTTTTCTTGATTCTGTGGGAATGTTTTAATTTTCAGTTACTGTTGCGATCGAGTGTGATTGAAATATTTCGGATTTTGCCATAGTTTTGTATCATTTGTAAAATACATCACATCAGCATCATAGGACCTGACTTTTCAGTAAGAGGTAATAGTCTTTTTTAGAAAAACACAAGCTTACGACTTAATGAAATCAGTTTTACTAAACTCGGTCTCTCTGCCTGCATGAAATTGTTCATGTGTCATAAAATTAGAGGGTACATTCCATCACGCAGTAAACTGCGATATCTTTTTGTCTGTTTGTACAAAATCAAGTCTTTGAAACTTGTGGTAAATCCTTTCCAAAAAAGGGTTAATAACGTGTAATTTGTCTGTGTAATGTTGTTACAGACAACAATAATGTTTGTTCAGCGCTATGAGCGGATGGGAGTGGTGAGTATCGTGCGGCATGTAGTGTGTATTGCCATGGTGTGATTGTGGTTGTGCAAGCTGCCGTCACCGTAGCTGTTGACAATGCCAGTATCTGTGGTGCAACAAAATCTGTACCACAGATAGATTCCTGTAGAGCGAAGTATTACTTTGCCTTCGGATGTTCTTGTCGAAATAATATCATTTCCGCCATTTCATCAGTCATGCAACAAACCCACGCACATAAATTGTTCAACACCATAGGGGAAAAACAGTGTCTTGACAAACGATAAACAACAGTGAATGTTCAAGGCGGCATTTCAAATTATGAGTTTCAATGTTTCGTATGCGTTCGCATTATACGATCCAGTTCTTTCCCGAGTCAAATTCCCAACAATTATTAAGATATATTCAAAAGAATACCTTAAAACAACGTTTTTTTTATCGACAAAATATCCAACAAATGGTAAAATTTAAAACTCAAAAGCCAACTAAATTATGAACAAACGGGCAAAAATTTGTTCATCGCTATCTATACCAAAAATATTATGACGATGAGTTTGGTGATCCTTCGATTGACGTTTTCAGCATAATAATCCATATTTTCTTGATATAAGTTATGACATTGGTTATCAGGTACAATAGGTTGCCAAGTTTTACATATTATTCCTCCTAGATTAAGGCATTCATTCCATAAAACTACGAAGTAATATGTCGTTTCAGAATCCGCACCAGCAGTCTCATGGGCTGATGCACAGATTTCAGAACGAAACATTTTCTACTTTACATATAAATGAGGGCCAAACTATTTTTTATACATCTTCCCTGATGGCTGTTTATCGAATAAATTATCTAAACGGTCAAACTATCAACCAAACTATTCAAACTATCATAGATTTATATTAGCTCGCAGACAAACCGAGTCGGTGCACATTTTGGCACTGCCCCCATACAAATATAACACCATTGTAAGATATCCATGAATCATTACGGATCAAAAACCTGCGAAATCAGTCGAAACATTGGTTGATTCGGCCAATGTTTCGACAAAGCCACTATAATCCCACGACAGCCGGTTCAATGGACCGGATTGACCCAAAGCAGAAATTCTTTGGTCAAGGGCTGTCACCCCGCACACAGTGGTCGCTACAACAACAACAAAGCCACTAATACTTCTTATCCGAGCAGTTTACATTTTTATGGTTTTGTGGTTTAATGTTTTTATTTGACTAACTGCACAATTTTTTGTCCTTAGAGGAAACCGCTACATTTAAATACTTATGTTATGCATTAAGTCCCATCAAGAAACCACTGTCCAAATACTCTGATATTCGGATTTAACTGTTGTATTGGTACGTATTGGTAGGTGTATAATTATATACACCAAACTACAGGAAACATTTGAAACTCGATCTAGAACGAATAAAAAATAGAGCGTTAAGAAGAAACAATAACTCTGACCATATCGGTCTTTGCTTTTATATAGCCCTAATGAACACATATGTGCCTCCCGCTCTAGAATTCACATAATAAGTCCTACCTATCTTTCTAAATCTCCTTACAAGGGGCAGAATCTTCTGAACAAAAAAATAGATAAGGGTGTCTCATGGGCTGATGTCGTTATTGAATTTTAGATTAATATAAGACACAAGAAACTGGTGGCGCCACTCTTACAATTTCATTTGAAACACAAGTAAAAACGTCGGTAAGTTCCGCCAGGTCGAACCTTATATACCCTACTCCATCCCTCTGCTACTAAAGATAATAAATATGGTCCGTCTTTGGGGTACGTTCGTTCCTAATTTCAGCTCGAAATTCCTCTATATTTGGTTTGGTAGCAAAATTTTCTTTAATTTTAGTACCCATATGTGAATATTACTCAACCGTTTTGACCATGTGGAACGTTTTTTGGGCCACTGAGCCTTTTTTGAGGTACTTAGTGCGTCTCCACAAAAAAAAAACAGAACGTACAATGTTGTCAGATCTGGCAATGTGCTGGAAGTGTACTGACAATTTAAAATTATAACCACAAGGTGAATCGTCAGTTCAGACAATTGCTGGAAATTCTAACAATTTCATTGCCAGACAATACATTTATCTCTGCCAAGAGAAATTCTCAATTTACGCGGTTGTCCAATTGGTATCGTATCTGGTAACAATTGTCAGATGCGTTGATAGACATGGCCAGCTTTTGACAGAATTTGTCAATTGTGTGTTTGTATTGAATTGGAAAAAAGTTGTGGTCTACTAAAACATCATCGGCTTGAAATATCTCCAAACACTTTGAAATTATTCATCAATGCGTTGGCTAGACTTTTTCCTTCTGCAGTTTTACATATTGCAATTAAAGGAGGACATTTGCCCACTTTTCTTTGTAATCGTTAAAACTTACCTAGATGGCGTCTGCGACCTCTTGCCATAAAAATCTTTGGGAAGCTTTAATTTAGCGCAATTCAGGCTAGGAAAATCCATGTCAATTGCAATAAAACCGAATCGTTTTTTTATTGAATTTTGTATATATTTTTTGTTGCCGATAAGAATTTTTCTCTGAAAATGGTGCCATTGTAAGATGCATAAACGTTGCACATCTGACAATGAATACATAGTGTCTGAAAATTATCTTACAATGGCAGCGTAATGTGTTCACATCATTGTCAGACGTCTAATGATTTATTAGCACTCAAGACATAAGAAACGCAGAAATTTGTCCAAAATATTTTCTTGTATGAAATGAAAAATCGTTAATTTGTTTACCCTACCAGACACCACAATGTGATTCAGGATGTTATTCCTTACTGCAGATATTTGTAACCCAAAAAAGAAGAGGTATAAGAAGGACTTATACCGATCGACTCAGAATCGCTATCTAAGTATTGCTGCATTCAAGTGCCGGTCACAGGTGTAATTCCATTTCGACGTAACATTGCGCAGGTTGGCGTTCAGAACGAACCGTAATAAAATTTGCCCATCGCTCCAATTTTTAAGTAACCTACGACGGGTCGATCGTAATGTAAACAAATTGTAGTGATAGTCATCCCCTCACACAGAGAAAAATTAAGTTGACAATTGGTTCGAACTACAAATATTCAATTGGATCTGTTGCAATCACCAACATTCCATGGTATTGGTGGTTACATGGTTACATGGTTCAACTAACTATAGGATGGAATCTACAATAATATTACTCTTCTTACAGTCAATAAGTCGGTTGGACCACCGAATTCAGTAAACTATTGGTTGCCCTAACTGGCGGATACAACAACCAAACAATTATGAAGTACATGCTACTTTGGCACCAATAATTGTGGTAAAAACAAATAAATTCGTTGTAGGACCCAAATCCCATTTATTTAGCGGTTTTAACATATTGCACTATGTCACAAAAGTTTGGACTTTCTCATGGAGTTAATGATTTCTTCTAGAAATAAAAGACTGATTATAGTAAATTCCCAAAAGGACGACCCCGTAGTTTCGAGTTATTTTTTATTGGCCAAGGAAATGTTTATTTTTCATCGCTATACTATTATAAATATGTTCAAATTTATAAATATTCCTTCGTTTTACCGAATTATCGTGACGAGTGACATCGTATGGAGTTTATTTTCGTAGGCATTTAATATTCATCTCTTAGATTGAAGTGTCTTTTTTGTTATTTTATCGAAAAAGTGAAAAAATATTGTCCAATTAAATTCAGTTGAGCGTTTGGTATTTGTGTTAAGTTTTGGGTCTAGGTGTGTTCCGACATACATAGTAAAATTTTTGTAGAACAATTCATCCTAGCCCTTCCCCTTTTTCGGGGTGTTTTTTTTACAATTTGTTAGAATAGAGCAAAAAATGCCGTCATATGGGGGAGTGATAGGGTTTATATTTTTTTGGTCTCCTCTTTGACAGTCAATTGTCAGAACCCCGTAATTTTTGTTCGTATTGTACTGTGTATTTAATCTTAATTAGTTTTATTTTAAAATTGGTTGCCACTTTAAAAACAAAATATAATTTTTTTGATCCCTTTTCTAATTTGACGTCAAAATCGTTCCACTTGTGCGTACTTACTTAATAAGATTTGAAAGTCAAAAGCAAACCTTTACGAAATTTACTAATAATTCAAACAAGAGAATAACTATTTTCAAATCGTAAATTAACAAATTAAATAAAAAAACTTTATTATTTCGTTTAGAATTCAAAGAGTTTTTATAGCCAATAATCTATAACTACAACCAATACATATACAAATTCTGTTTAAATAATCATAATAACTAGTAAGGGCTACCCATACTATGTCTCTTTAACCGATGCTGTCAGTTCCTGCTGAAAATTACGGTGCATCATTCTGTTGTAGCGATAAAATACTTGGTTCGTAACCACCAACATTCGGTTGGCGACAAATTTGGTTAGGGCAACAAATCTGTTCTCTGTGTGTGGTTTAAAAGTTTATGATGGAAACTTCTCAGAAAAACAAAACCTTTTTCCGTGTACCCTACTTGCTGTCAGAACGTTTATAATGCAGCCATGGCGGAGGTCGATTTTCTCTAGTGTTTTTTTTCTAATGACACTTATGAACTAATGGCCACTAGATACTGCCTCGACTCATGACCCCGCTGGCCGACGAGCAACATTCGCTGTGCGATATCAATCAATTTCGCAAGCAGAAAGACTGGACTACTTTGGCATTAACTCTAATGTCCATTAAATTGTCTTCCAAGCTTTGATATTTGAAACAAAATCACTCTGATTTTGCCACATCTTAAGTCGTGTTCCAGAGTAGCGCAGGAATGAGTACAGTTGTTTTTGTCCGATGTGGTCCCATAATGCACAACGGTTAATTTAAATAAGGCGGAAAGTACAAAATGGCTTGCGGAGAGGAACGAATTCAGCTAGTTCGATCGTTATTTGTGGTTTCCAGGGCGAGAGGGGCTAAAATCCGAAGGAACCATTGTATAGAAACGGTACCATGTACCCTGTACCACATTTAGGTGAAGGGTTCGGAGTTTTTCAATCACAGGATATTGCGGCACACTGTGCGACGTCCGCTTAATCCTTCCTCCTCGGCTATGTCGAAAATACGGCATTGTGGTGTCGAATAAATTCCTTGGGTAAACAAACACCAAAGTTTTTTAGACGCAACTTTCCGTTCCGCGTGTAGAATGTGCGTTGTTGTTTTTTCATAAAACACGTTTCCGCCGTTTGCTAATAATTTTTGCAACGAAGTCAAAAATGTTAGAGGCAACAAACTTAAGCTTCCTCGGAGACAATGCAGCAACTTCAGAGCCGTCGTGATTGCACCAGCAAATACACATTCAAATGCGTTGCGATTGTACTCGATGATGATGGTGATGGGGATGAAGAATGATGATGATAATGACGTTGATGTTGGTAGAAATGAAGATGCATGCAAGTGCAAGTCATTTGGAGATTTCTTAATGTTTCCTTGTCGTGTTGTCTGATTATTGCTGCTTGTTCTTACATTTAACGGCTTTTTTTCATTTCAGGCTTCCATTGTGCACAATGTTCAAATGCTGAGATTATATAATTTCATTACGTTCATGCTTTTGTGCTTGGGCGGCACCAGCAACAGCAACAACAACAACAATGACGGCAGCAGTAGCTGCCAGCATCATGCAGCATATGCAACAAGAATTTCTACTTAAACAATGCGAAACAATGCAAGATGCGAAAGTCTAGATAACAGTTAACATCAGCGTAACACCAGCCAAAGTCAATACACCTCCGGGAGCGTCAAACTACCCGACACCGCCGCCCGACAAGTACAGCCCAACCGAAATTCTTTTTGTGATGAATTAAATCCTTTTTACACGACACCGACACCATTTCCAACGGACACAAAGCGGAGAAGCTTCAAAGGAAAACCCCAGTGCGATTTGCATCGCTGGCTTAAAGGAACACTTTCACGAGGTTTACGCATAGTCGGCCAAAGAAGTAACGCACTGTTGTGCTGGCTGGCATAGTCAAGTGCGGTGCTATTTGATCTGGAGTTCATTAAACATCCAGCTCAAGAAGAGCCCTACAAAACGAAGATTTCGATGGCACCGCAGGCAAGTGTTGTGGTGCATATTTATGCGTGGCCAAACATAATGGCGCCTTACAAATTCACACCCCATCTCATTTTCGCCTTTGATGGATGTAGGAATTGTCACACGTTTGCGTAGGTGACTAAGAAACTTTATCTGTGACTAAGCCGGAGACAACAAATGAGTTTTTCGATTGTCGAACTCTATTAAAAAATCGTCATATATCTGAGGTCGTCTGAGATAAAATGAAGTCATTTGTTGTATCGGCCATTTTCAAACGCAGTCAATTTTCACTTGATGAATTTTAAATTTATGTTGCTTTGTCGTTAAAAGCAGCGCGTCATTTATCGATGCTTTTGAAAATATAATATTTTTTTCATATGCGAAAATTTTGGCAAATAATGTTATGCTTTGTTTAACAAATACACCCAAAAGTGTACTTCCTTCCGAGGTACCTTTAGTCCCTTGAAGGGAAACTTTTTTCCACCTTGGTCGATTTCGTCCATTTACATTCCCAAATAGATTATAACCATAATCCATAAACGTGGCCACTATGGATACGATAAGATATCGCTTCTCTGTGTGGAAGTTTAGACGGGTTGGATTCGATTTACAAGGTATGCTTAAAAGCGATAGGGAAGTACATCGGAAGGGACCTTTATTTGGGGCTATTTACACGCAGAGAAAAGTATAACTAACTTTATATAAGGAAATTCAAATTTTTTAACAAACAGCTTTGACTCTGTTTTACTGAAATATTTTTAATAAAAACGCTTACGCATATTAAACTGATATTATCAAATAAATCACTCCTATTATTTTAAATTTAATTTACTAGTAGTTTTAAATTATTATCATAATTCAAATCTATTGTTAACAATGTAACCCAATAAAAATAAATAATTTTGGAGATCATAGTATAATTGCGTGCGATCATTCTATGGTTGTAGGGATTATAACATGGTTGCGTGTGAATCATAGTATGGTTGTGAGGATCATAGTATGGTTGTATTTGAATCATATTGTTGCTGTGAGGATCATAATATTGTTGTACCACAACCATATGCCCAACAATAGTATGATGCTCTTCGAGTATTGTTATCCCGACCATATTTTTTTGGTAACTATATGGTCACGGCAACACTAGTATTGTCTCTCCAACAAAAGTATGAATAATTTGAAGTTTCTAGAGCTGCAGGACCTCAAATCGGGAAGGACCTTTGTGTAGAGTTTATTCGAAAACATGGACCGATATGGTCCAATTCCACACGACATACGTAAGAGTGGGTCAATAATAACGCTCCATGCGAAGTTTGGTCGGAATCGGATGTAATAGGTGACTTCTAGAGCAGCAGGGTCTCACATCGGGGTGGACCTTTGTATTGGGGATGTTGATAACTAAGATGTACCTTAATGGGTCAGTTCTACCAGAGTTAATAATTAGTCGCTAATGACGCTTCATACAAAATTTATGTACGATCGTGTTGAATTTGTAGTTTCTAGTGCTCAATATGGTTTGTCCTTGTCCCGAGCCTGCATGGGCGAACAATGGAAACAGATAGAATTCTAAATCGATCGGCATACTTAACAAGTCAACAATAAGTCATAATATCCTGTACCAAAGAGGAGTGTAGAGTATAAAAAACAACAAATCGTACATTTAAAATCAAATATAAGTATATCAAAGTAAAGGCTGGTTAAATTTTAAGGGCCGATGTTGAATATAAACCACACCTAAACGTCATCTTTTTTCTGCAATTCATTTGATATTTCCTAATATCAGACTAACTCAATTTTACCATGGAAAAATACACAAGCGACCAACGCGTTAAAGTTATTCTGAAAATGAAAATCAATTTTTGAAGAAAATCATCTTCAGTGATGAGGCTAATTTTCACCTCAGTGGATTCGTCCATAAACAGAATTGCCGCATTTGGGCGAATGATTGTCGAAAAAACAATGTATCCACAAAGAGGGACTGTTTGGTGCGGTTTATGGGCTGGCGACATCGTATTTTTTCCAAAATGAGGCCGGTGGGGCAGTTACTGTGTGGTGTTCGATATCGTAACTTTTTATGGCCCGAATTGGAAGATATGGATGTGGAGGATATGTGGTTTCAACAGGACGGTGTCACTTGCCACACAGCTAACGAAACAATGGCTGTTTGGCACGACAAATCATGAAACTGGTCGATTTAGTATTTGTCGCTAAATTTTTAATACAGACAGAATGTTTGAAGAACTCACGATTGACTGCTGATGATTGCCATATCGATCGGCGTAATTAACATCTGCACTAAGTTGTAATGATCTCCATTTTCCCGCTACACGCAGAGAAGAGATATGGTTAATATATGGTCACCGCAACAAAAATATATTTTCTACAACGGCAGAGTGCACCAAATCTATAACTACGCCTCCGTGCTGCATGCATTGTATGAAGCCACATACAGCAAATTACAAAGGCTGTGAAATCTACCGAAACCTTGTCACTAAAAGGAAAAGCAAGCCGAACACTACAGCCGATGCCCCAAAACCATCTTATTTTAAAAACAACAATGTATATTCTCAACCCAATACCACACAAGCTAACACATCATTCGGAACTGCAACATATGCAGAAGCAATAAAATCTTCACCAACTAATGGAAATATTATGGAAAAGATCGAGGCTATGCTAGCGAAGCAAATAGAGTTAACAAACACTTTAATGAACATGATGTCAATTTTAATTTCGAAATTATGCAATTAAATCTCAGGATTGCAGAATGGAATGCAAATGGCCTTTCCAAGCGCGTAAATGAAGTAGAAATATTTCTCAAAATAAATTTTATTGACATTTTATTAGTTTCGGAAACACATTTCAATAATAAATCACATTTTAAAATTAAAAATTATGATCTAGTTGCAGCAAATCACCCTGGGGATAGAGCTCATGCTGGTGCTGCGCTATTAATTAAGAGTAATATAAAATATGAGATTTTGGATAAAGTTCAAGAAGATTTTTTGCAGGCAGCCGGAATCAAAATTATATCGGATGGCTCTAGTATTTCTATATTTGCAATATACTTTCCACCTCGCCATACTATAAAATGCGAGCAGTATGAAGATTTTTTTAAAAGTCTCGGGCATAAATTTATTGTAGGAGGAGACTTTAATGCGAAACATCCATGGTGGGGATCAAGATTATCTAATCCAAAGGGGAAGGAATTGTACAAATGTATAGTTAATAACCAATATAAAACTCTATCTACAGGAAGACCTACATACTGGCCATCTGATCCGAACAAAATACCAGATTTACTAGATTTTATAGTTTATTGTGGTATACCACAACACTCTCTGGACATTATTGACAACTATGATTTAAGTTCGGATCACAGTCCAATAATAGCTAGTTTTAATACAATTTATGAAAAAATATCCAATCAACATAAGCTTCTATCAAGTAAAACAGATAAACCTCCTTCCAATATTGGATTGAAAAAAACGTAAGCTTAAACGTTTCACTTAAAACTAATCAAGAAGTGGATGACGCTGTGGAATCATTCAATAGTCTCATACACGAAGCTGCATTTTTATCAACACCCCATTACACCGATGCAACTGGAATAGATGTGACGATTTCTGCAGAAATAAGAGAACTGATACGTATTAAAAGGCGACTACGAAAAATATGGCAAAGAACTAGAAGTCCTGTAGACAAAACTAATTTAAATAGAGCCAACAATCACTTAAATAATCGGTTAAGAGAATACAAGAACGACTCATTGAAGACGTACTTGAAAAACTTAGGCACAAATAAAAATGATGAATACAATCTATGGAAAGCGACAAAGTATCTAAAAAGACCTAAGAAAAGGAATGCTCCAGTTAAAGATGTTAGTGGTGTATGGCATAGATCAGATGAGAAAAAGGCACAGGCATTCAGAGATCACTTGGAGGAAACGTTTAAACCATTTTCGTTAAATACGGCAGATGATAGGATAAACACAGAACAATTCCTCGAAATTTCATGTCAAATGGATCTTCCAATTAAGTACGTTAGCCCTGCAGAAGTGTCAAATGAGATAAATAAATTAAATAACTCAAAATCACCGGGTTATGACCAAATTAACTCAAACATAGCAAAACTATTACCATTTAGAGCCATTATTTTTTTAACTGCGCTCTTTAATTCTATCTTGAGATTAAGTCATTTCCCATCGCAATGGAAGTACGCAAAGATAATAATGATTCCGAATCCCAATAAACCAGATCATTTAATAACATCCTACAGGCCTATAAGTTTATTGCCAGTGTTTTCAAAAATCTTCGAAAGGCTCTTCCAAAAACGTCTGATTCTTATTTTAGAGAAATTAAATATAATTCCTGATTACCAATTTGGCTTCAGACACAAACATGGCACTCCCGAACAGTGCCATCGAATTATAAAGGTAATAAGAGATACATTAGAATGCAAACGCTACTGCTCAGCCGTGTTTTTAGATGTAAAGCAAGCATTCGATAAAGTATGGCACTACGGGCTACTGTATAAACTAAAAAGAATTGTGCCTACCCCATTTTACTTGTTACTGAAATCGTACTTAGAAGATAGACATTTCTATGTGGACATAAACGGCACAAGCTCTGAATTTGGTTCGGTAAATGCTGGAGTTCCCCAAGGGAGTGTCCTGGGGCCAATTTTGTATACAATTTTCACATCAGATATGCCCGTTATCCAAGACGTTACAGTGGCAACGTACGCGGACGATACAGCTGTATTGGCTTCTGATGTATCCGCAACCCAAGCTTCAAGGTTTGTTCAAACACAGCTGGATTTAATTAATACTTGGCTACTAAGGTGGAATATACAAGTTAACACAGAAAAATCGGCTCACATTACGTTTACAATGAAAAGAGGCGATTGCCCGGATATCTTTTTAAATGGTTGTTTAATTCCAAAGCCCAACGCTATTAAACATCTGGGACTACATTTAGATAGGCGATTAACATGAATAGAACACATTAAAGCCAAACGAAAGCAGCTAAACATTAAAATGAAGAAATTGCATTGGCTTCTTGGACCCCAATCAGAATTACGGTTAGAAAGCAAACTAACTTTGTATAAAGCGATGTTGAAACCTATCTGGACTTACGGAATTCAACTATGGGGAACAATGAGTAATTCAAATGTAAAAAAATTGCAAGCGTCACAGTCGAAAATTTTAAGAGTCATAACTAATGCTCCGTGGTTTGTTAGCAATAAAACTATACACAACGATCTTGGTGTCCCCGATGTTAAAGACGAGATAATTAAATATAGCACTAACTATCTAAATAGATTAAGTAACCACACAAATCCCTTGGCAATCTCGTTGTTAGATGAAACCGATGAAATAAGAAGATTGAAAAGACCTCATGTCCTAGATCTCCCATACATTAACCGATAGTATATATACATATTTTTAAATATAAATATTTTATCTAATTAATTATACGTATAATTATCTTTAAATTATTGATCTCACTGGATTTCAATAAGTATGTGAAGTTTATTGTAAATATCAAAAAATTTGCTTATTATTTGTATAGTATAAATAGATCGCAAATAAAGAATATTTAAAAAAAAAAAAAAATTTTGCGTTAACAATAATATTATTACGGCAATCATACCGTATGGTTGCGAATATGAACATAGGTTTTATAGAGCATACATGTATGTGTTTGCGTATTTTTTTTTGATATACCAAAAAAAAACACATACACACGATAGAGTGCATGATTGTTGTTTATAATAAAAAACAACAACAATCGGAAGGTAGTTCGAGGGATTTTTATTGTGTTTACTTTGTTCAGTTAAATACTTTACTACCGACTGGTTCTCGTTTATTTAAAATCTGCCTGCACTTAAGTATTTATCATTGATCATGGTTGAATCACATTCGTTACTTGGGGTTTACGGATGGTGAAGTAGCATTCACCTCTGCTGGCAACTAAAAGTATTTTCGATTGCCGTTGGAATATATTTTTTGTTTTTTTTTAATGAAATGTTCAATAAAAACATGGCCTCAAATCTGGTCATGAACTAATAGTAATGCAATTTAAAACAGCTTACTTGGTAAAAGTCTCTATTTTTAAAAAACAACATTACCCGATCGTAATAAATGATTTTGGGGAATATAGTATGGTTGCGTGTGAATCAAACTATGGTTGTGAGGATAATACTATTGTTGTATGAGAAACATATTATGGTTGTGAGGATCATACTATGGTTGTGGAGATAATAGTATGGTTGGTAGTGGGGATCATAGTATGGTTCTGTGTGAATCATACTATTGTTGTGAGGATCATAATATTGTTGCGCCACAACCATATACCCAACAATAGTATGAGCCTCTTCGAATATTGACACCCCAACCATACTTTTTTTATGCGTGAAGATCCTATGTTTTATTTTCAATTATGTAGACTGCAAATAATGGCATTTTTGCATTTAGCCGTAAGATATTGTCATTTTTAGTTACGATGTCTAAAACTCGAGTGGATTTTTTCAAGAAAATATAGAAAATTTTAGTTTTAATCGGAAATTATGCTAACAGCTGATTCATCAGTTTTTCTTTCAGTAATTTGAATTTTCAAATTTGAAGTTTCTCAATAACATTTGTAGAAGTTTGTTGTATAAAAATTCTGTATCAAACGTTCACAATTATCATTCCAAACATTCACAAACATCAATTTCTAAACATGAAAAGAATATTCTAAATTCAACTAGACATTTAGCCAATTCACAAGGTGTACTTACGTTGCAAGTTGTTACAATAAACAACATCACGAATATGAAATTTTACAGTAGACCAAAAAACTGTATTATAAATTGTTTGCGCTAGCACTTTAATTTGAGCTCGTGTTTTAATACGCAGTATCATAATGAAGCGAAAAGTCAATTTTGAATTTATGGCGATATGTGACCACTCTGTCATAAGCTCATGTACTAAAATAAAAAAAACTCCAATTTCATATTGTCAAATGAGCGAATTAAGTAATGCAAAATTTTTAAAATGATTCTCAAAATTAAAACTCGTAAAGCGTTACATGCAATTAATAACTAACACTGGTAAAATTGGATTTGGTCCGTCCCTTTCGACTTAAGATTCTGTTGCTCTACGAGTAGAAGTCACAATTTAAATCCGATTGTGCCCGAAATCCAGACCGGCTTGAAGGCCGCCCTGAGAACTGCGACAGGATGTGCCTTTATGTCCGCGGAAGACCACTTACATTAAGAGACGACAACCTTTCCCGCTCGTCGACACAACATTATGTTGTCGAGACAGTACCCGTTGAGGTTTTACAGAAGCAGTGACCCGACACACCACCTCACGGATTGGCTTACGCAACCCGACATATCAGGAGCGACCTTCATGATCTACAGCGGTAGGTCCAGGGCTACAAGTGGAAATCTCTTGATCAAAGGCCCCATTATTGCACGTATTCCGGCATTCACTCCGACAGAATCGCAGAAACTGTCAAAACTTCTGAGTTAATGATGTGCTTGAAAAGGTAGCCTAAGAGGATCAATCTAGTAATCTAAGGTAAGTTTAGTAGTGAGTTATTAGTGGACAAAGTGCGAAATCAAAAGTGTATAAAAAGGAAATGTGGGTGTTTTTGTTGTAGTACATTAGAGTGGGTCTTGTTTTTATGGTTTTGATGGCTACTCCAACAAAAAACTATTCTACAAAGAAAAGTTTTTTCTAAAATCATCTTCGAGTTCGGAAATTGTTAAATGATTTCTTCAGCGAAAGTAAGAAATATATGAAAAATTTTGTGATGGAATGCAGTGGAATGCAATTCGACACTCTCCTATGACCATACATACGAGCTATTCCATGTCAACCGGTCAATGTATTTTTTATGGGTGTCAGAAGAAAAAATCTTCAAAACTAATAGAGAAAGAAATAGGAACTTAAACTTGGGTGGGATTTCGAAAATGGGTTTATTTTTAAAGCCTTGTTTATCGTCATTGGTTTGACGAATTTGGGTGCCTCAGGTTTTGGGAGAAGCTAGGACTAAATTTATAATACAACCAATATTCAGTATTTCTTACAAAAATGTTATGGTTTTAAATCCTGGTTAATCTTTGCGATTTTAACATAAACTGGTATTTTCAAAATACAATTAAATTATTTTCCGGATTCTCGCTCTTTTTTTTACGCTATCCGAGTTGCCAAACTTCGGGTAAGTTTAAAAGAATGTTTTTAACAAACTGGTAAAACATTAAAAGCTTGCAGCACTGCATTCAAGTATTGATACTCCTTTATAAGTTTCTTGAGTTAGCGGCAGGGAGGATAGCATACGCTTCATGGAAACAATACGTAACTAATGCTTTCTTAATTTTTCTCCATAAGCCCAGGTTACAAATGTAACTGACAAATATATGGCTGCAATTAACTTACCAATAAAAGGATTAGACAAAGTCTCGGTATATTGCGCCGTAGGGTTCGTCCCTTGGGTACATGTTGCACTATGTTTAATTTATGTCGCAACGGTTAAGAATGATAGAATCCTCCACTATGCACCAAAAAATTATCACCTTTACTTTTAAGAGCCATACTCTATTTTGCTATACGCTATTTTTTGTTTAATTAAAATAAATTTTACTTTTGTGATCGAAAAAGTACATTTTTAAAGAGCGTAAGGTACAAGATGATAACAAATATTTTACATCCCGTTCCTAGTAAATAATATCTTCAAATAGTACAATAGTGCATAATGATGTACAACGCAGTAGAAAAGTATTACAATTTTTCCTGCGGTGAGTATATATGAACTACAAACTGGTAAATATTTACTTAGTAAGAGTACACCATTCTTGGAAAAGGAAACTAATCTAAACTGTAAGATTTATTTTTTTAAATGTAACATCGTGTGAGTAATATTTTCCACGTTTGAAGTAAATATAATCTAGAAGTGAGTTCATTTACTTTTATTACACTGCATGACGTAAGTACATATGAACTATACGAAAGTTCGTTCTAAAAAAATAATCTAACTCGTGAGTATATTTGCTCTACATGCCAGGAAAACCTTGCCTAGTGTAAGTTAAAATAAACTTTAAGATAGTTCATTCTTACTCATTAATATACTTCCCCAAACCGAGTACGAGTATGCATATTAGTATAGTAGAGCAAAATTTTGCATAAAAAAATAGTACTCGTAGTTAAACACAATCAAGTTCAATACATATTATAAGTACACTTCATGAAAAATATATACTTCCTATGAGGATAAATAGCTTTAGCGCCTTACAGGGTACAATTTTCTTACAGTTTACACTTTTTTTGAGTGCCGTTTCATGTTGTCTATAAAACCTACCAGGAAAATAGTATCACTTCCCACAAACTGCAACTTCATTCTATTTTGTTGCACTGTGTTATTTCTTGCCAATCAAAGTGGACTCGAAACTTTTACCGAAAAACATTTCGATTGATAAATATTTGCCATGAAGTCGCCGATACCTGTATGTACGAATCGGACATAACTTACTTTCGCTTTAGTCAAAATGGTAAACATCCTCACTGGTTGTTATTGTTATTCGTTTTCTGTTTTTCATCCAAAGCTTCTTATCGGCCCCAAGAACATCCACAAACTATGCAAAGACCCAATCGATTACAGCGACTGATACGGATAATCGTAGGGTCCAATGAAAAACACAAAGCTCAGGTGTTGACGAACGAACCACACACTCAGGCATGTGCCCACCCACCAACGCGCTCGATATTGTTCGAAAATCACAAACAAAATGTCTTCCCCCACTGACCGTTTGTCCATGTGTGACATGAGAGCGTGGGAAGAAAGTGTTACTCCACCATCGGCCGACCTGTTCATTATTGTTGAGACGGTTCGAGAGTGCGTCGCACATGGGCGAAATCCAAAAAAGTTTACTACGGTCACATTATGATGCTTTCGCACCAAAGAAGCAAAAAAGACAGCCTTGGTCAACACGCTACCAAAGGAAGAAAAACAGGTTAAATAAATACAAACACACACTCACACACATGTATAGATTCAAACAAAAAAGCGCACGAGCACAGGCGACAAAAGCTACCGTGTGGCGCGCTGCCTGGACTGCAGCCACACAAGCATCAGCTGTTGCGACAAAGGCGCAGTAGAGAACAGGACACATGACTGCCGGTCGGCGGACAGGTCGCAAGCAAACAAATACACCAAAACAAACAAATAAACAATCATAAAAGGGGAATGCAGACAGACGGTCCTTGAGCATACGTATGTGTGAGTGTATGAGCACGACGATGTGTGTATGTGTGTGTGAACATACTTACGTAATGCACGTTTTAAGCGTGTATATCACTGCGTTGTTTTGTTCGCCGAGGTAATGCTGTGCGCTTGTCGACGACTACAATTGTCTGTAAACTCAGTCAGTCAAGAACATTTCAGTTAATATTAATAAATGCAAAGCTCGAGCGTATGTGTCCAGCAGTTATGAACTGACCCCTCAATGAAAATATCAAAACAGCACAGAAGCGTAGCGGGAAGGCAGTCGTGATGATTTCAGTCCACACCGACGAGGGCAGGCTGAAAATTACCGAAGAAATTATCACTCATTTACATGTCTGAATATATTGCCTGTTTAGTTTCATTAACGAGAATGATTAGGCTCTGCATTTTGATGGTGCTTATCACTTAGTAGTACGTATCAAGACCTTCCTTGATCCGGTCTCAGTATGTGCCAAAGTCTAATGTCTTTGAAATTAAGTTTTCCCCACCTTCTAGATAGTGGAGCTGTCGTAGATACTAGTGTGTTTTGCACATTTTCTGAAGATCTACCCTCCTTGCTATTGAATTATTTTCGGTACTCCACAAGACAAATTAAAGGAACAGTCAGAGTCCTTCAGGTAATTAGTACGAAATTAGAATGAAATGTTAGTGATTTTGCCTGATCGACAAATATTACACCACCAGGACTGCTGAGATAAGACTGCATTGAATGGAAGAGTCACACCAATTCCGGCTACCAATTACCCCAAATAGTTGTTGTCACATTAGGCAGTCTCTTGATCTAGGCCGTGCGTCGACACATTGTTATGATGCCACACCGCCTTACGCATAAGCATATCCCACGTCATTACAGAAGCGATTTCATGATATATAAAGCGAGGTCCAGCGATCCAGGAGTCTAGATCAAAGGACGTATCAGACAGGTTTGACCGGCATTCACTTTGACAATAAAATTAGCCAAAGTTTAATTATAGGATTTGTATAAAAATTGCAACTGTTTCTGGATACCCAGATGTCGCCGAACATCGGAAAATACCACTTCCATTTATGGGACCCTCATTTTTAAGTAATATAAGTAGATGGAACGCTCAAAAATGGTCTAGAGTTGTTTAAGTCTTTACTTTTTTCCCTTTTGCCCGATTAAGTTCTTTTTGAATACCAACCGATCTTCTATAAGACAAATATCTGCCCAGTTAGAAGACACTAGCCATTTTCTTTTGGACTGACAGATATGGTTAATCGTATACACACATACGAATATCGGCCTTAAGGCCAAAACACAGCTCCCATCTATCCAACTGGCCGAAACGGCTGATAACACGCTTGTTTGACATTCTGTTGAAACCACAGATAATCCGAAAAATGGTTTAAAATACCTATTTAGCGCCCGCCGGTGGCTGAAATGGCGTTTCTAGCAACATTTCTAAAAATAACAATGGACCCATGATGCCATCGCTCAAAAGTTTCTACAATTCACTCTCTGAGTATGCATTGTCTTCTCAACGATAACTTGACGGTTTTCTGTTCATAAACTCGTCTGTTCTGCCTATATAGCCTATAGCCAGAAATCTTGATTTTTTGACCAAAGACTACGTTCTTTTCAAGCGTGATTGGTATTCGGGGACATTTTTACAATTTTATTTCCCATATACCAGAAATTCGACGCGGGATCCACCAGCTAGCGATATGGGGGCTTTCTGCACTGAGAGCTTTCGAGAAATATTCTGCCATTAACATTTTAGAGAAATTAAGTCCATAATCGAAGTCGGAGTAGACTTTCGCCTACGATTAATCGATTACGATAATCGAAAAAAAATTAGTTGATCGGTTAATCGATTTTCAGCTTTGGTTACCGAACACCTGATAGGCGATATCGACCGGTTGGCCATGTGTAGTGCAGAGTTAGGCAGATCCACGGCGTGTCGATATTCTAGAACTGCATCGCTTTGAGCCCATTCAAGGGGGTCCAAAAAACTATTTTCAGCTGGCTTTTCGGACAAGCGATTCATTTCGTTCCACTGACATTTTATACATATGTACTTTCAGTTCAGACTTCGCCCGGAAGAGAAATGTTATTAACAAAATAGCTTATTATATAAACTGAAACCACGAGAACAACTACCCGCTTTGTAGATTGAGAAACCGAACAAGTCATTTTTACAAATTCCATTTTGCTTTGTTTGGAAAAAATTATTGCTAATGCAATTTTCAAGTGTTTACGAGTAAAAGCTTACTGACTTGATTCGACTAGCTCCGACACTTTTCGCTACTTCGGGCATGCTCAATAAATGTTTTGATATCGCGGCTACATTTTTACACACCAGTCTCTTAGACCATCCATCTTCCCTAATGAAGTTCAGTTAGAGCCTATAGTCAACGAAGATATTTCAGATGGCCTGGCGCCATCTGAAATTTCCATTGGAAAGTTTGACATTTTTTAGCATAAACGTACTCAGAACGTTTTAGAGTACGACCATCATTTGTGTTGTTTACAGTGACTTGAAAAAATAAATTTGAAAAAAATAGAATTAACTCATGAACATTTTCGTGCGATCATTTTTCACAACTTTGGACGTGGATTATCACGACAAGAGTACATCGATGAACTTAAATCTTTGTATGGCGATGAAGCACCATCCTATAGCACTGTGAAAAACTGGTTTATTGAATTCAATCGTGGCCGACGCTCGCTCAAAGTCGAAGGTCGTTCAAAAACGGCCGTTGTGCCAGAGAACACTGATGCCGTGCGTGAACTGATAATGCAAGATCGTCATGTGACATACCGTGAGATAGAGGCATCCTTGGGCATTTCTTCCACCAGCATTCGATATTGCATGAACACCTGGCAGTAAAAAAGGTTTGTTCTCGTTGGATCCCGCACAATTTGACAAACGCTCAAAAAATGCTGGTGTCGATTGATGCAAAGAAATTTTGAAAAAAAAATCGATCGTGGTGCTTCAAAAAAAGTTTATAAGACCGTCACAGGTGACGAATCATGGATCTATGCGTATGAGCCCGAAACATAGCAGCAATCGACCGTGTGGGTTTTCGAAGCCAAATGCAACGAAAGATGTTCGTGGAAAAACACTTCGAAGGAAATGGTCACCTGTTTCATCGGCAAAACTGGTCATGCGGCGACTGTTCCGTGACGACTTGAGCAACGTAGGACGGTCAATTCTGAGTGGTACACCACAATTTGTTTGTCTAAAGTCTTCGGAGAAATTCGAAAAACGAACAGAAGAAGACGAATCATTGTCACTATGACAATGCGAGCTCTCACACATTGGCTCAAACCAGCGCCTTTTTGCCCGGCCAAAACGTCGAACGTACGGCGGTAATCCGCTGATTTGGCACCCAATGACCTCTTTTTATTCCCGCACATCAAGAAAAAAATGCTTGGTCAACGATTTTCGTCACCAAGAAGATGCTATTGAAGCGATCAAAACCATGTTTTGGAGGTGTCACAATCGAAGTGGAAAAAGTGCTTCGACAATTGGTTTGAGCGCATGCAAAAGTGTATAAATCATGATGGAGAATACTTTAAAAAACAATAAAACCATTTGTGATGATAAATATTCGTATTTTCATTATTAGGCCAGAAATATATACAGCGACTCCGACTCCTACTTAATATGTATATTTATTTGTTTTAAAGAAAATTGTAGAATGGCTATGGAGAGTTATGGAAGAATTATGAAAGCTTTCCAAGTGCGACACTGTAATCCATAACACTAAGACAGATTTCCCTGGTGTTGTTGATCATACACTTACCGGGCAGAATCGCCTGGTACTGTCGAACCCCCTGCTCAAGGACTTAACACTGTTGTTTTAAAATATAGCCGTCAAATAGGTTCTAAGGTTATTCCAACGATCTGGACTAAATATAGCGCGGAGAATACCTTATCAGCGATGTGAATTAGAGAAGTAGCAGAATGTCTGCGCTATGCCATGCAAATATAACCTCTGACTAACTTTTATCATATTTTTGCATTATGTCGTAACGCAATGGATCACTTTCGCCTAATTCGTGGTTAAGGTCACAGCGACAGACAAGAAACCGGTAGAGAGACGAGAGATAATGTGCATACAACAACAACAAACCTGATCTAATTAGTTTGTGTAGAAGCTCTCTCGTTCAAAAATATTTTTTTGTTCGATTAAATTTCAACCTTTATCCGGAGATGCAGTTGCAGTAGAGAATATTTTTTGAATCCTGTTCTGACTCAGGGAAAATTCTCGAAATTCCTACTCCACAGCATTGGTTGCAACTGCCACTGCAGCGGTTTCTTTTATTACGGCCCATTTTGGACGACTCATTCTGTCCCCCGACGATGTCTATGTCGTCTGCAGGGGAGGATTTGGCCCTTAGTGACCGAGCTACTATTGCATTCTTCACAACAATTTGATAATATTTAATTCTGCACAAATAAATTGATGTGGCGCAATCTAGTCCAATTGTTAATCACATTTCCAGAGAATAGAGACCGTATCTCGAATAGGACCACAGTCATGTTCAATAGATCTAACCAAATTGGAACCATGAAATAACACCCTTCACAAGCAGATATTGCCACAAATAATTTCGAATCCGTGACATGTGGAAACCTGAGGGATAATTAACACCTACTGTCAGAACTTCCTTGACTACGGACCTGTGCTCCAAATCCATTTCAAATGCCGTGGCATCGAAGACTGTTTGGAACATGTTCAATATTGGGACATTTGGCTTAAGTTGATGAGATTTCGTAACGTTGGCATTAAGCAGGCCATGTGCGCTTCCAAATCATAAAAGTTCAACCAACATGTGTGTCGGTCTTTCTGTCTGCTCTTCGCGTTTTCAACTCGGCGACTAGATGTACGCATATGCCACATTGTGTTTCGTATGCAAGAGTTGCAACAGCAACAATAACAACAACAACTGAAAAAGAAGCACCGAACTAAACAACATTCCGGGGCATTAACGGCAGAGTCCCAGCTATTCGGCCTCCGTTGTTTTGGCCACTGTTAGTTAGATTTTGATGTTGTCGTTGTAGCTCGCATGACATGCTCACCTTGCCACCTTGCCACCATGCCTGCCTGCATCGATTTCATTGATATTCATTGTTGCGGCCGGCCACTGTGCTCTTGAATGAATATGCAGCTTATGGCCAAGCGACAATTTTTGACAGCTTTACATTGATTCATTAACATGTAGAACGTAAATTCTCATAAATCTTCCATAAAAACAACAACAGCACTGAGTAAATATTAGAATTTTTCATTCGATGGCCATTTCGGTTCTGGCCCATGCTTCACTACTCGTACATTTTTATATTCACGGTTGAATGGCGAATATATATCGGGAGTGGCGGTATTTGATTTTCGGCAGTTTATCAGGATTTAATATCGCATGATTCAAAACCAACATCAATGTATCTATCATCAGTGGCCAAAGGGAGCGAGTATGCGATGTGTGTGAAACTATTATGATCCCTATTGGATAATATTTATGTACTTATGTTGCTAAACTCCGTTTTGAAAAAAAAAACTTGTGTCAAATAATCCATTGCATTGCAAATAAATCAAAAGCAGTAGAAGCTCTTCATTTCACCATTAAAATTTTCTCAAGGGTACACACGGTTATCACGCCGACAGCGCCCAGATATTATACACATATTTACGCCGCTACCACGAAGGAAATCAGAAAAGTACTCGTAACGTGTCAACAGGTTTTTGCTAACATTTTGCAAAAGCTGTGAGGCTGATTTTTTCCTTTTCCATTTCTTAAAGCGAGCATAATTAGATATAGCGCAATCCTTCTATGGCCGACCAGGACGTATACGAAGATTAAACCTCAATAATCGATCGATGCACCATTGGCATAAGAGACCAATCAGAGATTATGATTTTGCATGATCCTTTTAGAATGAAAAAGCCTGTACAGCAGTTGTACAGGGTGGCCCAAATGAGACCTAGTGATGTAAAACACGTATTACTCTTGTAATAACGGGGTTTTTTAAATGATTTATTTTTATATGTTAAGTACATTTTATGGAAATTTAAGGTGACTATGTGTGAAATATGACATCAGACAATGGACCATCATTTTGCTCGATACAGACATTGGCTCTTTTGAGCGCATTTTCCATTACACGGCGTTATGTTTCTGGTTGCAGGCGCCGTATTTCGTCTCGAATATTCTGCTTGAGCTGTCCAAGTGTCTGTGGTTTGTTAACATACACTTTGTCTTTTAAATAAACCCATAAAAAAAATCGGCCGCAGTTAAATCTGGTGAACGAGGAGGCCAAGGGAAATCTGATTTTTTTAAAAAAATTATGCGTTTACCAAAAATTTCACGCAGCATGTGCATAGTTTGCCTAGCAGTATGCGCAGTGTCTCCATCTTGGTGAAAACACAAATTAGGATGTTGCTCCACTATTGGCCGCAAAAAGTTGTCGATCATTGTTCTGTAAGAAGCCCCGGAGACCGTTTCTGGCGTTTTATCTTCATTATCAAAGAAATATGCAACACTCTGCTGCACAGCTTCTACGTTGTCTTCAGTACGAATATTTCGATGAGCACCTCTTCCTGGACGGTCGGCAACTGAACCCAGTTCCTCAAAACGGTGAACTAAACTTGTAATCATGGAAGTTGGGGCGCTGATCTTACGTTAAAAAAACGGCGATAATTTCGCTGCGTCAGAACAATTGATCGTTGAGAAGAATACTAAAAATCAATAATTTTAATGCGTTGCTGTGGACTGTACGTATTCATTTTAAATTTCCAAGAGCTCAGTTAGTTAGCGAATAACATCTAACACTTTCAGCAGCAGGGTTTCCACTTCGTAAATATCGGCGACTTTGCGAGTAAGAAATTAATCTCTAAGCCATGTAAAATGCATAAGCCGTTCGGATCTGGCGTTAAGCAGTAGGTCTCTGTCGTAGAGTATAATAATGTATCGTGCTCAGCTTACTGATTGAGGAATAGTTCCTTGTTTGTTATTTATTGGCTTAATGAGGACATTAGAAATTTATGCATGTAATAAGTTGACAGCATATATTTGGGTACAACATCGAAGTCAGTGTTAATTATTTAGAATGTATGTGAAGGGTGGTCCATCTAGAGGCATTTTTCAGAACAAAAAATATATAAAAATTCAAATCAGGTGTGGAATCTTTATTGGTAATTTAAAAGGACATTTTTGGCATATATTTTTTGAAAATAATTACCTTCAAATGTTGGCAACTGTATTATGGAAATAAGCATTCGATGAGAAACGGGTAGGTCCGCTGTTTTCGACTAAAACTTTGTTCAGTGATGAGGCCCATTTCTGGGTCAACGGCAGAGTTAATAAAAAATCAACGGCAGAGTTAATAAAAAATATTGCAGCATTTGGGCTGAAGAGAAAACCACGGTTTGGTGCAGTTTATAAACTGGTGGAACCATCGGTGCATATTTTTCAAAAATGATGATAACTGGAACGTAACCTTGAATAGTGATTGCTATCACGCCATGATATCGATCTTCATGCTACCTGAAATTGAAGCCCGTAATCTTGACGACACTGGTTTAAACAGGACGGTGCAACTTGCCATACAGCTGTTCAAACAATGGATCTATTGAGAGGTTATTTCGAAAAACAGCTAATTTCACATTTTGGACAGGTGAGTTGGCCGAACAGATCGAGTGATTTCACACCTTAAGACATTTTTCTTTGGGGTTACGTAAAGTCCAAAATCTATGCTGACAAACCAGCTACGATTTAGGTTTCGGAAGCCAACATTACGCGTGTCATTAAAGCCATACCGGTCGAAATGCTCGAACGAGTCATCCAGAATTGGACCCTCAGAATGGAAACCCTGAGGCGTAGTTGCGGCCAACATTTGAAGGAAATTATATTCAAAAAAAATGCCATAAAATGTCCACTAAAGGTTCCACACTTGATTTGAATTTTTATATATTTTTTTTGTTCTAAAAAAAAATACCTCTAGATGGATCACCCTATTTAATAAAAATTGCAGTAACTTTTTTAACTTGTGTTAAACTAAAAACAGTGATTAGACAAACTTTATCAAATATTCATTAGACAAACCTCGTCCGTTTCGATAGGCAGTAAACTATTTGAATACGGCTCGCCGCGGCGGCCGTATTGGCTCAAAATTGTATTGTTTCGGTTCTAAAAGGCGTATAACTTTTAGAACCGAAACAATACAATTTTGAGCCAATACGGCCGCCGCGGCGAGCCGTATTCAAATAGTTTACTGACTATCGAAACGGACCTTCCGCTATGAGTTCGTAGAAGTCTTAGGGATGTTATCGATAAGGTGTTTGAAATTATATCGCAAGATCGTTATGTTGCCTACCGAGAAATTTGTATGATCGTTATACTCGTACTAGATATACTAGGAAAGGTACAAATAGATCTGTGGTTCCAGGACCACTTTTTATTCAAAACCAACTACCGTGAGATTTTAACGTTAAAAATAGTAATATACATTTAAATTGAGTTAAGAATTGGAAATGACAGGGCTGTCGTTTTTTCATAAAGGATGTCTCATTTTTTCTGCATTTTTCACTGAATCCGCATTTTTGTTTTCGCTTGTTGAAAAAGTGCCACCCTACGAACATATTTTGATTTCGCATTTTTTTACAGCGTACATTCTAAACACCAAACTGGGGTACAGGGTGTTATGAGTTAATGCTTATATTTGCAACATCTTCAGGAAATGAGATAGACCCTATGTAAAGTAACCGATCGATTTATCTAATTGAGCGATGTCCTACCGTTACTCCCTTAGTCCATCTGTCTATCTATAGTTGTAAGTAAAGTACAGGTTTGGGCCAAGTGCGAGCCCTATTGAAAAGGAGCCGCATCGTTCCATATTTTACTATCATGCATAGGGTTTTCCCGATTCCAGCGCCTACAGCTCTTAAAGCCACAAATGTATCCGAATTCGAACAAAGTTGACCCAGGCCATTCAAAGTGACCAACACCTATATTTGGTGAAATTTGAATAAGATAATCCATATTTTCGAATAGCTCCCCCACAAAGGTTCTTCCCGATTTGAGGTCTTGCAGCTCTAGAACCTAATTTAACCCAATCACTCTCAACTTTGCAAGGTATGTTATGAACGTCCTCTTATTTACAGTGGCAAAAGAAGACCACTTAGTTCGACACCCCCACACAATGATCGTTCCCGATTTTAAAACCTACAGCTCTTATAGCCACATATTACAACCGATTCCGACCAAATCTCACATGAAGCGTTTCTAGTAACCAACACTTATCTCTGAGGAAATTGGACCATAGTGGTTTATGTTATCGAATAGGTGCCAAGCAAAGATTCCATCCGAATTGACCAACACATATCTCTGAGAAAATTGGACCATTGCGGTTTATATTATCGAATTGGTCCCGATTTGAGGTCATGCAGCAGTAGAAGCTGCAAATTATACCCGATCTTATTTTGTATAACACGTTATGAGAAAATAATTAACTCTCACATATTGAATCCTTTCATGCTCACGCTCTAGACAGAGAACCTTTATCCTCTAAATATCGGAGTGGTGCAGGGAATCTCATAGTCGGTCGGTCACGTCCGACTTGTTTATTTTGGTTTTTTTACTTGTTTATTTTGGTTAGAACTTTGTTTTCAAAAAATATTAGCTTTTTCTCGAATACTTTCATCACACTGTGTTTCAGGGGTACTCGTATTATGACTGTGTGGTCTGATAGAAGATTATACCTATGACTCGGAATTATTTCCTGAGACGACTTAGACATGTTCGTCTGTGCATCTTTTCTTGTAATCTATGTGTAGGTAGTAAAAAAAACCTATCAGGATGAAACTTTGCACATAATTTTGTTTTCGGCTAATGTATGCCGGTTTTTAAAATGAGAGAAATCTGTTCATGTTCTGATATAGACTCCACACAAATGTTCCTACCGATTTGAGGTCCAACAGAACTAACAGCGGCAAATTTTATTAGTTTTCAACGAAATTTGGTATGTGGTTTTATTTTTCCCATTGGATGAACATTCCTGAAAATACACCAGATGAACCAATACAAATGTACCTCCCGATTTGGAGTCGAACCCCTTAATAGCGACCAATTTCATTAGAGTTCAACAAAACTTGGGTTTGCACACATGAAAAACATCATTCAAAATTGACGAGATCAGGCATGGTTTCCTGTAGCCCGAGAGCTTTGAGATTTTGGATGCAACCGATCAAGGAACGAAAAATTATAATGACAGTTTATTTAGTTTCATTTAAGATTTTTTTAAATGAGCGATATACTTTTCTCCCACATACGGGGGTACTAACGATACGACGATGATTCTGTTGTTGACTAGACTTTTGTTGCTGACCCAACTGATGTCCGCTTGTAGTTCTCTTTCTGGAGCTAGGAAGACAGCCCGGACTGCAAACATGACGAATGTTTGTAGTAATCGAGATCCAGAGTTCTGCAGTTCAATTCCTAATACTGTTCTTTTGTTGGGCCAAATTAATTTCTTCCAATCTATTTTTATTAATCACGTATAATCCTTGAAGAAAAGACACTGTTCGTTGAAATTTCATACTACGTTACCAAATGCAAATGTAAAGAGACCTCCTTCAGATGTTTTGTCCATAAAATCATTAGAAATCTTGTTCAGTCCAAAACTTACCTGAAATGAAAATAAGGAGAAGTCTGAAATTAATATGATAAGAAAGCAATTTAGAAAATTATTGTAGACACATAGCCGCGACAGCTATGAGAACATACGAACATACATATTCACCTCGACTTCCCATTCGGGCAGAAACAGGAAACTTTTATCGAATCAGTGAGCACTATTAAATTCTTATACTCAGTGATTGGGACTTATTGCTTTCTGCTAGGACCGAAGTTGTATAGAGAAACTGGATTGGAGATTTATCTCTTACTCGTAAAGTCGCCGCCATTTACAAGCTGTAAGCCCGCCGCTAAAGTAAGTTAGTTCGTGGATAAAGATATTCGTTTAACTTGTGTGACAGTCGTACACACAAACCATTAAACCCCAACAGACCCCTGGGGAGATGATAATATTTATTATACCCTACACCAAACTGTAGTACAAAGCATTGAGGAGCAGTCGTAGTAATTTTATCTTTGTAGTGCCGACGTATACCTTCTGACATACGTTGGACTTGCCACCATTACATTTTATTCTATAGACAACGTTGGATTTTTCCCTTATTCTATCTTTGATTTGATCTTGTTGGAAAAATCGTTTAGTGTATTGCTGGTCTTTAATGATAGTGAATAGTGAATCCACCCACGTCAAAAGAGATTAGTACATCGTCCTCATCATTGAATTGTTTTTTAAGATTTGAAAATATGTCCAATTGTGCATACAAACCTAATTTGATTCGAAAGTAAAATGCAAGTTTGAAAAAACCTGCTCGTAATTCAAATAACTGAACAAATGTTTTCAAATCGTTAAATATAAAAATGAAATAAAACAAAATCTGTGAGTTAACCTTAAACTTAATATTTTACCATCCTATCGTCCAGGTTACAAATTCTCGCGGTAATGACAACCGAATTCAAAGAGTAAATGTACAAATTCAGTTCCAATAATCATCCTACTTAGTAAGGGTAACCAATACTTTGCATCTTCAACTGAAACTGACGTGTACCCAACCAACGTTCGTTTGTAGCGATGGAATACGTGGAAGGTATGTGCAACCACCAACAATCGATAAACCAAAAGTCGGTTGTGCCGACAAATCTTTTCCTGTGTAAATAGGTCCAGTCCACACTGGCTTTAAATCAGTTTTGTACGTAAAGGATAATCTTATTCCGCAAACTAACTGTTATTTTGACCTAGAAGCCAATACATTTTCGTTGATTTCAATTTTAATTGTTCTTCTTTCGTCTGGATATATTTACGAGTATTCCAATTTAGTCGTCTTCAGAGTGAAGACCAAGGTATTTGACACTGCTAACTGAAAGGATTGCTACGCCATTTAATTTCCTTGAGGGGCACTCTTTTTTCAAAGTAACATATGTGTATTACAGCATTCACTTTAATATTCGACTTGTCGAGCCATATTTCTATTTCATCTAATTGTTTTAAAAAAAACATTTAAGGTATTAGAGGGACAATCGCTAGTGGCTCAAATGACCGCATCATCTGCGTATATAGCAGGTGTGACACTGTCAGAAATAGGCATGTCTGAGGCAAATATCGTGTACTACACTAGACCTTAAACACGTCCTTGTGGGAATCCAGCATTTATAGCACCAATTGATGATTCGCTATTATTAATGTTTATATGAAAGCTTCTTCCGGTTAAGTAAGGCAGCATACATTTTAATTTAAATAATAAGACCTCATGCCAGACTCTGACAGGAGAAGTACTGATGAGCAGAATCGTTTGGCACATTTTGCGGGCATTATGGCACATTTGAGTACGAGTAATGCGTAAGTCTTATAATGGAGTTGAAGATAAGGGTAATACTTATATATGTACACGTATCCTTTTTTTAGGCAAAGACATAATAGCTTATAGTCTATAGGTTATACCCAGGAGATTTTTTATTCAGGAGTTTTATTGTACTCCGAGTTTGGAACATTTCTCTGTTGGGGTCATTTGAGGTACTTTGTTGCAATCTAAAGATTATGTTCGTTTTTAATTGATTTGTTTTTTTTATCGTTTTTTTAGACAAATAAAAAAACGTCTGCTCCTTTCACAAATCCTACGGAGACGTCTTTTATTGCTTATGAGTGTTCTTATCTTAGAGGTAGTAAAACAATTTTCTGGGGTGTGGAAAAAAATACAGCTTCGTGAGTAAACATTTCAACAGCATTGTCGAAATCATAACACTTTTTGATGAAATGTTTAAGTTTGTGTTATTTTCTTTACAGTTTCGGTACATTTGCACATTTGTGAATATTTTTGGAGTCTTACTTATACTTCTTTGGAAATGTTTAGTCTTGTAGTTTATTATTATTAAACTGTGATCAAAATTTAGATCATCGATCGCTGAAAAGACTGCAGAGTCTAGTAAATCTGGAACTTTCTTTACATCTGTCAGTCAGTATGTTGGACTATCTGGTGAGAGTACATTGAATTGACATCGTTGCATTTGTATAGTTCCCTCCCCTTTGAGCTAATTAAAGCCACAAACAAATAGATGGAAGCGAATTTCAACAAAAGATCGCCCTGGGACGGGGCCAGTTATGTGGGAGGTACATGGCTAAGAATTTAATTTGTTCATAAGGACTAATTTTAGTAAGGTTGTATGAAAAGTGGGCGGAAAGGAAAAATTGTGTGGGGTGTACCAGAAGGAGTGTGGCAATATACCGTATTGTTTTGCTTTGCAAAATTAAGGAAATAGTTATCCTGCAGCCGCACAGCCGGACGAACGCTTCTTGCTGTGCGCTACATTATTTGTACGTGCCAAATGATCAAGTTGATTAAGGGTATAAAAAACTAGATGACTCTGCGTTGTTGTCGTTGGATAATATTTTTCCAAAGATGTCTGCAAAAATTAGTAACGGCTCACTATCGTGTTTGGACTACAATCTGTGATAACATGCAACGGCAAGTTAATATTCATATGCCCTATGTAGATGAATCGTTATGGATTAGTGTTGCAAGGTTTAAATATTTAAGAGGAAAATGCAAAATGGTGTTTTTTGTGTTTACCAGCTGCTGCTACGTACTGGTAAAAAACTGGTGGAATGATATAGAACTCCTTAAGCAAGGACTATTACTGTTCCAGAACACAATAGAATGTGAAAGTTTCAAAACGGTATTTAATACGAAGGCTGCTATATATTTTTCTGGCCGAATAAGGAAAATGCGAATATATATCATCAAAAATGGTTTTATTGTTTTTCATAGAACTCTTCAGCATGATTTATACACTTTTGCATGCGATCAAACCAACTGTCGATTGAGACACTTCCAAAACATGGTTTTTGAACGCTTCAACAGCATCGTCTGGCGACAAAAATCGTTGACCACGTATTGTTTTCTTGATGTGCGGGAATAAAAAGAAGTCATTGGGTGCTAAGGCGGATGACCCATCAATTCGACGTTTTGGCCGGTCAAAAAGGCACTGGTTTGAGCCGATGTGTGAGAGCTCGCATTGTCAAGGTGCATAATGATTCGTCTTCTCTTGTTCGTTTTTCGAATTTCTCTGAAGACTTCAGACAAACAAATTGTGGTGTACCACTCACAATTGACCGTCCTACGTTGCTCAAGTCGCCACGGAACGAACAGTCGCCACATGACCAGTTTTGCCGAATAAACAGGCGACCATTTCCTTCGAAGTGCTTCATCCACAAACAACTTTCGTTGGATTTGGCTCGTCTTCGAAAACCCACACGGTCGATTGTTGTTATGTTTCGGGCTCATACGCATAGATCCATGATTCGTCACCTCTGACAATCTCATAAACGTCTTTTGAAGCACCGCAATCGATTTTTTTTCAAAATTTCTTTGCACCAATCGAAACCAGCCTTTTTTTGAGCGATTTTTAAATTGTGCGGAATCCAACGAGAACAAACCTTTTTTACGGGCAGGTGTTCATGCAATATCGAATGAATGCTGGTGGAAGAAATGCCCAAGGATGCCTCTATCTCACGGTATGTCACATGACGATCTTGCATTATCAGTTCACGCACGGCATCAATGTTCTCTGGCACAACGGCCGTTTTTGAACGACCTTCGACTTTGAGCGAGCGTCGGCCACGATTGAATTCATTTAACCACTTGTTTACAATGCTATAGGTGGTGCTTCATTGCCATACAATGATGCACTCTTGTCGTGATAATCCACGCCGAAAGTTGTGAAAAATGATCGCACGAAAATGTTCCCGAGTTAATTCCATTTTTTTTTGCCAAATTGATGCTAAATGATGGTCGTAGTTTGTGTAAACAACACAGTCTCTCGCTGGCCTCTAGTAGATACTTATTTACTAAAATCGGCTCCACAACCTCTGGCTGGTCTTGGCTAAATTTATGAGTTAACAGCTTTAAGGTCTAGTGCGCGCATTCTCCAAACTCCAATACCACAAACTCTTGCATCCTACTTCAAATTATTGCTTCACCTGAGGCTCGGTATTATCCGCCTGCGCTTTATGTCATATTGATCGTCTAACGCCTATCACGCAGAAGCGAATCGGATAACTACAAACGTTTTAGAAAAAATATTTTATAAATATTTTAAGTTTATTTTTGTTCGCCACCTATAATCAGCGTCTGAACAGGTCAAGATGTACATTTTCCGGTGAAATATCCTTATGCACACTCCCAATACTACATTATCTGCTTTCGGTAGTACCCTTGATTTGGTGACATACTCCACTGTAAACGCCGAATTTGGGAAAGAGAGCTTTATTCTTATGCTGTTTACCATACTTTTCTACACTTTTTTATTCCAGAGTGGTATACTCAATTTGTCATTCCGTTTGTTACAATACGAAAAATTAATCAGAAGTATTTATATTATTGATTGTCGTAAAATTCTAAGATGTTCCAGCCAGGTCCGTGTGTCTGTTGAAAGCACGATAGCGGTCAAACAAGTCAGGTCAAACAAGTTTATGGTCATAAGCTCTTTTGAATTGTTAACAGGTGAAATCAGTCCAGGGAGAAAAAAATTCCACTTTCAGGGACTAAAGGTAAATTGAAAAAATGTATACATTTTTGAGTTTAAGCTTAACAAATCATAATTTTTTGTAGACGAAGAATGGCAAAAACTGTTACTGTAAAGTGGGACTTACTAAATACCTTGAAAAGGGAATAGTTGTTGGACTTTTGATTCATGTGACTCAAAAAACGTGGTCGAAACGGGCGCTTAATAATCAATATGGGCACATGTGTACTCAAATTAAAGCAAATTGTGCTACCAAATATATCCAGTAATCTTGAAGTTTTGACCGAATTGAGGGACGAAATCATTGCGGAGAAACTAACCATTTTTGCGCTTTGGTAGCGTAGGCATGGTGGAGGGTATATACGAATTTAACAATGTTTTTACTTGTTACAGCCGACAACACCAAAAACATTTGAGGTAGACCCACATTCTGATCGTCCATCTATAGCTTGTAATTAAAGTACAAGACGCACTTGTTGTCCAATCTTTTTGAAATTTGGCTGAAGTACATTTTTGAACTAAGGACAACCGCTATTGAAAATGATGAATATATGTTCCGATTTAGATACAGCTCCCACGCATATGTTCAATCAATTTATATGTTATTAGCCCTAAAGTCATATATTTGGTTTTGAGACCCAAAGGCGAGTGCTATTGATATTCAAGGGAATCGGTTCATATTAAGATAAAACTCCACGCATATTTTTATTCGATTTTATGTGCTTAGCTCTAAAAGCCACATATTACATCTAGACTTTTTTCCTGTCATTTTTATATGCCGGGAGAGTGAGAACATTTATAACATTTCTCGAGATTGTTAAAATAAAAAATAAAAATAAAAAAATTATTGTTGCAAGCAGGGATGCTTGCAACTCTAAGTCTTTTCGACCGTTTTTTGTTTCTTGTGAATGAATATTCAATAAAGACATGGGATCAAATCTGAATATAGATCGCTTCTAAGGTGATGGTTTCAATATCTCTCAGTAACACCATCGCTTTCATTTTTGTATGTCCCCATATCGAATATTTGTAGGTTGTAAAATCGATACTGAACCCATTTTGGCAATTCAATAGGATACGCGTTACACTCATTTTGCATTAATGACTTGTGAGAAAAAAAATGTATCGGTAATATAATGAAAATTGTAAGGTAACGAATTGATTTCTTTGTAGCAAATGTGTTCGATTATTTGCATAAAATAAGTTGACATAAAAAACATCTGAATTTAAAATAAAATGTTTTTACAAACAAGTTTCATATTTCTCGTTAAGCTAAGTTTTAATGAACAATTTTATATTCATTTAATAAGATATTTCAATTCAATAAAGTCACATTTATAGTTGAAACACTCTTACCATTAAAAAACTCAATATATATTAACTCTTATTTTATTAAAAGCGTTATATAACTAAATGATTCTTTCTTGCACTGAACAAGTTCTACATGTTTAGAAGCGAGCCAAAAATAATTTAAAATATGTCTTTGTTGGTATTATCCAATAACGTCACAACTATCCGTAGAACAGTAATTTTTTCTACACTCGACTCGCGGACTTAGATCATTTAGTGCAGATTTTAGAACACAATCTCTCTGCATTTTTAACTCAAAAATGCGAAACAACATCAAGTTCAAGAATCTGCACTCTAGAAAATGCATTTATAGTCCGATATCGGCGGAATTTGCCACAGAGTAGTTTCGTGGCATGGCAAGTAACTGTTAGCAATTTGACCATGTCGGCCCATGATTATATACAGCCCTCATACAAAGGTTCCTTCCGATTTCAGGTCCTGGACAAAATTTAGTACAAAGTAGTTCTATTGAATGGTAACTGTTAAGGATCTGGCACTTATTGGCCCATGATTTAATTTAGCTCACATACAAATACGCCTAATTATTATGATTCCTGCTTGGAACATAATCTATGGTAGAGAGTACATAAGATTCGGTCCGCCCGGACTTAGCGCCTTCTATTCTAAATGTTACTTTCATTTATATGGGCAATATCTAAAGGCTATCAAGAATTATGGATTTCGAAATTGAAAAGGCGTATGTAAAGAAAAACACATAGGCCTTCTACAATTATATGATAATTTATATAAAGAAATGCACAATGCGCTTTTTCTAAATCCCGAACCAATAAATTTATCATAAATTTATAGACTTAAAGCGACAATAAAAAAATCAGAAATTTGCACATAGGCCTTCTGATGGGAACTACGTCGATATGACGATGGACAAACAACAAATCTTATAAAAATTTGGACCATATACGTAGGCCTATTTTATGATATTCATATATCTTTCATTAAATCGAAGTAAAAGTATTCGGTGTTTTCTTTCTTGTAAGAGATGTCTTTTTATTCACTAGATACTGCACTTTTAAATCAGAATTAAAATTTTGCGGAAGTCACATTCGATAATGCGTCAACATTAAAAATCTATTTTTCAAAATCAGTTTAAATGATTGTAATTCATACCAGATTAAAATCATTTCGAAATCAAACGTATTCGTTTCTTAAAGAATGTCTCCCTGTAAAAATTCTTAAAAATTAGTCAAAAAAGTGCCTTTCCAATTGTAGAAATCACCTTAATTGGCAACTCTTTATTAAGATGTACTGACATGCATACAAACGTATGTATGAATATTAATAAGGTTGCACAACAAGTTACTACGAGTAGATGGATGTACTTGAACGCCTGCCCGCAGCTGTGTTCCTAATTAAGATTAACTCAGATAATGATGTAGGTATTGCGTATCCAAGATTTCACTTCGATTATTCTTGCAGCTCAATATCGTTTCAATCTTAAATCGGGTTGCACATACTGTGTATGTGCAGTGTACGAACTTAAAGTACCCTACCACTGTCGATTTTGGCACACTTAGCCGCTGACAAAAAGAGTAGTCTCAATGTATGCGCTATACTACATATGAAATGTATTAATATGCCGACTTTCGTCGATATTTACCAATAAACATCGGAATTTGTACCATTACAAACAAATTAGGAAATGTATAAAAACTTTTCCAGAATTATAATGTTGTAAATGATAAGGAATTAGACAGTATGGAATGGATTTTACACTGATTTTCCCTCAGCTAAGGTCCAAAAAGGATGAAAACAGATACGAAAAATTAAGAATAAAATTTATTTTAGCAATCCTGACGCACTAGATGCAGTTTTTCGTGTTAGTTTGCTTTACAACCATTTTCTCATCGTCTATACAGGGTGAGCAATTTAACAATTTCAAATTTGAATTAGCAGTAAAAAAGAGAACAGAAGATTTATTAAAATTTGTGGTTTTTGTGGCTGAACTTTGTCATTTAATAATGGAACACAACATCATTCATATGACTACCACAACAGGCCCTGCAGTACCCTTTCCGATTAACGAAATTTTTAACTACATTTTTGATTGTTTCGGGTCGAACCTCTTTAATGGCAACTTCCATTTTATGTTTCAACCCTTCAATTGTCTCTTGAAGCTTTGCGTAACATTTATTCTTAATGGCTTCCCACAGAATGGCTTCCCAATGGCTCCTAACAGCTTTGAGGCGGCCAATTGACATCACGATTTCATCTGATTACTCGATTTTTAAAAACAGTGCGTAAGATACCTGTAGTTGCGTTGGCTGTGTGAAATGTGGCCCCGTCTTGTTGAATCCAAATGTCGTCCATGTCATTCTCTTGAATTTTTGGAAACAAAAATTCGTTGAGCATTGAGCGGTAATACTCGCCGTTGACGCCACCTGCGGTTACTTGCTCATTTCGAAGAAAATTGAACCAATGATGGCGCTGGCCCAAAATCCACACCAAACGGTGACTTATTGTGGATGCAATGGGTTCTCAATAGCCTCGTGTGGGTTCCCTGAACCCGATATGCGACAATTTTGCTTATTGAAATAGCCAACGATTTTCATCTTCTTCATTCTCATCCATTATTAAATGACAAAGTTCAACCTTTCCTATAAAACCAGAAATTTGAACAAATAATTAGTACTTTTTTTTAACAGCCGATTCAAATTTAAAACGTTTAATCGCCCACCCTGTATTATTGGCGGATTTTTGTATCTTAATGATATACGTTTCGTGATAATTTAAGCATTTTGACAGTTGCTAGTCTAAAAGGTTTATTTTAAGCTGTTTGTTATTAGTGTTGCTGTTGCTCTTCCTTGTGTTGCACCGATTCTGTATTTTATGCCTGGGACTTAATTTTATTTAGAAGAACAATATCTCGGTTTTAAGTGTCTAAAAAAAGTTGTGAGTCATATCGTCTAGCTGTTATAATTAGTGAATTTATGTTTATTTGAAATATTTTTAAACTTTGTGAATCTGGGTTGTTTTGTTTAGTCGATTTTTTCATACACTTATCATGATAAAGTGGTTTCGTTTTGAGGTGTTTGTAGATGCAATTGCTTTTTTTAGGTTTGTTATTTGGTTGCTTAAATTGATCATCATATTTTTTAGTTCCTGCATGAACGAGTTGGGTAAAAAGTTATTCAATCAGTTTGTTTCTTCTGTTATTGTTGCACTTCCTCTTACAGTGATAGCATTGCTTTTAATTGGATTTACTCTGTTGTTGTACATGTTTCTTTATTTTCAGATATACCTTGCTTTTTAGCCCTATTTCGCTATAGTTATGAGACATTTTCCCCTTTCATGCTCTACGGAAAATTTTTGACAGTTTCTGTTATTTCGTTATAAGAACTCTCATTTAACACAGATAAGTAGCAGATTTTGTATTTGCTTTAGCTTATTAACATTACCATCTGCACTAATTTGTACACGGAATATTGGAAGTGGTTACTCTATTTGCACAGAGTTACAAATCAATGGATTGATCTTTGCGTTGTTCTTCGTATATCCCATCGAAATTTGTATTGGCGTTTTGGCCTGTTAAAGGAAAGGTTTTGGGGTAAATGTAAAAAATGGTTGTTTTTGTCCTTTCTTTGTAGGCTATAATTCTTACATAAACAAGGCTTTTATAGCTCTTAAATCTTTCATTTTGAAGACTTTTTTTCTTTCTTGATGAAATCTTTTAGTTGTTTTGTTGCAATGTCCACAATTTGTATTAGTGGTATTTTATTAACTTTATTTGCTTGCACGTTAACCACTGTGCTGTAAATGTTTGTTGTAATCTAGTTATTCGTGATGCTACTTACAACAAAAATATATTGGTTTTGTGATCATAATAAAATTTGTATTGTTTTCAATTACTGCCATTTTTATGTGTAAAATGTGTACTCCGAAGGTTTAGAAGCTTCTCTTTGTAAACGCCCCAAATGTCCTCCTTTCGTTGGCACGAATGGCCTCCTTTCCGAAAAAGCATTATGGTAACTCTGCCCCAATGTGTACGTAGTATTCACTCATACGGCATGTCTGCGGTATCTTGAAGAATTCCAGAGCAACTCAATTGACGCAAGGTGTAAATTTTAACACGCATAATTTCTTCATCTCTCGCACCAGCGACATCTCGAACACGTCAAAAACCGCAGTCATAGTAAAAAGAAAAACATGCATGCGATGTGTTTTTCATCAGCTACATTTACATGTATGTGTGTGTGTGTGTGTGTTGGCGCAAGTATGCATGCAAGCTCATGTCACACAGTGTTTAGGTTCTGTGCAGAAATTTGACAAAAATAAAAGGCACAGAAAGCAAAGGATCGTGAAACATCGTTACTGCCACTTGAGTTCCCTTGTGATTCATGGCCCACTCAACAAAGATTTATAAGATCTTTGGTCTTGGGCGTGATTTATCCAGATGCCAATAGCGACGGTTCGTACTTCACTTGGTCCCTCTACTAGAGTCTCGGTTTTCCCAGTCGGCGCTTTCCGTCGATTGCCTTTGTGGCTGGAGTCTTTGTTCTACGACCGGTCATGTCATGATTCTTCCGACTCATGTGTTTCCCACCTACGTAGCAGGACCGAACATTTAGGAAGGATTTTCATCTCTACACTCACAATACAACCTTATCAACTTTCGTAACCAAGCTTCGGCGTATGTATTGTAAAGTAATATACGTCTTTTGGGAGAGGGCTCCGTTCTTAAGCTGTTTGTCTAGGGCAAAATGGCACCTGTTTGTCAACAATATTACCTTTTATGTTAGAGCTGACATCGTTCGTTTGGAAGCCTGTCTGTCGCGGTGCTTTTCGAACAAATGGCAGCCTGAAGTTCGACTTGTCCTAATTAACCACAAGACTGACTTAATGTTGAAAGCCTAGTATTCAACTAAAACGAAATTTTCGCTTAGAAATTTTACATTTACCACATTTAAGACATTTAAGTGTAGGAAAAATATCCGTGTAGAGAAGTGTAGGAATAAACAGCAGTTATTAATTTTCAAATAAATGATTTTATTCATATTCATTGAATACCATTGAAAAGTACTTCACAAATTTTGTTTTTTTCTACTAATTTCAATTATCAGAACATTAATTTTCGTTGCAGGTTGCGAAAAAAAGTCTACACTGCTAGTGATATAAAAAATCCCTGTAACAGTTGAAAATGCGCCACCTTTTCGTTTCAGCTGAGTACCACCAATCGAAAATTGCTACCGAATATTGATTTACCGAAGCTAAATTAGTTTTGCTTCTTTTGGAAGCAAAAATTTAGTTTTAGGTGAGTACTTGGCTTTAAAATGCAAATGTTTCATCTCGTTCTGTTCTTCCGACAATGCCCATGGCCCATAGCATAAGCGAGGGGAAACGTTTTATCCCTCGAAATGTATTTTTACGCCCTCCAAAAAGGAACAAAGGTAAGGTGGGACCGTCCTTTTTTCCTCAGGTTCACCATTATTACGCCTTCGAAATACAAAGAAGGATACTGCAAACAAAAAGGCGTGTCGCGGCGAAAGAATACAACTCTGTGCAATACGCTTATCGTACCTATCTTTCTTTGTAAAGGTATCACGTTAGTATTGAATTGAATGCTTTCCTTTATTTATTCAAATTTAATTTTAACATTCGATCTTTTAAATTTAAGTATAAAGAAAAGGTCTGTCAAACTTATAACTTTACAATTAAAGAAAGTGAATTGCATAATTTTTCAGAATTCATTGATTAAAAAGGCTCTATAACTTAAAGCGTTTTTCAAATATCTAACTAACTGGCTCCAATCTCTTTCATCAACACCACTTAGATTATCAATTATCTCTGCCGGCGTTAATGCGGGTTTTCGAAAACACGCGACTCTATATTCATTGAGAACAGGACATAAACCAAGAAAGTGTTCTATAGATTCTTTCGCATTCATGTTACATAGTGTGCAGTTATTTTGTTCGTTGGCATAACCAAACCTGTTGCCGTTAAGATTTAATAGATCTACTCTTGCCTTAAAATTCAATGAAATTGTATCTTGGCTTATGTTGTCAGCGCAATATGATAGACCCTTGGTATGGTCTAGTTGTTTATATATGCGACTTACACTACCACACTTTTTTTCCACCCTGTCTTCGAAGATTTTCTGCTTCATTGCCATTGATTTTGATCACTGTTTGTATCCGGCCATTGTATATTCATACTTCTTGCAGTACTTTTTAGTTCTTTTACCCAGAATATATCTTTTTGTAAAAGCAAGCGGGAAAGTTGAAACGGCAGCCTTGCTTCAGGGTATTGAAATAAAGTTTTTATGATATAATTTATGTGCAGCTGTAGGGTGTATAAGTGGTTATCTTCGGCAGCAGTTTCCAACATCAAGGCGTAGGTGGCCGAGTGATTTGGCAGTTTTAGGATTTTTTTCATGAAATAATGAAATAATGCAGTTTGTCGACTTCTTGGAAATGGCTCGCACCCCATACTTGCGCCGAATATGGTTGAATGGATCTGCATACAGCGAGGAACACTTTCCACTTCATGGATAGACTGATTTCTCCTTTACACAAAAAGCTCTTCCATGTCGTATTTATCGCATTCTTTGCTTGTGTATTTCTTCTTTCGACATGCTTTTTGAATGAAAGTTTTGGTGTAAAAACCACACCCAAGTACGTAAATTAATTGGAAATTTAAATACTTGTGCCTCTGAACTTCCACGTTTCCTGTGCGCTTAGTCTTCCGCCATTTCTGAATACAAGCATTTCCGATTTACTCATGTTCACTTCAAGACCCCACAAATCGCAGTACGCCTCCAGATTTGCTATCATCATATGCATAGTGTCTACATCATCTGAAAGTACTACCATATCGTCAGCGTAAAGTAGTAACCTGATGTTTAGGTTTCCTATGTTCAAACCTCCCTTTAAGCATTCATGCAGGTCGTTGATGAAGAGAGCAAATAACAGTGGAGAGAGCAAGCAACCTTGCTTTACTCCGGAGCTTGTTTCAAAATCACGTTAGTATTTTAGAGCAATGGGTTTACAGTGGTAACATAATATAGTTGTGGAAATCGTATAGTGGTTGTACGATCAATTCAGTTTTAGAAATCATAATATGGTTCTGGTATCGGCATCGATTAAAAAGTATCGATACTGTCATATTTAGAATACAAGAATAAAAATTGTCGTTACCCAATCAGCATGGAAACAGAATTACTTGAATACTTCTTTGACTATGTAAAAAACCATAAGAAAGGATTTGTTGACAGATTTGAAAACATTACAAATTTTCACTTTGTTTTTAGAAAATTTTTAAAGAAAACAAAAAATATTATTTTGTTCATTGTTTCGACAATGAGCTTACGAATTTCGATACGAAAGAGCACTCTTTGATAAAGTATCGAGTAGAAAGTTATCGATAATAAAAGGTTCGATTAACTTTTCGGGTTCCTAAAAATGGTTGTATGTGATTAAAATGTGCTTTCGAGAGTCATAACGTGTTGGTGTTGGATCAAAATATAGCCATATTATGATTATGTAATACGTGTTATGCTTGTGTGGGATCATACTATGGCAAATGCATATTTTTCTACTAGTATGTTGTTGCTCGAGCTGAATTCGCCATAATTAATTAATATCATTTTATGATTCCGGCAACTATAATTTCTTTTGAACCAATGATTAACTCAGGCGCTCCATAGAGTCCGTGCACTCACCACACGTACTAATCAAAGCTGACTCCGAACTGTAACTAATTAGAAAACTGTTGCCGCTTCTCTCCACTTTCATTGTTGAACACTGTGCGCCTGACGTGATGAACGTTTAGAAGAAGAAGAAGCAGAACACACCACTTTTATTATCTAGATTAAAATGGCAAACTTAAAATTCCAATGAAGTGAACTTCTTTCATTCCAGATAGGGGCGTATGCATGTGTGTTTGCGTGTGTGTGTGCGTGCCTGCACTAACAACCGTTGTGTCACAGTGGCGAACATCACACTTCTCCCCTTGCCGTGACTCCTCATTGTGTAAAAATTAATTAAAAATCGGATTTAAAAAAATATGATTCATAACATTTTTAAAGCGCAGTATTAAGTGTCGACGTTTTGTGCAGCGCGCCATACAAGTTTCACCAAAAACGTTGCGGAACGTTGTAAAAAGTGCATAAATCTTCCTTTCCGCAAATAGCGTTATGTAAATTAGACCAACCCTCCGTCGCCCGGCCCTCCCCCAGCCCCATTTACTGGAATCCATCTAATACTGCACTAAGCTTTTTTTGTTTGAGTCCTTCTGCGCGAGTGTGTGTGTGCATGTTGTGGGTGTGTAAGTATGCGTGTGTTAAAGCCCTGCAAACATTTTTTATTGCGGAAGAATCTCTGGCAATTCGCCTGAATCGTGGGTACAATCGCGGCGATTGTTGCCTGTAAATCACGTAAGTATCCCCAGTTGAAAGTAGTTGTAACCCTTAGAGAGATTTGCGAGGAAGAATCGTGAGCTTTGAACGGCGGAGATTCCAAAGCGAATCTTTAAGAAGATTATTTGGCAATTCTTCAAAACGATTCCTAACCGATAACGATATTTATTTACGAGATTCGTAAATTAGTAGTTAACTGGAGGCGATTCGCTAGAAATAATAAATGACAAAGAGGATACAAAAAGGAACTGCATAGAATTTTTTACTCGAAAGAACATCGACGAAGTAAAACAACGTATTGGATTGCGCTATTGTTTGCTGAACGATTCTTAGGCCTGCAAAGCGACCCATGCAATGAAGTTCGTTAATACAAATCGCGCGGACGATCCATCATCCATAAATCGCCAAAAAGTTTGCAGGGAGCGCTTTAATGTTTCGCTAAGATATCTCTTATATCTGAAAAAGTGCATAGGTATAAAAAGTAAAATTAATCCCAAAAGTATAAAATAATTTACGAAAATCGTCCGTGAAAATACGTAACAAGGAGCCAAAATAAACTGACAAAAGTGGCACAGGACCAGAATCACGCACACACACTCGTACGCATACATTCGTGCACCAGAGTGCATTACAGGCACACCGATACGAAACAGAAGCACAGTCAACCGCAGTCACGAGCATGCGATCACAAACACCACCTGGTGGGGAACTTATTCGCTGGCTCACACAAATTTCGTTCACACCAACTGTTTTTGCAGACAACAATTACGCAGTGGCAACCAACAACATTCACTGTCACGGCCTTAGGTTTATCAGCATGTTCGCATACACGCCTACCCAAACACACACACACACTACCCACCCCAACCACACATGCCGAATTCTCGTGAACCACACACATCTTTACGCAAAACAAAAGAAAGAAGTATTGAACATACAAATGCATCGTTCCTAGGATGTCCAAAACCGAGGCCGGGAACCGACATTCCGGTTCTTATGTCAAAACCCGACAGTCGGTTTCTCAAACATGCCTAACCCCGACATGTTGGTTTACCCGATTTTCTGCTGTCGGGTTTTTAGGTTGTTTTTGTTGTTGAATGTAAAACCAAAGAAAATTCATTGTTTGACGTACGGCATACGTTGGTTTGTGAGCTAGACCCTCCTTAAAGAGCTCCGATATACTCAGAATGGCAAGATAAGGCGATTTAACGATATCTGTCTATCCGTCCGTCTGCTGTCTTTCTAAAGCTCGTTATCAAACTAAAAGTCGCAATTGTTGCCCGATTTTCATGAATTTTTGTACAAGTAAGTTTTTTTAATGGACGCTATTGAAATTAGAGCAAACTGGTTTAGATTTAGATATAGCTCTGACACACATGTTCATCCGATTTCATGTTTCTGACTCCAGTAGTCACATAATAAATCAAACCTTTAGCAGAAGTAAGTTTTTTGAACAAAGGTCGGAGGCTGTTGGCTTTTAAGATATTCGGATAAAATTTAGATATTGCTCCCTCACAAATGTTCAACCGATTTTATGTATTCAGCCCTTGAAGCCAAATATTACATCCATCTTGATGACATTTGGCACCGTTCTTTACGGTCGATCAGTAATCAGAGCATACTCGTATGTATATAAATGGGTCATACAGATCTACGTATTTAAATATGCTCTCAATAAAAAAAGGTAAATAAGAGTACAGCAGCTATACTTATAAAACTACCATATTAATTCCGATTTTGATTAAATTTAGATCATATAAGCTAATTTTTTTAAATAAAGTCCCCGTACAAATTGTCTGGGCCAACAAAATGGCTTACAATATACTACATAAACATGGGCTTAAAATGACTATACAATTTTCTCACGAAGCCAAAATTAATATTACAGTTTGACTATATTTTGGTGACTGATCTTATCCATTTAAACATGGACATATGGGTACCATTAACAATGCAATTTTCTGACAAATTCATACACGAGCTTATTTTTAAATCTTGGTTTATTAAGAGCCCGTTCAAGGGGTTCAAAACCTCTGTTTTTTTAACATCCAGAATTGAAGAATATAAAAAAGTCGGTAATGTTTAAAAAAAAAAACTATTTGCAGCAAGTGATTTTAATGCATTGTGGAGTATAGAAATGCAAACAATTACTTCACTTATTAGAAGGGAAATATTTTCTATTCATTGGCAAAAACCGGCTGTTGCCGGTTTTGTACTTTTAACAAAAACGTTTTGAAAAAAACCCGAAATGCCGGTTTTCCGAAAACCCCGGTTTAATAACACTCTAATCGCTGCACTTCAGTTGGCAATTCTAATAAATTCGAGCGAATCGCATTTCTTACAAACTTACGCTTTCGCTTCACTCCAGGGTGCGCAGGCAATTTTTAGGCCAATTTTAATTTTGCAATTCGACAGAAACTGGGTTATATTTAAAATTTCGATATTCCTAGTTAAGACTTAACAAAAGCCGTAGATTATGATAGTGGGAACTTAGTCTTGATGAAAATAAAAATTATGGAAAATTAAAATTATTTTCATAAGGTGTTCAAAGAAAGAAAAGCAACAAATGACAATCATCTGGTATGACCAGCAGTGGCGCAGGGGCTTGTGTCTGCGTCTACTTACAGAAAGAAGTGTTCTATGTTCAAACCCCCGCAGAAGTATATTTTAATTTATTTTCATAGTTCATTGAACAGGAATTAACCGGCTCGAAACCTCTCGCATCAACATCGCAAATTGGAAAATTACATACATTTTAACCTTTAGTCGGTTAACCCTATTTAGTCGGTTAACCCTATTCATACCAGACAGTAACTTCGGGTCAATATTGAAATAAAAATTATGTATTTCATAAATAAAAGAAATACCGACCCATAACTTTAAGTACGAGTATTCCTTTATTAAATAGTGGATTTTGTTTTTAATATTTGTTGTGGTTTTTTAAACGATTTTCCGATTTCCAAGATTTTTCGAAAAGGATGAATTTGTGTCAAATGAGAAGGACATTGGGGACAATTACAAAGATCCTTTAGAACCTTCGGAGGACGCATTTCAAAAATAAAAAATGGCAGCAATTGGAAGAATACACAGTTTATTATTATCACCAATTAAATACAATTTTGTTTAAAAAGGGTATAGTCCATTATATGTGTATATAGTGCATATGGATAAAACGAAAACAGAAAAAATGAGAACATTTAAAAAAAAAATTCTCGGTCGTGATGTCGAAATAAACACGTAATAAGCTTAACAATTAGTGTTTTTTTCTTTTCGTCTGCAATTTTCGAAGTTCATATCGAAACTTACTTAACCCAACATGGGATTTTCCAGTTTAGCTGCAGTTCGGATTTGCTTTAAGGCCATCAAATCCGAATTGATGGCTAAAAATTGATTTTCCGAAGAACATTAAATTTATCTCACTTCAAGATAGCTTAAACTAATTGGAATTTTGCTTCCTGCCTTCGGCACAATTGTAGCTATAGACGAGGAGAAAAGTATTTAAAACAAACTAAACAGAAAATCTGTTTCAAAATGGCTAAAATATATATTTTTTAATTTTTTCTATCTGGTGATAATGGTAAATTTTGGCCAATACTTTGGAAAGCTCAGTGAAGTAATCTTTAAAAAAAATATTCCTTTCTTTATATATAAATGGTAATCTTTAAGAACATTATAAAACCGGAAAATATTTTTGCACATTTCCCTATTTGTTTGTGTATTGGTTTCAAGGGATTTTATATATTTTCTACAATACCTTTGGGGAAAACATTGGACATTGTTAAAAACTTAAAACTCGAATAATCGATGCAAAATACAGATGCAAAAATACATTTTTTCATATTCTAATTTTCTAAAGAATTATGAATTATACCACAAGGAACTCAAATAACAAAAGGAGCATGGCGAGAAATGTTGTAAAGAAACAAAACATGCACTAGTTTATTAAATATTATTTGTGCTTAGTACTCGTAATCGCAAGAAAAAAATGTTAGACGCCACCTGCATATCCACTAACTGGGATGGTCAATCTTATAGTATTTTGAGACGTGCAACAAAAATGTTCGTAGCAAATTTTTCCTAATAGCTGGAGTTTGCCTTTAGTGTAAGAAAAATTATATAATTTATACCTTAACTTAGATTTTATTTTTTTGACAATCATTTTTGTTTCTCTCCTAAATCTACAAGATTTGCATTATGTTTTTAAAAACTACCTTAAAGTAAAGGTTGTTTTTATAATGCGCTCACCAAAAGATTCCTTCAATAAATTGATTGTTTCGTTGCATGTATGGCGTATAGCGCCGTCTTGTTGGAACCAATGGTCGTCCACATTAAGATCCTCCAATTCAGGCACGAAAAAGGCGAAATCATAGCCCTATAGAATTCCCCATTGACTGTAACATTATGGAGTCGTGTCTTAGTATGGCAATGACAGTTTTTTCCCGCTCGAATTTCTGATAGATCTCCATACTTATTTGCAACGTCACACAGCGAACAGATTCGTGGTCACAACTGAATTTCTTTGCCAACAGTAGGGATGCGGTTGGTTGTACTTTAAGAATTAATACGGATGTTTTATGTTATTACTGTATTTATTGGAACGAAACTATTTTTTGTCATTATTAATTGTTGAAACCAACATACAATTCTATATAAGACTATTAGTTACCACAACCGATGTTATGCGAACACAGGTGCTTGAAATTATAAAAAATCGGTTGAGATTTATTTAATTAACCCTGGGTTAATGTTTAGTTTAATGAACTCATATTTTTAAAATGGGTTTGTGCTGATATTTTTTATTTGTAGCTACATTTCGCATGCGGATTCTTGAAATATCCCGACGTAAAATATTGGTGCAGGCTCGCCTCACTTAATCTATTTATTTGTACTTTTTTAATACAGTATTTGCAATATGAAATAACGTTGAGATTTTTGCAAAAGTTAGGCTTTATTTTATTACTTATTAAGAAACACTCGAAAATCTAGAAACAAAAGCGGGTAGCCCAACTGATCAGCTACGTCTAATACACCGACAATGTCCCAAGCTTTATATACTTTATACTGCTTCTTGGCTATGGAAAATTGAGATTCTAGCTGTTTCCTTACTGATGTCGCCCATATAAATTACCTCTGTGGCATAAAACTATTGTGACGCATATGACCATCTAATCTGTAGCGACATTGAACACATCCTACGTGCATACGATGATTTGTTTAAACATCGCTTATGTGCTGTTGCTGAGGTCAAAGTAATATTGGCGTAACATGTAACCGGATAATGTTCCATTTTTCTTAGTCGCCGGACCTATCGCTGATAAAGAAACGAAAGCATATTTGTCTGTGGCTTCGCCATGACGTTCTTTATAAAGTGTGCCTAGCCTTTTAATCAATGAACATACATAAATACACAAGGTCTAAATGTCATATATGAGTGTCATTGTCAGGGCGATCGTGTGATCCTTTCTAATCTCCAAGTAAATAAAGGTTTAAATTAAAAACTCATTTGTGTCTTCATTTAAGCGTTTTCGTTGTTCTTCTGTATGTATAAGTATACACTGTACTGAGTACGTACAACAAACATATAGTCTTAAACGTGCAAGAACACATATCCGCCTCTATTACTGTGCAGAAACAGGAGGGGGAATTGAGACGAGGGGGGACAAAAACAATACGTATTGAGTGACAAACAAATCCTGCTGCAAGAGGAAAATACAACAACAGCCGCAATCATTATTACGCCACCCATACTTTACTAATTTTACAATAGCATCTTCATCTCTAATAAGAAGATACACACACACCAATACATATAGATATGTATGTATACCGTATACCCCGAAACCCACTCCTACTCAGACAGAGACTTGTGCATCCAAAGACACCCTTAGTGCACATGGAAAAAGGCGAATGCCAGAAGAAATTACAATACCATCTTCAACTGTAAATGGGAACACATGCACACAAAGACTACAGCCAGGGGAATGGCTGCAGTGTCGGCGGCAGGCGGTGCCAGGATGTGCCAGTGTAGAAGGAGGAGCAGGAGGAGACGCCGACAAAGCCAAAACCATAACAAACACACTCTACCCATTTTACAGAGATCTGCCAGTGGAATCTGTAAACTGCAACAGAGCCATAAAAACTAGAAAATAAAAACGGGCCAAACAACTGAACGCCAGTCGGTGTCAGCGACTAACCAGCCACTAGACGACGAGACAGACGACCGAGCGACCGAACTAAAATCGGTTACACGTGTACGGATGGAGTGCAATGGAATATGAAATAGTGGATGAGTATGTTTAAAATCCTGCTCCCCTCTGCTCTACCCACTGTCTGCAAGTTCCCTCTCTGTCTACGCAGTGTCATTTCTGCGCCTGTAGTCATCATACACAGCCGCAGACACACAGGCACACTCACACACACATACACGTGCCGACACAGTTCTAGAGACAAATTTACACTGGCACAAAAAAGTCTGTTAAACAAGTTGAACAAGTAGGTGCACACAACCCGCACACATACATCAGCGGCAGCACAAATGAGAATTTAACAGAGAGTGTTTTTGTCATAGTGCGAAAGTGGGAAACTCGAAGAGTAGTCGAAAGTACCTACATTCGTAGTAACACTAGAGGTAGTCAGTCGTTTATGGCTGCTTGTGCTTTTTAGCATATCAGCTCAGAGCGTGGCGTATGGGGACTGGGCGGAGAGGCAGAGACACAACACAACCACCCACCGCCGCCTCACCCAACCAGCGATGCCAACCTGGTTGTTTTTCCACTACTTGTGTTGATGTTTTTGATCACAAAAAGCACTGTTGAAAATCGCTACTGAGGCGACTTTTTCTAAAAACACTATTTTTTGGTTTCTGGCATCAATTGTCCTTTTAAGTTTTGAGGTAGTAACTTGTAATCCCACTAGGAATTACTTAAAAAATTGATAATGCAGAAATTTATTAGAATTTTTGATAGTTTGCGCTCACACGGTTTTTAAAAATTTGAAAGATTTGTACTTTTTTTTAAATTTCCACTTAAATCTAAATAATTTTTACAATATTTAGACATTTACGTTTTTTTCAATTTGATCCGTATCGAATTTGTAAGTGTTATTCTTCATGTTCTGTAGCGATTTGTAGCGGTTTTTAGCACATTTCATGCGCAGCGGTTTTTGCTTCAGAACATTTGGTGACACTGTTTCCACCGTCACCTCCAGCTTTTATCATTTGAGAGAAAACTTTTCGATTTCACTTTAAGTAACAGCGTATGTTCTTTTTTGTTGGGTTTGTCAAGCATGTCAGTGTTATGTTGCACACACACATACACTCTCCCAAAGAAGATTTAGAGACTATCATCATATTTCATATTCAGCGCGCACACATACGCACGCACGCACATGATTACCATTTAAGTTTTAATTGGCTTTCAAAAAATTTCTAATTGTTTTGGGACTACATAGTTTTCACATTTGGAAACCTTAAGATTTTGTTTCCAAACCAACCAAACTTGTTCAGTCGCCAATAGTAGCGTGGTCATATTGACCCCTGCAGTGCTGGTGTGAGACATACATACTTCCGCCGGAACTTGTTCCTGGCCCAATTCCGTCAGCACTTGGCCAAGTATCGAACACAAATCGGATGTGGACATTTCGCTCTTGCCATGTTGGAGAAGTACCGAGGAATTGATTGCTTGTTTACAAGTTCACCATGGCCATTATCCGATAAATTTCTCTTCCTATTCTTGCAGCGTAAAGAAACTACAGGAGCAGAAGAATGGACGACTCGCCGGATATGGAGTGCGGTCACAGGTGTGCTGAAGTGTCAATAAATTTACAGTTCTCAGAAATATGGCATTGTAATAAAAACTCCCCCACGGGAGTGGGTGCGACGAGGAAGGACGCCGTTCAAACAAAGGCCTTTTGTTGCTCTGCGATGAACTTTTAACAACTGCACCGCCACTTTGTGCATTTAATAAAAATTTCCTTAACAACACGACTACATGAGTACAAACTTTCGTCGATGTTTTTAATTGCATGTTTTTATTTTTATTTTATAATGACGAGTATTCCTGAGCACCGGCTATATGCAGGTGTTGAATTGAGCTGAGCTGAAAAAAACTGTGCGGCGTTTGTTGCTTGCTACACACCCGCTCTTTAGAATAAAGCAGAAAATGCGATTAAAGCGGACAGTTTCGTAAAAGAAATCATTGAGTAAAGAATTGAGATGGATGAAGCGAGTTACATGTACACATACTAGGATGTAGACATGATAAGACCGAACTGGCGTAGATTGAGATAGTCTTAACACGATGGGGCTAAACATTATCACGATTTATTATTGTTTCAATTCTTCTATATATATATATATATATATATATATATATATATATATATATATATATATATATATATATATATATATATATATATATATATATATATATATATATATATATATATATATATATATATATATATATATATATATATATATATATATATATATATATATATATATATATATATATATATATATATATATATATAGAATTAAAACAATAATAAATCGTGATAATGTTTAGCCCCATCGTGTTATATATATTTAAAACACAGAAATGTGCCTACAAAACTGGGATCATTAGAAAAGCCATATTGCGAGGAGTGTTTATGACCAATGCTATCGGTTGACATGGTTATAGATGACGATCCAAGCGTTCAAAAATCCAATAGAGTTTCTTAGCACTTTAGAGCTAACGTGAAAAGTTGGTTCACCATTAATGCTCTTTTGCAACTTATATCCATGAAATCGTGCAACAAAACAAGAAGTTCTACAGGTGAGATTTTTGGACTAAGGGCATACGCTGTTGAAATTGAAGAAACCCGGTTAAGATTAAGATATAGCTCCAACACATATGTTCCTCCGATTTTATGTTTTTAGCTCTAGAGACCACAATTTGTCATTTAATTGTGTGAACATATACCTACCTATATGTTCAACCAGTTTTACAAAATAATACGGATTTTTCTCACAAATTCAAATAAGACATTTGTTTAGGATTGTAGAACGGCGAAATCGGCCCAGGGGGAAAAAGTTTGCCTTTAAGGGACTTAAGGTACCTCGCAAAAAAGTATTTGCTTGACAAATTACAATATTATGTGAACAAACACTAAATAAACTAAATATGTAGCCCAAAAACGTCCTGCATGGGAAGAACGGCAAATTTTGCTGCAAATATAATAAAAGGGCAAGTTTAAAGTTTTGGCTGTAACGGCCCAAAAACAAACCTTATTTTTTGTTATTCTTTTAGCGTGGGGATGGTAGAGGGTATATAAGGTTCGGTCTGGTCGAACTTAAAGACGTTTTCACTTCATTTACTAGTATAGATTTCCATAATTTACTGATTAAAAAAAACTGCCATTGTTTTTCTTTGTTTTGCACAAAAGCAGCTAAAATAACAGTTACCAGCAGTTTATGTTAAAGAAACCTTGACAATTGGACAGCAAATTTAAATAATACAAGTAGGCCGAACCTGGTATGCCCTCCTCCATCGAGCAAATACCCGAAAAGGTATACTTCATCACAATACCTTTAGTCCCTTGAAGGGAAACTTTTTCCCCTGGTCTAATTTTCGATTTCAGGGTCCTAGCTTAATATCGTGCATGCAGCAGACACACGAACGGTCATGGCTTTATCGTCTAAGAATCAATATCGATCAATATTAGGAGAAGTTGCAAACGGAAATGAAAACTAGAATTGAGAAACTTTTTATCTTCGCTTTACTACTAAATAGGGACATAAATACTGTTACACACGTTTTATGCTGTAAAATAAAAAATACTGAATATTTTTTAATATATTTATTGATGTATATTGTATCCAAAAAGAATCTATCGCACTGGCCAATCGTCAATAGCTGCACGAACCTCGTCCATTGGAAAATTGGCCACAGCTCGAACCAAAGCAGTCTTAAGAGATCCAATGGTGGGGAATCTTTTGTGACAAACCTTGTCCTCTAAAACCGTCCACAATTTGTAATTCAATGGGTTCAAATCTAGACTGCCTGAGGACCATTCCTCAGAGGAAATGAAAGCTGGCACATTGTTTCGAAGCCAGGCCTGGGACGTTTTAGCCTTATGGGCTGGCGCAGAATCCTGCTGGAAAGTACATGGCTGGTTTTGGAACAGGAAATTGTTAAAAGTCTTCACAACAGCTTCCAAAACGGTTTCTTGGTAAACTTTGGCCGATGTTTTGACTCCTTGTTCGCAGAAATGCAGGTCAGTGACCCCATCGTAAGAGACACCCCACCAAACCATGACTGAAGCTGGGTGATGACCCTTTTCCACCCTTGGGATCAGTTAAGATGCTTCCTTAGATGACGGCGCATACACTCTATCATTTTGCTTGTTAAATTTTTCCTGAACGCTAAAAACAAAATTTTTCTGTGCAAGTTATCAGCGTGCTTCACCTAAAGACGTTTGCATTTTTCAATCCTATTTTTTTAAAGCTGTAGTCAATAAATGTCCGGTACGTCGTTTGAAAGCCCCAAGTCCCAAGTATTCTTTAATAATTCGACTCATGGACTTTTGCGTGATATTCATCTCACGGGCCATGATTTTCTGTTTGATGAGCGGATTTCAGGGAATTCTTGGTTTAACGGCTTTGATGACATGCGGTGTTCGAACAGAGCGTGGACGGCCCGACCGGTATCGGTAGACGAACATGCTGCTAATCCCTAGTGGCCGGAGCGTTTTGAAAATATCGTTTTTTTCATTTCACACTTGAAAAGCGCTATTACAGCGATACGGTTCTCATTATCTGACCACTCCATGGTGAAAGTTGAAACAATTTTAAGATCCCATTACAGACTAACGCTATTGAGGTTAGCTTTCAAACCCATATGACATTAACGGGGTATATTCTGTTCTACTAATTAATTGGGTGTGTTCAATGTTGAAACAGTATTTATGTCCCTACTAAGTACGAGTATATACGCGAAATTCCAAAAATAATAGGAAGATATATTGCACTGAGTAACACTGGAAATTAGAACTAAGAAAATTATTAATTTGGACGAACTAAATATTCTATTGATAAAGCTGAACAAAGAAGCCATGCAGCATTGGTTGAACGCCATAATAGACCAAAATTTGAGAGATGTTTGTCATCTCTTTCACAAGAAACCCCTTAGCACAAAACCAATCTTGAAACCTCAATTACCTTTGATTGGGCTTCTGAGTTGGATGTATCATAAGATTGTGACAGCGAGTACAATCCTCCGCCGTAAAAGGATAAATATAAGTAATTTCCAAACACTGGACGTATTTTTAATTTACACAAGTACACGTATTTGTACTAGAAAGACACCATTGATTTTCAATGATATGGAATAATAAATAAGAGGGCTTTAATAACAATATCAATTTACAAATCTTGCCAAATGACGTTAATGGAGAAGTCAAGGTTTGCAGAATGCTGAATATTGCAGTGATGATGAGCCATTATCTGTGCACGCCGGCTCAAAACGGCTAACGCATTTTTAGAGACGTTTTACGAGGCTTAGAGATAAATCTCTCACTCGTCCACTGTCCAATTTGGGGAAATCACTTTTTTGGTCTATTAAATCAAATTTCCTTTTGTTTTTCTACTTTTTAGCATTTTATATACTTAAAGTAATGCAATTTTCAAAGATTTCCTTTTGGTTTGTATGGGTTAGAAAAATACCAGAAAAAACAGAAGCGTTGACAGACAAATTTCGGAGTTAAGTTTCAAATAAAGAGACACAGCTTTGCTGATTTATCTTGCAACATTTCACCAGAAGAATCGACTTGTGTTAGCATGCAAGCGAGGGACATTTGCAAGATATTAGGCGTGTTCCTTTGCTGCTCGGTCATTAAGCGAATAAGAGGTCGCTAATGCGATAACTTCAGACCAATTAACAATAATAGAAAAAATGGTTTTTACTTACAGAAAACTATTTGAAGTTTGCGTCATAAGCAGTATTTTTTGAAAATTTATAGTGTGTAAGAAAAAAGTAATTCCAGAATAACCATTAGCAAGCTCGGTTATTACTCGCTTATGAAAAAAAAAATATACGTAAAAGTTATTAATTTTTAAACCCCATCGTAACTTTTGGCCCACCCTGTATAATTTCTTAAATACTTTCTTTCTAAAAAATCCAAGCTTTCATATAAAACGGTTTATGATACACAAAGTTGTTCAGTGCTTGTACTCGTATACACAGAAATATCTACAGAGTTATCGCCTTAGCAACCAATACCTCGGTTAATAACCGAGCACCGAAAAAAACACGCCCATTATTTATCATGTGAATTTATCATATGTGACCCCTTTACTACCTATCCTTTTAAAGCCTTGTATTTACCTCAAACGACATTTCTTCTAGGCAGTTTTGCCGAGTTGATCAGTGTAGACAGAAATGTCCATTCAAACACTCAAATTAATTAGCATTTAAGAAGAAAACTAGCATGAATATGGAGAATAGTTTTACAAATAAAATGAAATTCAGAGCCTCGGTAAATAAACCCTCACCATACTGTGGTAAATGGGTATTTTATTTCTTTAACTGGTTGCAGCAGATAAATGCTAGGAATTTTTCCCTATTGTACAGGGTGTCCATCGGAAAGGTATTCTACTTTGTTTGTTTATAATTTTTGAATAAATGAAATAGAATGGATTTTATATTGATAAATGTTTTATTTCATGTCGGCAATTATATATGGAATACAATATCAGATAAATGTCCGCCTCTGTTAGCCTCACAAATGCGAGCCTTTTGAGCACAATTTTCATTACACACAGCACGGCGTCGAATTGAGGTTGACGTTGTGGTCCATGCTTGGGCCTATCATCTACTGACCCTCTTTTTTCGAAATCATTCACTACACGATAAATGGTACGTTTTGTTGGCACGTTGTTTCCCAAATATTTCACGTAACTTTCTCATCGTCACAGTAATCGATAATTGATTTTGAAAAAATGTTTAACGATTTATCGAATATTTTTCCATAATAAATTTGCCACATCACTACTTCACGACTGCCAAAGGCTAATGATTACCAAAATGGTGGCAAAACACGACAACTCCAATGCGATAACGAACAACGTTACATTTGGACAGCCTGCTTTGAAGATTGTTCAAAGAACATTTCAAGGCGGTACAGAAGAAATGACACACTCCATCCTATGGTATTGGGTATACAATAAAAGTTCGACAACAGGAAAAAAATGACATGTGTTTTCTTCTTCAATTTTCAGTCAATTTTATTGTCGCCCAATGACGCTTGGCTGGTAAGGGGCCGAACAAATATGGCCCAAAGTGACTGTGTAATGAATTTATTTGGCAACACAATAATGACCGCAATGCTGCCAATTTTGTTACTGGTACTTGAACTTGATCCAGCACAAGTCGAAGGTAAAATCAGTGGTTATGTCGTTAAGCACAGTTAAATATGTGCAACCTTGCAAATACGTACGAGTACACTGCGAACAGCAAACAATAGCACTACATATTACCATACAGACATATGTACATATATTGGCATTTTATGTTATTTAAAATACATATTAATAAAATATTTATATGTAGAAACATAAGTAAATCAATACATATTTTTGCCAACGAAAACGAAATATACATTTCGATATTGTTTCATTGAACTAGTGTGTATGTGCAGATGACCATTGTGAAGAAGGTAACCGCCGTGTAGGAAGACCGTAGACCACAGTTTCCTGAACTTATTGGGACGTAGAAAAGTTTGAGCATGAGTATACTTTTTTTTACCTATAAATATTAAGTTGCATAGACATAGAATGCAAGACTCCACAGCAGTCATAATCGACCGGAAATATCTTTTTAGCACCACTTAGCCCGGTTGATTATAGCCAAAGTCTACCAGGCTTATTAAGCAGTTAGAATTGGGTTTATATCCGCCCAAGATTGTGTTGTCGCAAGAATTGAAGACGACGACTGTAGGTAACATTGTAAGTTCCTTAATTTTCTTTTGAAAATATTTTGGCCAAAAATTATGTACTTGGACTAGTCCCGTTTTTTCTAAGCGATCTTGTCATTGTTCAAAATAACCAATAATTGGAGCAGACTCAAGTCATAAGTTTGAAAGCATTACCAAAGATTGACCACTTTGAGCGGCTTATTGTCTAACGACATAATTGCACCCTATGTATCTCGAAATGGCACGGGTACCTTCAATGGATTTCTGGTTTTAAAAACCGATGGTTTCGTTTCTCATGCTTAAAAATCTGCATTTTCTGGCTTTTGAATAAACCGGTTTGTAGCCAGAACGTAATGCTTTAAGGCATTATTCGCCAAACTTTAAATTTGGTGATCGAAATTTGCAAAGAAGAAAGTTATAAAGCCAAAACTAAATGCATTGGACAAAATAACTAGTACTTGTAATGTGTGTTTTGATACAAATAAAAGCGATGAAAAATATGTCTTAAAATATGTAACAAATTTTTTAAATTTAGACTGGAATTACCCAATCGAACCAGGTAAAAATCCATTTTAGAATGTCCGACATTTTTCATGTGCGATTGCAACCAATAATCGATTTCTGAGGCCATCCACTCATTCCTTAATGGTCTGTGAAATGAAATATTTACGTCAATTTCTTTTCAATATAGAATTACCCAAATATTCAAATGAGGCACTCTTCGTTAGAATGCAAGTTTCAGGCTCTTCAATGAATTCGTAAGGTTAGCAAAATTTGTCGATTATACGAGTATAATATAAGTATAAACCAGAAAATTACATGTCATTACTCTTTGCATTACTTGGTAGTGCATTAGGGGTTTATTCGTGGGAATTCCAGCTATTTCCTTAACCTCGTTCCCGGAAAATGGGCACCAGGATCTCGGGAAATTGTAAAAAAAACCTACTAAATTCTATATTAAAAACTGTAACTTGTTAGAATTGGACTTTAATTAGCCATCAGTGGACAGTTTAAGGGGTTAATGGATTATACAGAAAGGTTAAATTAATTTGTGAAAATTGGAAAACCAATATTTTATATTATATCTTTTTTAGAAATGTAATCTTATGAAAAAGTTGAAAATGAACTTATTATTTCAGGTAAGTTTATTCTCATAATTGAAGTGCCTAATCACACGCAGAGAAAAGATATGGTTACACTATGGTCACCGCAACAATAATATGTTTTCTACAATAAAAGCATGTTCGTCGCAACCATAGTATTGTTTTTTTGAATTTTATTTTGACAATAGTATGATTGCGACAATATTGCTATTGTTGAAATGTAACACTAGTTTTATTGCCAAATTTAGAAATGAAAATATAGTTGTAGCAACCATATAAACATGGTTGGTGCAGCAAAAGTACTGTTGTTTAAAATGTACCTTAACAATAATTTGATTACGGCAATCATACAGTATGGTTGCGACTATGAACATAACAAAACAGGTTTTATAGAGCATACTCGTACATGTATGTGTGTGCGTATGTTTTTTTTGCTATACAAAAAAACATACACACGATATAGTGAATGGTTTGCTGTCCATTAAAAAAAAAACAACAACAATCGGATGGTAGTTCGAGGGATTTTTATTGTGTTTATTTTGTTCGGTGAAATACTCTAATACCGACTGGTTCTCGTTTATTTAAAATCTGCCTGCACTTAAGTATATAGCCATTGATCATGGTAAAATCACATTCGTTACTTGTTGTCTACGGATGGTGAAGTAGCATTTCCACCACACCCCTGCTGGCAACTAAAAGTATTTTTGACTGTTGTGATATATATTTTTGTTTTGTTTTTTGTTTTTTTGAAATGTTTAATAAAAGCAATGCCTTAAATCTGGCTATGAACTAATAGTAATGCAATTTAAAATAACATACTTAATAAAAATCTCTATTTTTGAATAACAACAATAACCAATCCTTATAAATAATTTTGGGGATTATAGTATGGTTGAGTGTGAATTATACTATGGTTGTGGGGATCATAGTATGGTTGCGTGTGAATCATACTATGGTTGTGAGGATCATACTATGGTTGTTTGAGGAACATACTATGGTTGTGAGGTTCATAATATGGTTGTGGAGATAATAGTATAGTTGAGTGTGAATCATACTATGGTTGTGTGGATCATAGTATGGTTGCGTGTGGATCATATCTAATTGTGAGGATCATACTATGGTTGTATGAGAAAACATACTTTGGTTGTGAGGATCATAGTATGGTTGTGGAGATCATAGTATGGTTGAGTGTGAATCATACTATGGTATGGTTATGTGTGAATCATACTATTGTTGTGAGGATCATAATATTGTTGTGTCACAACCATATACCCAACAATAGTATGATCCTCTTCGAATATTGTCACCCCAACCATACTTTTTTTCTGCGTGCACCGCACGTATTGCACAAATATATAGTCGAAATATATTTAAGAATGCGATATCAAATACAATAAATAGTCGTGTTTTAGATAATTCCTCGAGAGCAAAATCGCAATAGTTAAGTCCTTTGTGAACAAAAAGTGGCAATTTTGTTCGGTTCTAAAGGAAATGTCGATTTAGAATTGTTATTATAAGTAACTGTTTAATACTTAGCCTGGACTACTGTCAAGAATTAGCCTCTAACCGGTCTAAAAACTAAAACGGCTACAACAAACAGGTATTTTATGAATCAATGCAGCTGGATTTTTTTATAGTCATGATAAAAATTTACACTTTTTGTAATTTTTCATGAGAGATTGATCAACTTATTTAACTTCATATTTCGGTTTTACTATCCAGTCTTTGCTGTCGGGACTTAACCAAAAGCCTATAGTCAGATTTGATACCATGTTTTTACTTATATTAAATATTCATTAAAAACTAAATACAGTTCAAAAAGCTGCCGAAAAAAACTTTTAGCTGCAATTAGGAATAACTGCACAGTTTCGGTGAACGCAACTGCAATATCGGCAGACCACAACCAACTTAAGAGCAGGCACCTACACGCAGAAAAAAAAGTATGGTTGGGATGACAATATTCGAAGAGGATCATACTATTGTTGGGTATATGGTGGTGGCACAACAATATTATGATCCTCTCAACTTTTTGTCAAGCAAGTAATTTTAAATTGCATTACAATTAGTTCATAGTCAGATTTGAGGCCATGTTTTTATTGAACATGGTGAATGTTACTTCACCATCCGTAGACTGCAAGTAACATATATTATTAAACCATGATCAATGGCTATATACTTAAGTGCAGGCAGATTTTTAAATAAACGAGAACTAGTCTGTAGTACAGTATTTCAACGAACAAAGTAAACACAATAAAAATCCCTCGACCTACCTTCCGATTGTTGTTGTTTTTTAATGGACAACAACAATTCACTGTATCGTGTGTATGTGTTTTTTTTTGTATATCAAAAAAACCTACGCACACACATACATGTATGCTCTATAAAACCTGTTTTGTTTTGTTCCTTTAACCATATTTTCATTTCTTAATTTGGTAATAATACTATTGTTATATTTCAACAATAGAAATATTGTCGCAATCATACTGTTGTTAAAATGAAATTCAAAAAACTATACTATGGTTGCGACGAACATGCTTTTATTGTAGAGAACATATTATAGTTGCGGTGACCATAGTGTAACCATATCTTTTTCTCTGCGTGTACGTATGTAACGAGAACTCCTGGCAGTAGAGTATTCTACTAAACAAAGTCTACACAGTAACAATGTCTTGTCAAAGTCTTCGCTTCGTCTGTTTTCTAAAAAAACATTGTAGATTCTTTTCCGACATATTTGACAGTCTTTCGTTTGTATAAAATATTTTTGCGTACGATCTGCATAGGTTCAGTAGAAGTAATACCATGTTCATATAAACTATTTTGGAACCTAATTGAATGTAGACAGAATAGGTTTCTCGGAAAATATTGTTTTAAAATATAATTATATTTCTCCAATAGTCC